>OU342740.1:310265852-310604549 GCA_910589775.1 Avena eriantha | reverse complement strand
CCCAGCCTTGGACCTTTATCGGTGGAGGCTTCGATCCTTAGCTTTCTAGGCCTCCCAGGTGGCCTCCTAAGAACTCGTGGTTGAAGTTTGAACCCTAGATCGACAATCTCCCAATCATTTTCATCGGCCATAGGTGGTACGTTTTCTGCATAAGTTGCAGCAAACTTGTCCACGGAGAAATAGTTGTCGACATAGTTCTCTATTTCAGCTCCGTTACCTCTAAGCTTTAAGATGAAGTAAATTGCATGGTGACATGGCAGACCAGTAATCTGCCACTTCCTGCATGAATAAGTCTTGTTTCCAATGTCTACAGTGTACTTCCGTTCACTTCCACACTTGTATTCTGCATAAACCTCAGCCAATGTTCTGGAACTTCTGACCATCCTCATATTTATCGTTCTCATTGCCCTGGTTCTTGCATTCAGTAACGTAACCACCTTTGGAACTATTTTATGGCCTAAAAATTTTCTTGCACAAATTCTTTGCCTTAAATCTGTCTTCACCATTATGCACTGTCTTATTGCATCCAACAAAATAATAATTCCAAGTATCTTCTTGCACGAAATCTTATCATTGAAACTCTCTGCCAAATTATTGCAAACAAAATCCACCTTGCTTAACTCACCAAACTTGCTTCTGGCCCATAGCTTGGTGTGATGTTCTTCAAGGTATTTTTTCACCTTTGGCACTACATACATGTTCTGCAAGTAAGTAGCATGCGTGCTTGGGGTGTATGTGTATGCTGATCGCCACAAGTCCTCTTCAAAGATCTTTCCTTTGAACTTCTTCGTGAAGTTAGTAGCGAGGTGCCGCATGCATTCCCTATGCTCAACCCCAGGAAAAACAGCATCAACATCATTCTCAAGACCCTCGGATGCACCGGTGTGTATCACCAAGTCTTCAGGGTGACCAATTACTTCCCATAGTCTCTGCATGAACCATGTCCAACTTTCATTTGATTCACCCTCAAGAACAGCATAAGCTACGGGTAGAAGCCAATTATGCGCGTCCAAAGCACAAGCAGAAGCAACATGTCCCCTGAACTTCCCTGTTAAAGAAGTTGCGCCTATTGCCAAGTATGGCCTGCAGCTGTCTAGGAACCCCTTCCAGCATGAATTCAGGCAAACAAAACATCTCCTGAAGCATATCTTATCTGCCTTCTTATACCAGACCCCCCTCGAGACCTTTTCTCTCCCTTTCACAACCTCGTAACCGATGTCAACAACACTACCAGGTGATGTTTTCTCTACCTGAGCATTGAAACTATACAACATATGAAAACTGTCATTCCACTTGTCTTGAATGAAGTCTAGAGCCATCTCCTTCCCATTAAAGACTATGTGGTAAGGAATCAGAACATTAAACTTTTTGCTAATCTTTGCTCTGAGTTCAGCAGGTCCAATGTTATGATCCTGCCTCACCCAATCAAGTACAGTAGCAGCAATCCACTTGGTAGTCGCCAGTCTAATTTTACCACTTAAAGAAGTATTAGGGCAGTTGTGTTTCTTCGTGTTTACTTTGATCTGCATTCGATAAGAATCCAAATAATCCAGAGCTAGTTATCAGCAGAATAAATATGAGAAAGACTGAAACTAAATGTAGCTATTGCAACCTGAAATGGGTGTCCACCCCGCATTGGAGATGCATGTAATCTCCATTTACACATTACTTTCCCTACAGTGCACCGTAAATCTCTTTTGGTCGCTCTTTTCAATGATAAATTCGAACCCAACTCTGATTGCATAGGTTGCAACTGCATATCTGCAGTCCTCCACATTATCAAAGAAGTCCCCTCATCAATTGTAGGATTGTCCCTATCAAAGTGTATCACTGGCCTATCCACGTCTTCGTCGTTGTATCTACATCCCATTTCCACATCTTCACATTCCTCTTCCTCATCAGTCCCATAGTCAGGATCAAAGTTCGAATCAACCAAAAATTCCCTACTCTCCACCCTATCAGGGTCAGCAGCCACGTCTGGATATGCTTTCTCATCATCATCCGCACCGCCACACATTTCAGTGCCTTCATGCACGCTTGACAAAGCAGCATGCTCAAGGACAAACTATATAGACGCCCTGCGGTTACCAACACATATCCTTGCCATCACCACGGGACTAGAAACGCTAATTGAGGTATGCAGAAAAGGAATCACAGTTCTTACCCTTCAATGTGGACGCACGGCACCTTCTCCGGGCTCCATACCTCCAAAGCTCTGCACCCCGCTTCCTCTCCCCCCGTTTCGTTGTCCTCTGTGCTCTCCAGACTGAAGGAGATTCCGTGTTGTCCAGCCGCGCAGGACCCATATCCGTGCTCTCAAGCCTCGCAGGATCCGTTTCTGAGCGGGATCTGGATCACCAGCGTCGTTGGGCCCCTAACCCAACGGTCGACTCTCGGTTTTGTTTCCAGACGCGCCTGGGCGATGGGCGGCGGCAAGGAGACAGGGCAGGAAGGGGAGGGGAGGGGACGTGAGGGGATGGCAGGGAGGGGCGGGCGGGAGGACGATGGCCCAAGGGGACGACGAGAGCGGTGCATGACTGAGCGGAGTGGCGGCGGCAGGAGCAGAGGAGAGGAGCGGAGCGGAGCTGGTTGCGACAAAGCATGGAAAATTGCACAATAATGTGTTGGTGGGCGGCACCAGACCTCGAACCTAGGACGCGCGCCGTCGAAGGTGGAGGAGGCAGGCCCGCTAGTCAGAAAACATGCCACCTGTCAGCACACTATGCACGGGGAGCACTTCACGGAATTTTTTAGCAGGTCCCACATGTCAGTCTGTTTGATCAAAACTTGCATGGAGTGCATGGCTGGTTCACGCGCTAGTTCCGAAAAAAAGCTCGTTGATTCAAACTTGAATTGGCAGTTCCGCTTCTTCTCCCCCGTCTCCCCGTCTCATCGCAGTGGTGGTTCCGCTTCGTCTCCTCGTCTCCTCGCATTGGCAGTTCCGCTTCGCCTCCCTCGTCTGTTATCCTCTTCTTCTTCTCCTTGCAGTGGTAGTTCTTCTTTCTTCCTCGATCAGAACATTCCTACACGTAAGCCATGGCCAGTAGCCGGATGAAGAGGATCTGGTCCGATCTCCCGGCTGACCCACTTCGCAAGATCACCGACTATTTGCTGGAGAAAGAGGAGTACTCGACACCTATGCTGCTTGTCGGGAAGTCTGCACCGATTGGCGCCGCACTTTAAAGGTGCCCAAATTCCATCTCAACAACTAGATCATGATAGATCACACACTTCCAGACGTTGGCGACTTCACCTTCCTCAACCTCGCCACTGGTCGTTGCTTCAGGACAAATCTAATGGACGTCCACCGCAGGTTCACATTCACATCCGATATTTATTGGTATTTTTCATTGTAAACATCTTAGTGCTAACTGATGCCCTCTTCTTCCAAAAGATTCTACTTCGTTGGTGTTTCTCGTGGCGTCATTGTGTTTGCTCAGAGGGTGGAGCCGTACCAGATTCGGCTTCTGAACCCAATCACTCATAAGTCTAACACTGAGTTTCAAGCACACATACCATCTGATCTTCTGCAAACTGTTGTCGTGACGAAGTCCCCGACCATGGTGTTCATTTGCACTGATTATCCAGATCATATTGCATGGGCCGATGAGAGCACCCCAACGAGGCAAATCAATGGATCATTTGGAGAAGGATTGTATTCGCCACCTCCTGATACGCTTCTGGTCTGCATGACGGCATTCCGAGGGGAAGTATATGCATTACTTAAGAATGGAGACATCTTGTTGACCAACATCTAGTTAGAGCAGTGCGCGAGCACTGTCACGATGGCCAAAATAATTTCGGCCCCAGTCTTTGAACAGGTACGCGGAACCTACAATTTTTACCTTGTGGTGTTAGATGGTGATCTGCTTCTTGTGTTGAACGGGGATTTCGCCAAAGGGCAACCGGTGTTGTACCGGGTGGACACGGAGAACCGCTCTCTCAAGGCCATCGACGACATTGGAAGTCATGCCCTCTTCGTTGGTTACAATCGGTCTATCTCCATTGACACCATGTTACACCTCACAGTCAAACCCGGTTGCATATACTACAGGAATTATATCAGACTGTACGATCATGAGGTTCAAGCCTGCGAAGAGGAACCAACAATTGTAATGTATTGCTTAAGTCTGGAACATACACCGAGGCCTTACCCTCTGGACGAGATACTGGCAGCACATTGCAGACGGAGAGAGTTATCTGAACATGTGTTGCAGCACGCGGGAGCCGCCGACGACGAAATATTTAGGGGACAATGAATCCTATATTCATCCTAGGTTATTTGCTAGCATTTTTAGGTCTATTTTTCGAAGTAGAAATTTGTACTGTATTCATATTATTTCGATGAGCAGTATGCGTATTACCTTTCAGACAAAATTGTAATGTATTTAAATTTAGTAATTTCAGAATTCAAAGTATTTATTTTTAGTAGCTTCTTTCAGAATTCTCTATTTTCGACATGGGCATCAGCTCAGCGCCGGGATTCAGGTTCCACATGGAAAATTGCACAATAATGTGTTGGTGGGCGGCACCACCCCTCGAACCAGGGATGCACGCCGTCGAAGGTGGAGGGGGCGGGCCCACCAGTCAGAAAACATGCCACGTCGGCATCCCTTGTTTCTGATGCCCTTTAAAAAAATAAAATACGCCACATCATTATCCCCTGTTTCTGATGGTGTTGCTACACTCGACGGTACATGGTGGCATATAAATAATATCGTATAAACATAAGGGCACAGTCGTCAACATTTCTAAAATGAAACCTGGTCCCATCTCCTACCTATCCTCGTACATTACCCGATGAGGTGGATAGCCACGACCGATCTTTTTAATACGTTCGCACTCTTATGCTGAGTAGGGAAATAAAGATTGAGTTGTTAATGCAATGAGTGACGAATTATTACCCTCTAAGGAAATGGAAAATGGTTATTTTCATGCGTGCCCGTAGTACAAACCTACTGACAGTCTTTCACTCCCCTACTCCGACTAACCATAGTCTCACCTTGTGCAGCTCCTCCGTGCCGCACCAACTAGGGTAACATGGCCCCGCCTAAGCCGTCGCCGCGATAGCCACTGAAACTGGGGTATTTAGACCCTCTAAGGCAGGCCATGAAGCTCTACTTCAAGGCTGGTCTCCCATTGCCCTGCTAGGCGGATGATTTCCCCGAATGTGCCGAATCGACCGTAGCGGCGACTGCGGTGTCGTCCGTGCCAGATGCGGCAAGCAGGGACAAGAGAGGGATGTGGAGAAATCGCGCGGCGGCATTACGGCATGCTCTAGGCAGTGGGAACAAGGTACGTATCAAATCGTTCATGAGAGCATGCCGCCGCCGAGAGTACACACCCTCGAACAGGGCAGCGCAAAGGTCTAGGAACTCTCGCGTCCACGCTTCGGCGCAGACTACCTTACCTCAGTGGGGGAGGATGGGATCACTCAGTCTGCGGCAAAGACGCTCCATCCTACGCACCATCAGAGGCCGTACCGTGGCGGCGACCAAGCGTCTACACTCAACATGCTAGATTGTTCGACAGCCGGAGCCGGCAGCGGGCATCAGCTCAACTCCGGAATTCAGGTTCGAGTTCACACGGACCTACGATCCCGAGAAGGAGATGCCGAATTTCAGTTTCAAAGAAATCGTTGCGGCGGCGCGGATGGTCCAACTGAACCTAGACTGGCGCACGCAAATCGCTCGTGCATGAACGATGCAGATTTCTTGTAGTTTGGCGGGAAGGCAATAGATCAGTTTGGGTTAAATGATCAAAGAACTTATGTCCTCTCAAGGCAATTGGCCAGCCAATTTTTCTGGTGGAGATCTGTAGTTTCTTCAGTGTAGAATAGTTAAGTTCAGACTGAAGAATAGCTTTTGTAGATGAAATGTGGACGAATTGTTCTATAAACTAGTAGGAAGTTTAGCCCACTTTTGTGCAGGTATAAGACCCTTTTGTATGGAAGTACTACTGTTGTAAGCAAATACTATCAAGTATCTATTTCCTTCAATTACTAGTCGTGGTTCAATCCAGTTAACTGGCATCTTTTTATCCAAGACTACAGATTTTGCGTCTGCTGTCTGTGCTGTAAACCATTTTTGCTTTGTCTTGTGTTGCCTGCAAACTGGTCCTGCAGTTCAACGTGTTACAAATGTAGCTACCTTGTACTTGAAGAGGAGATGGACCACATTTTCCTGGCATCCACAGAATTGACATTGCTCATTGCCAGACCACCCTCTTTTCATGAGGTTGTCCTTGGTTATTCACAGAAATTATAAAGCACGGTTTTCAACTACATCGATTTAAACTATTACACACACACACTACATCAAATTCATTACCCACACATACTACATCGATTCAAACTATTACACACACATACTACTTCAAACTATTACACACACATACTACATCGATTCAAAATATTACACATTTTTAGTCGATGCTAACTTACCGCTACGCTCTCCATACTACAAATTCATTAGCCACACATACCATGGCAATTCACTAGAGCTCTGTCTTCACTCGAGGGAAATCAAAACCACCAGCTCGTCCAAGCCCGGTCCCCCCACTGAAACTGTGTACGCCGTCACAAAACGGTGGTGGTCCTGTGCCATCGATCCTTCCAGGCCAACACTGCAGGCGACGAGGACGCTTTCTGGCAACCTCTTCCAGGTGGATGATGACCGATTCCAGAACCTCCTCCAGGCGACGACGAGGACGCTTTCTGGCAGCCTCTTCCAGGCCAACACTACAGGCGACGAGGGTACTGAATGCCATGTACCGATTCCAGAACCTCCTCCAGGTGGATGATGACCGGGTGCTTCCAGCAAAGCTGTCGCCCTTCCCTGCTTGGAATCTGCACCTCGTACATCTTAGGAACGGCGTCAGGATCTTTCAGCCACACCTTTACCTCGATGACCCATCTATCACTCGGTGGCACGATTTCCACCAGCTCGCCGCCAAGGCTACTAACGACCTGCTTGAGGGCCTCCGGCTCCCAAGCATCCAATGGGAGGCCGTCAAAGCCGAGTTTGGAGAAGAAACTAAGCTACCCCAAGCGATCGTCCCACCCACAGGCGCGATGCCAACGCATGAAGCTCATTTTCTCCCCGCAGCACTCGAAAGAACAATAAGAATGCAGAACACGCTCGGTGTCTGAGCTGTGCTCGAACCGGACGAAAAATCGAATGGCGGCACGCATACCTCAATGTTGACCTCATTTCATCTTATCCCAAAACGAGACCTGAACGCCGACAGCAACTCTGCTGGCGGCACGGCGGGACGGGCGCCTAGCACGGTGGCCATGAGAGCATGGTCGTCGAACTACTATGCCAGGGCTACCATGCCTGGGGTGCACGGCAGCACGCAACTTCCCGAGGCCGGTCGCCGGCCTAGATCGCCCGACGGGACGCGCTCCGCTGTGCGAGAAGGACTAGCCAGAGGCGAGATATTAGTCCGGGGACGCGAAGCTCCGATACGGCGGACGATGCAACGACGATGGCTGCGAGCTTCGATTAGAGGCGTGGGAGGTTGGCCGGACATGGCGGGACGCAAATTAGAGCAAGTGCAAGCTTCGATCTGAGACGAGCAGTCGGAGCTGAGCAAATATTATGGGGAGGGGAGCAGGGGAGAAGACCAGAGCAGAGCAAAGAAATAGGTCTGGTCCATTCAGGGATCTTGTCCACGCAAGGGTAAGCTAGTCCGCGACCACAAAAGATAACAGGGAATACTGACATGGCGGGCCAAGAAGAGTTGACCTAACGGCGGTATTTGAGTTCAACCATTTTTGTCTGGTTCAAACGACCGTTTGTCCGTTAGATTTGTATTCACCCCCATTTGGCCTTTCTGGACAATTGACGATTCTACTATGGCCCCTCCACGCGATTGATGACAACTCGGGTACCGCGGTGTGCTCACCCACCAAGTTTGGTACCGCAAATGAACATTCTCCTTTTTCTGGGCCTGTTTCTGTGAAACTCTCGGGTGTAGTTGGGTGCCATCTTCTTTTTCTCATTTCTTTTTGCTGCTTCATAGCATCTCGGGCCTCTCTAGACGTATGATTTGGTTTGCCTTTTCGGCCATGACTTGGGCCCTTTGTAATATTAGGAACAAATCCCTAATTGAGCACAAATTTATCTCCTCTACAGCTGATAGTCTGTACAAACTTGTTGTTTATATGCAACTTTGGATGCCAATGAGTCGACCCTTGGAGAAGGACGCAATTTCTTCCCTCATCGATGGTATCAATCTCAAGATGGTGGAGTTGAGGGGAGCCCTAGAGTAGTGGACTCCAGTCGCTGGTTCCTTTATGTCGTTGACCGGCTTTGCTGTCGCCGCCTTGTTCTCTCCCAGGGCCTGCCCGGTCTCTTTGTCTTACTGTTCCTGTAGTTGAACCTGTTTCTTATTTCTAAACTTGTTTGCCCGGTTTGTCCCGGTGGTCCTCCTTGCTTGGCCAGTGAAGGGTCTTGTTGTTACGAATCTTGGTTCCCTAGGGCTTTATTTATAAAACCAGGCTATATGCCTTTTATGTAAAACGTGTTGTTTCCACACCCAGTTCGTGAATTTATCTATCCAATACATTCCGGTACATGTAAAATAACTACCTAGATTGATGATTCATTTCGGTACATGTACAAAGCTAGATAGCTGATGGAAGGTAGCGATATGATTTCGTTTCAAGACATGGATAAATTTAGCTTGCTAACACCTAATTGGTAATACTCCCTCCCTCCGATCTATATTAATATTCTCAACTTTATTTAGATTCGTATGTATCTAGTTAAATATTTAGATTTGCATTCATATATAGACAAAGTTGAGAACATTAATATGAACCGAAGGGAGCACTACTGGCCTAGCTAAACGAGTCAAACTTAACCGATCTCGTGGTATCTGAACATAAACTACATGATGGAAGTAACCATGGAGTCCTAGCCTCATATGTGGGTCGGCCTGCTGACCGAGTGGGCGACTCGGGCTGGCCCCACTTGTCAAAAGAGATCGATCAGTAAAGGGTTCTACTTGGACAGTTTTCGAGTCCCGAGGATTCTCATTATATAGGCACGTTGCGGTGCTAGAAATACAACTCAAGTACATGTACAATACGAAAGGGACTCTAAATATTAGTATCGCTAACACCCTCCCTTAATCATAACTTGGCCAAGTTGAGATTAAACTTAAATGTCTCAAATTCTCTATATGGCAGTGGCTTTGTAAAGGCATAAACAACTTGGTCCTTGGATGATATGAAGCGGATCTCAAGTTGTTTATTGAGTACTCGTTCTCTGTCTCAATGTGTTTGGCTCGAGCATGAAACATTGGATTGGCTGACAAGTAAGTTGCGCCCATATTATCACACCATAGACATGTCGTCTGTGTTTGTCGTACCCCCATCTCGTCAAGTAAGGACTATACCCATATCACATCTGCTGTAGCATTGGCTACAGATTAATACTCTGGCTCATTACTGGACCGTGAAACAGTAGCTTGTTTGTTAGCACTCCACAAGATCAGATTTGGTCTAAAGAATACAACAAAACCTCCAATTGATCTACGATCATCAATACAGCCAACAGAGTCTGCATCTGACAAGGCACCGACTAAAGTGGAGGAGAACTTGGTAATGGTCGGTCCAACAGTGATGGTACTCTTAACATACCTTAGGATGCGTTTCGTTGCTATCCAATGCACTATAGTGGGGGCATGCAAATATTGACAAACTTTGTTCACTGCATATGCAAGATCAGGTCTGTTAAGTGTGAGGTATTGGAGTGCACCTACCATGCTCCTAAACTTGGTACTATCCTCAGGACCCAACAAATTTCCCTCTTGTGCAGATTTTTTTCTGAAGATGACAAAGGTGTAGGTGTGCTTGTACAATCTGTCATCCCAACTCGTGCTAGTACATCATGAGCATACTTTGCCTGATTCAAGACTAGTCCATCACCAACTTTCTTAACTTCAATGCCTAAGAAGTAATGAAGCTCACCAAGATCCTTAAGTGCAAACTCCTGACTCAAGTTTTTCAAGAGCGCATCCATTGCTGCTGGAGAGGAACTAGCAACTATGATATCCTAAACATATATGAGCATGAATATGGTGACATTGGACTTATGATAAGTGAAGTATCAGACTTAGAAGGAACAAAGCCAAACTCAATTAACTGTGAGCTCAAGCGAGAGTACCATGCTCGAGGTGCTTGATTTAGTCCATATAATGCCTTGTCGAGCTTGCATAAAAAATTAGCTCTCCGTTTGTCCTCATACCCTAGTGGTTGTCTCATGTAGACCTCCTCCCCTAGAACACTATGAAGAAACGCGTTCTTAACATCTAACTGTCGCAAACTCCATCCCTTGGAAACAGAAACTGCCAAGACAAGATGAATAGTGGCAATCTTGCCAACTAGTCTGAAGGTATCTTCATAGTCAATACCATAGTGTTGCTTAAAACCTTTGGCTACCAGGCGTGCCTTGTGCCTATCAATGGAACCATCGGCCCTGCGCTTGATTTTATATATCCATCTACAATCAATAATATTTTTACCTTGATGTGGCGGAACGAGCCTCCATGTTTTATTCTTCATGAGAACTTCAAATTCCTCATCCATCGTTTTTGTCCAATTTGGATCATCCAAGGCAACCTGCAGATTCTTAGGTTCATCAACTGTATTGGAAAGGCACCACTGAATTGTGCCATCGGTGTATTCCTTAGGTCGAGACACGCCTTTGGAGGCGCGTGTAGCAGGCATGGATGCTGCAGGCACAGTTTGCCGCTCAGGAGCAGCCGATGCAGAAGATCCCCCGGTGGCTACAGTATCCGCAGTAGAGGAGACAAGCGGAGACCTCGCTATCGATGCCGCAGTCGATCTAGTGGCCCGCGGTGTGGTGGGTTGCGAGGCGGAGGATGAGGTGCTGCTGGGTGTCGTGTCGATTCATAAGATCTGGTCGGGGACCACGGGACGCTGTGTCGCGTACGCTTGTGTCTTCTTCCGTAGAAACTTGTTGTGGACTGTTTGGAGCACCCCTTTGACCTGAATTTTCGCCTAGTGCTGTATTTGATGGTGTAGGATCCAGTGGAATAGCACAAGTAGGTCTAGCAGCAGGATTAGTAGTATGAGTAATTTCCATATTTAATTCATTAATAGTATCATTCCCCATTAGAAGATTATGTAGGGAAGGATCAAGAAGGAGAATTTCCTTCCGAAGTAAGGCACCAACATTGAGATGTATATTTTTGAAAGGGAAAACATCTTCATCAAAAACAACATCGAGTGAGATGTACACGCGTCCAGTGGAAATCTCAAGACACTATACTCCTTTGTGTCGGAGACTATAACCTAGAAAAACACATTGTTTGAAGCGAAAAGCAAGTTGGCCAGCACGCACAACCAAACACACGAAGAGAGAAAAATCTACTTGTGTTCCAGGAAGACGATGAATAGGTGTATCATGATTTATGACTTTACTGGGAAGCATATTAATGAGATAAGTGGCCGTAAGAAAGGCTTCATCCCAAAATTTTAATGGAATACATACATTAGTAAGAAGAGCAAGACCAACTTCATCAACAATGTGATGGTGCTTGCGTTCAGCGACACCGTTTTGTTGGTGTTCGTGAGGGCATGACACAAGATTAGAGATTCCTCGGGTTTGAAAGAGAAAGTTAAGTTTAACATATTCTCCCCCGGTAAGATTGCACAGTGAGAATGAGTTTTTGAAAGTTCACAAATGTTGCAAAGGCATCAGATTTATTCTTAAGCAAATATATCCAAGTGAACTTGCTATAATCATCAATAAAGCTTACATAATCGTTGTGACGACCAACAGAGGTAGGAGCAGGACCCCATACATTGGAAAATACTAATTGAAGGGGAACTGTAGAAACACTGATGGATATGGGATATGGTAGTTGATGACTCTTAGCTTGTTGACAAGGATCACAAGCTGACTGAATACTAGAATCTCTCACATAGGGTAGTTTATTCTTGCTAATAATTTGACTAACTATGGCTGAAGATGGATGACCGAGACGACTGTGCCATTGTGCATGGGATGGCTTGGCAGCGTCAAAGACGTGCTTCGTAGGTTGAGAGGGCTCCAATCATGAAATAAGAGGGTATAAGCCGCCAACACACCTACCTTTATGCACTGTTTTCTGGGTGACCTGGTCCTTGATTTGAAAGAAGAAGGGGCGAAACTTAATGAACACATTGTTATCAAGAGTGAAACGATGAAGGAAAAGTAAATGTTTCGAGGTAGTGGGGACATGTAAGATATTATGAAGGTGAAAATTATGAGGGGGGGGAACGAACTATTGCATGACCAATATGGGAAATATTCATACCTTGACCATTGGCCGTGTTCACCCTGTCGTGACCTTTGTGCATGTCCTGCATCGAGAGATAGTTGAGCTCATTGGTAACATGATGCGTGGCACCGGTATCATAGTACCAGTTGGTGTCCATACAATAGGAGGCGACATTGGCATCCTTTTCACCAAAAGAGTCATCATTGTCATCTCCAAAACGCCACCAGCAATCATTGGCGGCATGTACTTCTTTGTTGCAGATTTGGCACGTCACATATACCCATGGGGTAGTGCAACGCCGTCCTCGGCCACGTCCTCGCCCCCTCCTGCGGGCGCTCGGTCACCTCCACAGCCAGGCTGAGGGGGACGGTCATCACGACGATGGTTATCACGTCGCTCGTCGTGGCGATCACCACAATCATGTGGCCTGTTGTTGTAGTTGCCACTAGTAGGGTACCCGTTGTGGGAGTAGCGGGGGCGACATTGATGCAACGTGGCATTGGCAGAGGTCTCGAACTTGCTGGCCGAAGTACCATGGTTCAGGGCTTGGCGTTGATCATAGGCGTGGAGCTGTGAGTAGAGGAAGCTGAGGAATATCGGTGTGGTCATGATGCCAAGAGAAGCCACAGGTGCATCATAGTCCGAGCCAAGGCCGGTGAGAATATAAGAGACAAGCTCCTTGTCATGGAGAGGACGTCCAGCAGCAACAAGTTCATCAATGATGGTTTGCATCTTCGTGAGATAGGCTGGGTAGTCATGTTGAGCTTCTTGGTGTTTGCAAGTTCGATCAGCAAGTTGGTGATCTTGGCCTCGCTTTGGGAGGCAAACATCTCCTCGAGGGCATGCCACACTCCAGCGGAGTACTCGATCCGGTGGTCATGGGGAAGGATCTCAAGGGAGAGTGACTGGAGCAGATAGCCCAGGACGATCTGGTCCCGGGAGACCCAGGCGGCGTACGCCGGATTTGGCATCGTCTTGGCCAGTGTGGAGCTGTCTTTGTCGGCTGGTTCAAGGACCAGCAGTTTCTCCGGGGCAGCATCGGTACCATCTAGTAGTTCGACGAATTGAGCGCCATGGATCGGAGGTAGCACCCGAGACCTCCAGAGGGGGTAGTTTTGGCGCGTCAGTTTGTCCGACGGCGGGTTGCCGAGATTGATCGGCAGGTTGCTGGTGTTGGATGAAGTCATGGCGGCCGATCGGTGTGAGGGAGAAGCAGCGGTGGCGGCGGAAATTGGGAGCAGCGACGGCGGTTTTGGAGATGGGTAGGGTTAGGGTTTTTCTTGCGATCAGGTAGATGCGGCGAAGAAGCCGGCTCTCGATACCATGTCAAAAGAGACGATCGGTAAAGGGTTCTACTCGGATAGTTTCCAAGTCCCTAGGATTTTCATCATATAGACACGTTGCGATGCTAGCAATACAACTCAAATACCAGTACGATACGGAAGGGACTCTAAATACTAGTATCGCTTACACCACTGACCCAATTCATCTATGAGGCTGACCCAGCTGCCCTAATGGCCCTGTTCTTTGGGCGAGCATGGCAAGTTGTAGAGCTACGTGCCGACCGGACGACAGCGCAGGACAAGGCAGGAGGTCCCTTGCTTTGGCAGCTCATCCCGCTTCCTTGGATAACCATGCCGTCCGCGCGTGCGCAGGCACATGCCCATGCAAGCTCGCACGTGTCACCGCTCGAGAACCCTGAAGAATGACGCGCGTCGATACGTCAGGGACAGCGCGATACACACGCGCCGTCTCCTCGTGCCGTGACGCGCCTCCCAGCCATTTATATAAAGGCGTCGCTACCCTCCTCCATCACCATCATCGATTAAGCAGTCACACACACTATACAAGCAGTCAGATACAGATCAAACCTAGGTCCGTTTCTAGTCGAGGCTGAAAGCGATGGCGTCCGGGCAGCAGGAGAGGTCAGAGCTGGACCGCAAGGCCCGCGAGGGTGAGACCGTCGTCCCTGGCGGCACCGGCGGCACCAACCTCCAGGCGCAGGAGAACCTCGCCGAAGGTACAAGAATACATACCGATGAACGTGTTGTCCATGATCTATTTGCTAGCTAGCTTCTGCTGCTAATTACGTTTATTCACCGTGTACGCATGCAGGGCGCAGCCGTGGCGGGCAGACGCGGAAGGAGCAGATGGGCGAGGAAGGGTACCGCGAGATGGGGCGCAAGGGCGGCCTGAGCACCAATGACGAGTCCGGCGGCGAGCGCGCCGCCAGGGAGGGCATCGACATCGACGAGTCCAAGTTCAAGACCAAGTCTTAGATCAGTTCCTAGGTCCAGCAGCAGCGGCGGCTCCTCAGCTTGGATGTTGCCTAGCTAGTTTAGTGTCCACGTGCTGAATAATGTAGATCAGGGGCACCCCCACATAGGCGATCATATGATGTATGCATATGTGCTTCCTCTCAGTTTAGGTACTGATGGTCGGTCAGGTCAGGTGTTCTTTGTTAGTGTCCTTGTGGGCTGGCCCGGGTTAGATAGGCTTACCATGCTGTTTCCGTGCACGTACGCAGCTAACTGTAGCTGTTGGTTGGTCGCGCATGGGCACGTGCATGGTTTAGTGCCTGGTCACCTCTGAGAGCTCACAAATAGTGTCCCCGTGTCTGTATGTTCCATCTTCTTGCATGTTCATAATGCAGCTGCCGTTGCTAAAACCACAAGCGTGGTCTGTATGTTCCATCTTCTTGCCCGCGACCGCGTGGTCTGTTCCGGCTTGGAGTTTCTGGACCTTGCTTTGATCTCTTAATATGGCATCGGATGTTGAAACCGAGATTTCCGTAACATATAATGACTTGGGGGGATGTGCAGGCTTGAGTTGCGGGGATTTGTAAATCACAACCTCTAGTAGTAATAGAGCGCGGCTCAAAGCTTTGGGCAGCAAGCTGCGTTCACTCCGCGTCCTTTCTTAAGCGCGAAAAGAAAGGTGCACTTGCGAGTTGCGACGAGTAGGGTATGATCTTTCTTCAATTGTTCCGGGGAGGCCTAGAGTGACAAGAGTACAAAACTTTGTAGAGTTCACCTAAGTTGTACGAGAGGGGATTTGTGAGCTTGTGGCACCCCAGAGCACCGCAGTTCCGTATTTTAGAACTTGAAAAATGCTACTCCCTCCGATCCAAATTAATTGGATGTATATAGACATGTTTTAGTGTCAGATACATTTGAATCTAGACAAAATTAATTTGGATCGGAGGGAATCAAGACAAAATTAATTTGGATCGGAAGGAGTAGTTCGAAGTTTTAACAAAATCCTATACACGTCATGTATACTTCTGCAAAGTTTTGGTGAAAGGACGTTCTATTTTGACCGGAGAGAACAAATTTGTAATTTTCAGTAAAAAGATGTTTTCCATGTAAAGAACGGAAGCGGTGGTGCTCGGGTGCAACACTAAGTTTCACTCGCTATGTTTCAAATAATTCTGACATATCTTTTGTGTCAAGTCAACCAAGCATATGAAAAATTTCCAACATATACAATACAAAAAATCAATATTTTTATAGTGGCCGAGGCAAAATACTTTTGATAAAAACAGATATAGTGGCCCCTTAACCAAACTCAATAAGGAATTTAGCACAGCAACTTTACGTTTTGTCCGAGCCGACCCTAAACAATAACCAAAAAATTCCTCTTATATTTTATTTGTTCTCCTTTTGTTCTTGTTGGACTTACTTGCAGGAGGGGTGAAAAAGATCAAGAAGAAGAAAGGTCAAGATAGAAGAAATAGATATTAGTTTTGATCTTCTCTTTTCATATTTTTGTAAATTTATTTTCTTCATTACATTGAGAGTTGTAATAACATAGTAATATTGGATATGTAAATAAATTCATATTCTTTTTTTATTATTGTATTTAATTTAATTTTCTTATTTCCTAGTATTGTGAAGTTTTGGATAACTATAATTTGCAATAAAGAATTTAATTCTTACTTGTCTCTTATATTTCTTTCATCGAATTTCTTATTTATTCCATCATCTATAATTATTTAGAATTCCAATTTGGTTCGAATTTTTTTATTCAAATTTTAAATATGAATTCAAAATTATCCTCTCAAAACAAAAATAATCAGCAAAGATCATGCCGAAATTCATACCACTCACCTAATAACCAAAACCTAGTCATGCACAAATTCTATATTTACCACACATTTGGTCCTAAATGCTGGGAGTTACACTAGGTCATCACAAGATTCAACAAATGCTCCATTAAAGGACTTGAGCAAGGTGTTTGCATTATAGGAGCTTTGTGATTTCAGCTACCTTTTGGGGATTGAAGTTCAAAAATTCAATGATTGGTTAGTATTAAATAAATCTAGTTATAATCAAGATATCCTTACACATGTTGGCATGATTGACTGCAAAGGTTTACCTGCTCCATTGTCATCTTCTGAAAAGATCAGAAAACATGAAGGCGAATTATTGGTCCTAATGTTAGCACCAGATACAGAATTATGGTAGGTGACAATATCTTACTCTCACAAGGTATGATATTTCTTGTGCAGTTAATAAACGCTATAATTACTTGCATGCTCCCACTACTTTGCACCGGACTATTGCCAAACATATTTCGTCATATGTTAAGCATACAATTGACATTGGACTATCACTTATGAGATCCAACTCTGCACTAGTAAATACCTTATCAGATGCAGATTGGACAGGTTTGTTTAGATGATCGTCGATCAACTAGAGATTTTGCGGTCTTCTTTGGACCAAATCTTATCTCTTGGACAGCAAATAAGTAGTGTATAGTTCCTAGATCCATCACTGAAGTAGAGTACAAATTTGTGGAAAACGCTACAACATAAGTAATAGGGTTTATTACGACTGTGTCCCTAGTTCACCCGTAAATTGGTATTGTGTCACTACAAATCGCGCAATTGGAGATATGTCATCAACCGACGTGTTTTCATTACGTCTATACCATTGGACAAACGTGACACCGACAACCGTTCCGTTGGCTTGCTTGCCACTTGTTTGACTTGTTTTCTTATATGTGGGACCTCAAATTTGCCCCATCAGCAGCGATGGAAATAAATAGATATGTTGCATTCTAACATGTAGGATCAAGCACACAACCCACTAGTGGAGCCAAAAACAATTAGATTTGTATTCCTTCTGACATGCGGGACCCAACACTTAGCCCCATCAACAACGGGGAAATAACTGTCAATACAGTCTATCCCCGAGGCCTCGCAAGCCCTGACCCGGCCGCTCTAGACATGCATGGCTACATAGCCATGCCGGTCACGTTCTAATTATCTTGGTAGTCTGATACGGTTGATCGTGCCTAGTTGGAAGAATGCGTTGATTGGTACACGAACATTAGATTTATGTAAATACCTGAGGTTGAGCTCCGTTTAGAGTGAAGATGAGTAATGCATTTTAGGTGTTTGTCGATTGAACCAGACGAGACTGCGGGACTTGAGGGACCAAGCACATAGCCACGTCGGTAGCTTTGAAAGAACAATCAAGAAAGTATATGCCCGAGCCCGCCCAAGCCTCGAAGCGGCCGCTTTGGGCATGCTGAATGGCTACACAGCCATGATGATCATGTTCTGCTGATATCGGTACCATGGTATAGTTGATTATTCCCACTGGAAAGCATGAGTATATTGGTAAAGGAACAATAGAACCAAGGAAACAAAGGAATTGGAGCCTACTGATGGCTCAGGATACGTTGAGCTCGTTGGGAACCCCAAGAGGAAGGTACGATGAGCACATCAGCAAGTTTCTCTCAGTTATGAAACCAAGGTTGTTGAACCAGTAGGAGCACGAAAACAACCCCAAGGTGTTGCTACCAACTTGGAATCCTACACAACACAATCACAGAACTTTGCCCCAACTTACATCGAGGTTTTCATTCTCACCGGTTTTGCTGAAAACAAAGTATTAAACGTATTGTGTGGAAGATAGTAATTGCTTGCGGAAGGTAAACAATAAATAGTAGATGATATATCAATGGTAAACGAATGGACCGAGGTCCATAGTTCACTAGAGGTGATTCTCCTTAAGATAAATAACATGTTGGGTGAACAAATTACAGCGGGGCAATTGACAGATTCGAGAAAGCAGACAATACATATACTGATCATCTTGACTCCTATGAGATTTGATTGGGCATTACAACATAATACATAGACCATAATCCAACTGCATCTATGACTAATAATCCACTTTAGGTTATCATCTGAACCCCCTCTAGTATTAAGTTGCAAGCAATAGATAATTGCATTAAGCAAAGTGTGTAAAGTAAACAATACGATTGTGACATGGACAAAAGATTGTTGTTTTCTCCCTAGTAGCAACAACACATCTACAACCTTAGAGATTCCTGTCACTTCCCCAGATTACTAGAGACATGAACCACTATCGAGTATAAATACTCCCTATTGGAGTTGCTAGAATTTAGTTGGCCAAGATAGCTACTAACAACGGAAAGCATGCAAGATCACAAATAGCATAGACATGATAGAATCAATAATAAATCTGAAATAGCATCTCAATATCCATCGGATCCCCACAAACACAACATGTAAGATTACAAATAGATGATCTTGATCATGAACAGAGCTCACACGATCTAAACATGATAGCACAAAGAAGAAGAACCAACCATCTAGCTACTACATGGACCCATAGTCCAAGGATGAACTACTCTCGCATCACTGTGGAGGCTTGCATGGTGATGAAGAAGGCCTCCAGGGTGATCTCTCCCCTCCGTTAGGGTGCCAGGAAGAACTTCGGATCCCCCCGATCTAGGGATCGTGATGGTGGCGGCTACAGACTCTTCCATGGATTTCTGATTGGATCTTTTTTGGGTCCCTAGGGTTTTCATCCCAGGAGGCTTTTATATGCGGAAGGGCAAGGTCGATGGAGCACCAGGGGCCCACACCCCCTGGTGGTGCCCCCTAGGCCACGCCGCCACCAGGTGTGGTCGCCCTGGTGCGCCACTTCATCTCCCCTCCGGACTCCGTGTTGCTTCGGGTAAAATATTGACTTTGGCTTTTGTTTGGTCCAATTACGAGAATATTTCCTTACTAGCTTTTCTGAAACCAAAAATAGCAGAAAACATGCAACTAGCACTATGGCATCTTGTTAATAGGTTCGTTCTAGAAAATGTATAAAAATACCCCAAAGTGTGAACTAAACATAAGAATGTAGATACTAAACAAGCATGGAACATCAAAAAATTATAGATACGTGTATGACGTATCAACATCCCCAAGCTTAACTCATGTTCGTCCTCGAGTAGATAAGTGATAAAAAAGAATAATTTTTTAGGTGACATGCACCATCACAATCTTGATCAAGGTATTGGTAAAACATTGATAGCTGGGATCATAGTACTCTAACATAGACATTAAAGATATAGTTCTAACAATAAGACATAGCAACTATATTGTACATGAAAAGGTACAAACAAAAGTTTCATGAACAACAATGCTTTGAAAGAAGTTTGTTTGTTTCACATATATAAAACATAATGAGAATGGTATTCAGCTTGTCCCTCATGGTATAGCAAAACATAAATGCATAGGACACCTTCAAAGTTCATAAGGGTGACTAGATACAAATAATTTAAGAACAAGCAATATCAAAGTTATGATTCAATTAACAAGTTTTGGGACAATGCACATTAAACTAAGAATGACCACTATGCTCTCTCAATTGGTGCATAAAGATAGAAGATGGAGACTCAACATAAAAGTAAAAGAAAAGGCCCTTCATAGAAGGAAGCAGGGATTCCAGTTTCATAAAGAGCTTCCAAAAATTATGGTACTTACTAGCTTTCAGTTATCATTGCCCCTATCATAAGAATCTTTAGGTGGTTAAGATTAAGGTGAAAAAATATGAGGACATGCTTGACAAGTCATAAGTTGAAAATATCATGCCCCTTGCTTACGAGTACCGAACCTCATGCTACTCAACTTTAGCCACGAGTAAGTTCTTGTCATTGTAAGTACATGTGTATCATGAAGAACCGCCAATGGGGTAGCCCTTGCCCCTTGACATAGGAGCTATCCCATATCAAAATGACAAGGCAGCAAACAATGAGCATCTCAGCGATCCTTTTATTTGCTACTTGCATATGTTTTTATTGAGGATGCTTCACAGATTGCTCACTATGGTTATGCTACAAGTGTCCACCATGATTAGCAACAAACATGAATATACTTGGAATAGCAACAATGCTAGTAGGTAGGTATGGTGGACTATTTGGAATAACTTGGTTTTATTTAGAGTTGGATGCATGAGTGGAACTCACACTTGGTACATGTGGAGGCTATCAAAAGACTAGGAGCGACCAACTAAGAAAGCAATAATGGCCATAATCATGCAAAGCGACAAAACATTATTAATTAAATCATAAAGTGATATTACAAGTCGAAAACTAAATGATCATAGAGGCTATGGTGACTGCTATAGTCTTAACATGGTGTAAGGATGCGCCAAGTTAACCCAAATAAAGCATCAAAGGAGAATACCACAATATTATGCTTTTGTATGCTAAAACAACGCATGATTCTTTCAAGGCACATTAAGCAATCTCAATTGTTTGGAACAAGTCATGCTACAACAATAATCACTAAGCATAAAGTCAAAGCAATATCAAACATGACATGATAAAGTCTAGGCCACAGTCAAAACCAGACTCCTTTTATACTACTTATAAGCATGAACTTTCCTACTCTTTTCCAATCCAAATCAATGTATTTGAAACTATGTATGCATGCGGGGTCCAACCAATTTATTTAAGCAAATTAAGCAAAAGAAAACTAAAAACAAAAACGATGACGCTCCAAGAACAACACAATTGTGCATGAAACAATAAAAATGAAGTGTTTGGAAGAAACCTGAGATTTTTATTGATGAAGAAGGGGATGCCTTGGGCCTCCCCAAACTTTGACACTTGTACTTCTTGAATATTTCTTGGGGTGACATGGGTGGAATCCCCAAGCTTGAGCTTTTGTCCATACTTCATCTTATCACATTATTCTTCCCTACACTTTTAAAATTTCCTTCATACAAAACTTCACACAATCTTCATTAGCAACATTAGTGTACTCAAGATAATAAGTCTTTGGGTTCAGTTTCAACACAAGTAAAACTTCCATTAAAACACAAGCTACTGTATCAATTCCTTTTAAAAGTTCAAGTGATCAAAGAGAACTCAAAGAGAAAGAGATTAAGAGGCAAATGCAAACAATGGCAGAAATCTGTCAAAACAGACCAGCAGGTAAAAATCGATTTTTTTCGAAGACCTTATGTTGCTCAAATCGAAAAGTGTTAAGCTAAAGAAAGTTAGATAACAACCTGGGGCAGAAGCACAAACAATTACAGCTCAATCCGACGTACAGGGACTTTTCACGAATTTTTACAGTGCACAAAAATCTGTTTCGGAACAACAACTTTTCCAAGTCTTACTTCTCTCTCATTAGAGGTTAATCTTGGCATAAAAACCACACAAAAAGGATAAGGAGAGGTTATTACTGAGGCAATAACTTCCAAGACTCAACAAAATAAAAACTTACTGAATAAAAATTTGGGTTATCTCCCAATTAGTGCTTTTCTTTAACACCTTTGAGCTAGGCATAGATGCAAGATTCAAGTACTCTCAAATGAAGAGGCATTAAGAGAAAACTTTGTTTTAATAGGGGAGGCAAAAGGTACATTCTCTATCTTTTTAGGGAAGTGTTCTATATCTTTCTTGAGTGGGAATTGATATTTAATGGTGCCTTCTTTCATATCAATAATGGCACCAACAGTTCTAAGAAAAGGTCTTCCCAAAATAATAGGACAAGAAGCATTGCATTCAACATCCAAAACATAGAAATCAACGAGACATAAATATTGTTAACCATAATAATAACATCATTAATACTCCCCATGAATTTATTTTTAGCATTATCATCAAGTTGGACATCTAAATAACAATCTCCTAATGGTGGCAAATCAAGCATTTTATAAACCTTTCTAGGCATAATAAAAACACTAGCACCAAGATCACATAAAGCTTTTAGATAAAAATCATTCACTTTCATATTAATGATGGGTTCCCAACCATCTTCTAATTTCATAGGAATAGAAGCTTTATGTTTCAATTTTTCTTCTTTACTTTTTATGAGAGCATCAGTAATATGTTTTGTAAAGGCCATATTCATAGCATTAGCATTAGGACTTTTATCAAGCTTTTGTAGGAACATAATTACTTCAGAGATATTGCAACCATCAAGATCAAAATCATAATGACCATCCAAGGTAGTAGAGCTATTATTTCCCATATTTCGAAGAATTTCAGCATTTTTATTGGAAAAGGTTCCATTGGTTTTAGGCATTGTTGCAAAAGGAATGGGGACTTCATGTGGTTTGCTAGCATTAACATTGGTGGTGGTAATAGTACAAATAAAGGTATTTCAAGCAATTCATATTCTCTTTCCCACTTAGCATGCAGTTCAGCTAACAGTCTAACATTTTCATCAATTCTAACTTGTATGGCATTAGTAGCAGCAAAGGGGTTTTGCATAGTTTCAGATTTAGCAGCCTTTTTATTAATCAAAGAGGATTGTGCTTCAGACAAAGATGAAATATTTTTTTCATCATTAGAAATTTTGGATTGCAAACCAGGAATTTCCCTATTTAAACTCTCAAGTTGATGACTATATTTTTAAAAATAGTAGATTGTTCCTCCATGGTTTTAGTAAATAATCTATTCTATTCATATTGCATTTGCATGAAGTTTTTAGTGGCTCTTTCAACTTCTAAATTTTTTTCTTCACTAGGCATTCCAGATTTATCATGATAACCATTAGTATTATTAGGAGGATAAGGCCTATAATTGTTATTACCAAAATTATTCCTGTAGGCATTATTGCTAAAATTATTGTTTCTAATGAAGTTCACATCAACATGCTCTTCTTGAGCAACCAAAGAGGCTAAAGGAACATGATTTGGATCAATATGAGCTTTCCCATTAATAAGCATAGACATAATAATATCAATTTTAACACTCAAGGAGGAGGTTTCTTCGACAGAATTTACCTTCTTACGTTGTGGAGCTCTCTCAGTGTGCCATTCAGAATAGTTAACCATCAAATTATCAAGTAGCTTTGTTGCAGTACCCAAAGTAATGGTCATAAAGGTGCCTCCAGCAACAGAATCCAACAGATTTCTTGAAGAATAATTTAGTCCTGCATAAAAAGTTTGGATAATCATCCAAGCAGTCAGTCCATGAGTGGGATAATTCTTTACCAAAGATTTGATTCTTTCCCAAGCTTGAGCAACATGTTCATTATCAAATTGTTTAAATTTCATTATTTCACTTCTCATAGATATAATCTTAGCAGGAGGATAGTATTTTCCAATGAAAGCATCTTTGCATTTAGTCCAAGAATTAATACTATTTCTAGTTAGGGATAGCAACCATTCTTTAGCTTTTCCTCTCAAGGAGAAAGGAAACAATTTAAGCTTAATAAATATCTTCATATATATCCCTATGTTTTTGCATCTCACAAAGTTCAACAAAGTTTAAGGTGAGCAGCAGCATCTTCAGTACCAACACCAGAGAATTGTTCTTTCATAACAGGATTGAGCAAAGCAGGTTTAATTTCAAAGAAAGTAGCTTTAGGAATAGGTGGAGCAATAGGTGTGCACATGAAATCATTGTTGTTGGTGCTGGTGAAGTCACACAACTTAGTTTTTTCAGGAGTATTCATTTTTTTTAGATTAAAGCAAGCCAACAGAAATAAAAACTAAAATAGGAACTAATTTTTGTTTTGTTTTTGATGGAAAGAAACAAGCAAACAAAGCAAAGGTAAACTAAGAAAAACAAAAAAACAAAGTAAAGATATTGGTCATGAGGGACTCCCCTTGTGAAGTTGTCCTTAACTCCTCGGCAACGGTGCCAGAAAAAGGCTTGATGGCTCAGGATACATTGAGCTCGTTGGGAACCCCAAGAGGAAGGTATGATGAGCACATCAACAAGTTTCCCTCAGTTATGAAACCAAGGTTATCGAACCAGTAGGAGAAAGGAAATAACCCCAAGGTGTTGCTACCAACTTGGAATCCTGCACAACACAACCACATAACTTTGCCCCAACTTAGAGTGAGGTTGTCAATCTCACCGATTTTGCTGAAAACAAAGGATTAAACGTATTGTGTGGAAGATAGTAATTGATTGCAGAAGGTAAATAGTAAACAGTAAATAGTAGATGGTATATCAATGGTAAAAGAATGGACCGGGGTCCATAGTTCACTAGAGGTGATTCTCCTTAAGATAAATAACATGTTGGGTGAACAAATTACAGTGGGGCAACTGACAGATTCGAGGAAGCATACAATGCATATACTAATCATCTTGACTCCTGTGAGAATTGATTGGGCATTACAACATAATACATAGACCGTAATCCAACTGCATCTATGACTAATAATCCACCTTTAGGTTATCATATGAACCCCCTCCGGTATTAAGTTGGAAGCAACAGATAATTGCATTAAGCAAAGTGTGTAAAGTAAATGATACAATTGTCCTACGGAAAAAGGATTGTTGTTTTCTCCCTAGTAGCAATAGCACATCTACAACCTTAGATATTCCTGTCACTTCCCCAGATTACTAGAGGCATGAACCCACTATCGAGCATAAATACTCCCTCTTGGAGTTGCTAGCATCTACTTGGCCAAGATAGCTACTAACAACGGAAAGCATGCAAGATCACAGATAACATAGACATGATAGAATCAATAATAAATTTGAAATAGCATCTCAATATCCATCGGATCCCCGCAATCACAACATGTAAGATTACAAATAGATGATCTCTATCATGAAAGGAGCTCACAAGCTCTAAACATGATAGCACAAAGGAGAAGAACCAACCATCTAGCTACTACATGGACCCATAGTACAAGGATGAACTACTCACGCATCACTCCATTGGCTTGCATGGTGATGAAAAAGGCCTCCGGGGTGATCTCTCCGCTCCGGTAGGTTGCTGGGAAGAGCTTCGGATCCCCCGATCTAGGGATCGAGATGGCGGCGGCTACAGACTCTTATGTGGATTTCTGGTTGGGTCTTTTTTAGGTCCCTAGGGTTTTTGTCCCGGGAGGCTTTTATAGGCGGAAGGGCAAGGTCGATGGAGCACCAGGGGGCCCACACCACATGGTGGCGCCCCCCTAGGTCGCACCGCCACTAGGTGTGGCCACCCTTGTGCGCCACTTTGTCTCCCCTCCGGACTCCGTGTTGCTTCGGGTAAAATATTGACTTTGGCTTTTGTTTGGTCCAATTCCAAGAATATTTCCTTACTAGCTTTTCTGAAACCAAAAACAGTAGAAAATAGGCAACTGGCACTGTGGTATCTTGTTAATAGGTTAGTTATAGAAAATTTATAAAAATACCCCAAAGTGTGAACTAAACATAAGAAAGTAGATTCTAAACCAGCATGGAACATCAAAAATTATAGATACGTTTACGACGTATCACCTACGTTTGATCTAAGCATAGATTTATAGCCTTAGATTGATTCCATCCATGGTGTTGGTCTAGAGATTATGGATATGTCTATGAAGATATGGGTGATGATGGCAAGCTTATCATTCTAATTGGGAAGGAATAAATAGTAAGAGAAGCATCTGGCCGATGGCAAGCGCAATGGCTAGTTTTTTGCAGAGAGACAAAGCTTGATCGACATGGGATCATTGAGACATAGGATGTGAATTAGCTGGAACTATTCATTATTTCTAAATTGTGCTAATGGATGAGAGAATTAGCGAGGTAGAGGAAAATTTAATTTTCTTAAATCGAGGGTTCTAGTTCATTGGCATTTGTCGCTAAGAGACCAAGTTCGTCAGTATTTGATGCTAAGGAACCAAGTTCAGGTGTGTTTGACTATCGTCTTCTGATGGAACTCGGATGAAAAAGAGGCTGTGCTTATCTGACGAAAGTAAAATAGAAGATTACGAGAAAACACTACTCTAGCATAAACAACAAACAACCGTTTTCATTATTATGAGTAGAAGTTTACAATCTAGGTAAATGACTACTGGTTTGGTGCCTCCTCTGGTGCTGACACGATCGCCACCTCTGCCATCCCCGGCTCGTCCTCCGGCATCGGTGCCACTACCTCCGCCATCGTTAGCTCTAGCATGACGCATTGGATGAATCTGCCTCCATTAGGGAACTAGTCCCATTAGTTGGTGTGCATGCTGGCGTGGGTGAACAACACCAGCTCACATGCACAGTGGTATGTGAGGCCGCATAGGAGCATGGCATCCTTGGGGTTGATGAAGCACCCTAATAGCATCCCATAAGAACTGTGCTCGAGGTTGTACATGCGGCCCTCATGACGGTAGTCGTAGCCCTCGTTGAGTAGGGCATTATCCACATGCCAGATGCCAGATGCCAGATTATGCACATGCCAGATGCCACATGCTCCTCCACGGGCTTAAGGCCCAGATGTGTAGGGCATTATCCTTGTGGACCCCGAACGGATGGAGCTGAAAGGTGGCCATGGTTGCACTGCTCTAGATGGGAACTTACTTGTGTCAATAAGGAGGGGGTTTTAGATGGTAATGTGCGCTAGGATTTGGGGGAAGGGGATACGTAAAATAGGAGGAGAAAAGTGGGGATTAATGAGGGTAGATGAGCGGATCTGAGGATTGTGGAGAATCGTTTTTGATGATCAAGAGGAAGCAAAGCCAATGGGATGCCTCGCTGCTCGTTGGCTCTCTGTTCTAAAATTATTATGGCACATCCATAATTTTGGTGGTGTGTCAGTGGTGGAGGATGAGGCTTGCTACGTGTTGTTCGAGGTGGGTGTGATCCATTTTGATCCTTGTTGAGTAAGACACCTAGCAACAGCTATTCCCCGGGAAAACCCGCAGTTTTAGTTTAGCACGTAAAAAATCCACGATTTTTAAGAAAGATCAATGAATCAAACCACTTTGCTCAAGTGGTCAAACCTGAAACAAATTTTAATTTTTCTAAAGTTGTTTTGTTTCTTCTATCATGGTGCAATGCTACCAATTTTTTATGTTTAGTACTCCCAAATCCCACTGCCAAAATCATACCATCCCTTTATGGAATGAGCCAATACTTGGTAGGTTGGTGCATCTTGGCATTGCAAAAAACTCCTCCAACTAGGGATTTCCAGGTTCTATGCAAAAACTTGATTTTCTATTTTTAAGATCAAGAAATTTTAATTTTGGATGGATTTTTCCAAACGAAGGTGCAAGAAATCTCCATGTACATGGCCATCCAACATTTTCCCCCTAGTGGTAGGTCATGTCGGACAGTCATTCCCAAGAGTTTAGGATTTTTCTCATGGGAGAGCTATGTTGGCTTCGCATCATAGAAAACAAAATTTTTCCTACGATGTGAGCAATGAAGCACCAAGATCTATCTACCTAGATACAATCAACGGGTGGATATACATCCATAGAGAACATACCCTTGAAGAGCGACAAAGAGTTACAAGGTTGTACTCATGGATGATGTAGTCGTACACTTGCTGATCTCAAGATCGTGATGAAGTCCAACGAGTCCAGCAGGTCAAACACCAGCAAGTCCAGTACTGCAAAGCAGCGGTGCATCCGTGATCACTCACACGTATAGTAACCTGACAACCTCCGTGTCCTCGCTCCAGTGATGCACCGGAAGCATCAACTCCTTTATAAATAAAGCCACCAGGAACATGTATTTTGCTAATCCGAAACCATGGGAAATAATTTCTAGAGGGGGAGAGATATCCTTCATGAGCACGTGTGAGAATGGAGGAGGAGGGGGCAGCCGCCATGGCGCCATGCACATGGGCATGGTGTGCCCCACCTCTCCCTCCATAATGGTGAGTGGAGCTTCCACTTAGCCCATTACCATTAATTCCATCTCAACTCAAAGTTGCATTAATTTTCCACCAAAACTAATGCATCTCTCATTTAATAAATCAATTTTATTTATTTTATTCAGATTTTTGTTAATTACTTTAATTAACAAACATTCACATAAAACTCCTGCAACATTTCAATATCACATGCAGAATCAGTTTTGGCAATTCGACCCGAAACAATTCTGCTTTCCATCGAAATGATTCCAATGCTTTCTTAAATATTTATCTGAAACATATTTACTCCAACTAGTGTCCGTATCCCTTAAGTGTTTCACCCTACGGTTCATGAATAATGCAGACATGATAGAGACCCCTCTCCGATCAATAATCAGCAGCAGGACCTAGAGATCCGTACTGACTCCCACACATTCAACGATGACTCTAGTGATCGTGTGAACCATTAAATGTCAGCTAAATCCCTTTATCTCACGATATATTACATGTCTGAGATTTGATCATTGGTATCTCCATACCTAGTTTGATCTCGTTACCGACATGCACTCTTTTCTCGTTCCCGTGATATAACATTCTAGTGATCACATCACTTGCTTGCAAGCTATCTCAATGTGATATCACCGAGAGGGCCCAAAGTATATCTATTCGTCATCGGGATGGAAAAATTCCACTCTTGATCTATGAGCCTCTTCATAACACCATCAGAGTATCTAAACCCACCTTTATAGTCACCCTGTTACGGTGTGACATTTGATGTTATCAAGTTACTCTTCTAGTGTTAGTGATTGACATGATCTCATGGTCTATGGACTAGAATTACTTCATATGATGTTATAGCAATTTAAACACGATGACTTTGATCGTACTGTGATACTTTGGATGAATGTTCATCACACCATTCAACCAATGTTGTGAAATCGTTATTAACAACATCCAATGTCCATGATCAGGAAACCTTGATCATCTTGTTAATAAACAAGCTAGTTTATAAGAGAGGAATAACTAGGAACCCTTTATTTGTTTATTAAACACACATGTATTAACGTTTCCAATTAATAAAATTATAGCATGCAAAATAAACATTTATCATAAACAAGGAATAAGATAATAACCACTTTATTATTGCCTCTCGAGCATATTCTCTTCAAGCTATATACTACTTTTTGCTTTAGTAATGTTTGTATAATTCAAATTTGAACTATAGATACCATAAATATTGGTCCAAAAATTAAAAAATGGTTTTGGGTGCCCTAAAGGTGTCCTAGGATGGACCATCTCGGAGGGTTCAAAATTTAGATACCCCACGAGGTTGTGCACGACGGAAAGTTTGGTATTGTGCTTGAACCAAACCAAATGAAGTCCATAAAATATCAAAAAAATCGAAAACCTATGCATGGGGTCCTTATTTGTGACCTACTTCCTCCGTTTAAAAATATAAGATGTTTTAGCTGTGTGAAATGAGTGTATCTAGACCCATTTTAGTGTGTAGGGAGTGTATCTAGACCCCTTTTAGTGTGTAGGTTCAACGTACACACTAAAAGGGGTCTAGATACACTCCTTTCACAAAGCTAAAACATCCTATATTCTTTAACACATGGATTACTACCTAGGAAAAAATCATAAACAAGGCATACAAATACTTTGGACATACAAACCTTCAACCAATGTATATCAAGTAGGAGTTAACTTGGGTTTCAACCCTAAATATCATGCCCACTACCAAAATCATGGAATCCTTCCATGGAATGAGCCCAAAATTGGAAGGTTGGTGCCCCTTCGCTTTGCCAAGAACTTTCCAACTAGGGATTTTTGGGTTCTATGGATAAAACTTGATTTTCCATTTTTTGAATCAAGAAATTTGGATTACGGGTAGATTTTTCCAAAGGAGGTGCAAGAAATCTTCACGTCCATTGCCACCCAATATTTTTTCCATAGGTAGGTAATGTTGGACAACCATTCCTGAGAGGTTCAGATTTTTCTCATTGTAGAGCTATATACTTGTTTTTCAGTAATGTTTGGATAATTCAAAATTTGAACTGTAGGTACCATAAATATTGGTCCAAAAATTCAAATAAAAATGGTTTTAGGTGCCCCAGAGATGTCCTAGGATGGACCATCTCGGAGGGTTCAAAATTTAGATACCCCCACGAGGTTGTGCATGCAGGAAAGTTGGCCTTTTTTGAACCAAACCAAATGAAATTCAAAAAAATCAAAAATATTTTAAACCTGTGCATGGGGTCCGTATTTGTGACCTAGTACCCAGGGAAAATCATAAACAAGGCATCTAGATACCTTGTACATACAAACCTTCAAGCGGATGTCTATCGAGTAGGAGTTACTTGGGTTTCAACCCTAGATATCATGCCCACTGCCAAAATCATGGCATCATCCATGAAATAAGACCAAACACGGCAGGTTTGTGCATCCTGGCATTGCAAACAACTTTTCCAACTAGGGATTTCTAGGTTCTATGGAAAAAACTTGATTTTCCATTTTTTGAATCAAGTAATTTGAATTCTTGCTGGATTTTTCGAAAGGAAGTGCAAGAAATCTTCATGTCCACGACCCCAAACATTTTCCCCTAGTTGTAGGTCATGTTGCACGACCATTCTCGGGAGACTAGGTTATTTGTCATGGTGGAGCTATATAATGCGTTTTTTCAGTAATGCTTGGATAATTCAAAATTTGAACTATTGGTACCATAAATATTTGTTCAAAAACTTAAAACAAAAATGGTTTAGGGTGCCCAGAGGTGTCCTAGGATGAACCACCTCGGAGGGTTCAAAATTTAGATACCCCCATGAGGTTGCGTTCTAATTACCTGTGCTCATTTGAATTTTGGTCAAAACCCATATAACCCCGTTGACTGACTTAAAACCACCTAAAAAACTGGTAGTATTCGTGTAATCGTAACACAGAACCCGGGACGTTGGATGATAACCCAGTGGACAACTATGGTCATTGGATATGCTCTTCTAGAATGCCACCCTCGACTCTAGGACCTAATTATGACGGGTTGTTGGATCGCTGCGCCTAGATCATTTAGATTGTGTTTTCTAAGGGCGATCCACGAGAAGGTTGTTCCTACAACCTGATTGCCTGGACACGATGGGGTGATTTAAACCCGACTCTGGGTGCATTTTCTACATTGCTAGCAAGAAATTTAAAACATCCTAGAAATTCCAAAAAACACAAATGTTATCCACATACATGAGTTACATGTTCCGTACAATAAATTCAAATATAGTTCACATCAACAGTTTTAACTCCTTAAAAATCTTATTATGCCCGCTTCTTTCTACTCTTCAAGCTTGAACTGCATAAACAACAATTGAAGTTGAGTAGATGGTCGAAACTCCAAATTAAACACATTTTGAAGCTTAGCTTTCATCAAGAGAATCATACAAAGATGAAATAGGTATGGATTTATTGTCTTTCTGAAAGATCTTTTAGAACATCCTCAATAACCCTAGGAACTTCTTCATATTCTAGGTCACCCCTTCTATTTTATTCCCCTTGTGTTTCCTCTTTTGTTTATTCTTATTCTTCCCCTCCTCCAGCAACGTTTGTGATACACTTTCTTCCAGCACCCCTCGTTCTCCAGCAACTTACTCCTCATCACCTTCATCCTACACTTCTTGCACATCATCAAACTACCGCACTTCCACAACCTACTGCATTTCCACACCTTCATCAAGATCAGCTCCTTGTTTTTCCTTCCCCATCCTGTTCATCTTTTGTTTTGGCCCATTAGTCCCTCCCTATAGCAACTCCTGTGATACATTGTCTTCTGGCACAACTCATTCTTTAGCAACTTGGTCATCAACTTCATCCCACAATTCCTGCAGATCATCATATTGATGCGTTACACGTTCTTCCTCACCTTGTTGCATTTCCACAACATCCTCAACCTCAACATTGCTCTGTTTCTCTAAATGAGAAGCTTCAACTTCCACCTCATCAGTTTCAACTTCTACCTGCCTAATGTGAATAGATACATGGTCATCATCTTCAAAATCATTGAAACTGGGTTTTTGCATAACCTCTTAATATGACCAAATCCTTCACACTGTTTACATTTCCTTTTCATTGCTCCTAACCTTGAGACCTTTTTAGTGGATGGTTTGATACTTAGCTTCCTAGGCCTACTAGGAGGCTTCCTAAGAACCGGTGGTTCAAGTTTGAACCCTAGATCAACAATCATTTTCATCTGCCATCTATGGTACATTTTCTGCATAAGTTGCAGCGAAATATTCCATAGAAAAATAGCTATGATCAAAATTTTCTATTGTAGCACCATCACCTCTCAGCTTTAAGATGAAGTATGGTGCATGGTGACATGGCAGACAAGTAATTTTCCACTTCCCGCAAGAACAAGTCCTTTTTGCAATGTCTACAGGGTACCTCCTTTGAGTTCCATGCTTGTTTTTTGCACAAACCTCAGTTAATGTGTCGGAATTTCTTATCATCCTCATCTTTATTGTCCTCATTACCCTTGTTCTTGCATTTAGTAACTAACGAGGGTTTAACTCATCAATGCCCATTGTTATGGACTTGGGTTTTGGAGAAGGAGGGAGCGCTGGAGACATCTATTGGCTAGAAAACAAGCATACAGGGCACTCGAACATTAACCCAGGTTCAGGCCTCGCAGAGGTCCCTACTCCTACTTGTCTGCTCGTGGAATTATTGAGGGAATCGAGGATTATAATGGTGCGCAGATGCAATCTGGCAAGGGTTGTGGAAACTAGGGTTGCATGTGTTCTCCTCTCCGCCCCCTACTAGCCTTTATACAGATAGGCTAGGTCTCGGGTAGCAGGTCGAGTCGGTTACAAGTTAGGGTTTTCCCCTTTGAACTTTCTATCTTTAGTTTCTTCTTGTTCTTCAAGCAATCGAGAGTCCGTAGGCTACTCGAGTTCTCCGTTTGGGCTTTGGCGACACCGTGGGCTTCCGTTGTATTCAGGCCGTATATACCAAACTCGAGTACCTGCAGGGTATACCCATGTCAGTATCCCCCGAGTGTCCAATGGAATCGCAGATTCAACTGACGACTTTATGAAGCCTTTCGAGTGCATGAATGAGTATATTTTCGACTGCTCTGTTTTGTGTCATAGGGATTGTTGATGTGCGCGCCTGATTTAACCGATGTATCGGTATCAGTTAACCACCTTAGGGTAAAACAACGCAATCTACTCAGACTTGAGTCCTCGGACTCGAATCCGGAAAAATGCTGGTGTAATTCGACTCAAGCCGCAGAGGTCTTACAGGAGTCGAATTCCAGTATATGGGTGTGAGCACTCGACGCGTCCGTCAAGGCATGTTCATCGTACCTATAGGCACTGATATATTTCTGGTAGTGCGTAGCAAATGCGTTGCCAGGCCTTATTCAGGTCTTATCTTCACACTGTAAGCGCGGCATCTAAATTTTGTTATCACGGAGACGATTCGGGTGGCCCAGGAGACGCAGTCTCTTTGCAGGGAAAATATGAGGCGGTGTCGCCATAAGCTTCGAGTGCGGATGTTATCGACACAAAGTACGATGTACAAATAATCATAGGGTGCGCGACCAGCGCTCCCTATGGGAGTAGCCCCCGAGTGCCTGGTTGAGTCGAAGACTCAGGCAGGGACTAAAGAACTTTTGTGACTACTATCGTCTTTTGTTTGCTTGTTTCAGTCGAATTTACTTCCGGCACTCCCTAGGGGGGTAACCCATGTCCATAGTCGGATCGTAATTCGAGTGGTTGGGTTTGCTTTGATTGTCCATGTTCCTGCAAAAAGAAGAAGAAAAATCATAGGGTGCGCGACCAGCGCTCCCTATGGAAGTAGCCCCCGAGTGCTTGGTGAAGTCGAAGACTCGAGCAAGGACTAAAGTAGTCGAAATCTTCTGCTGCGTAATTTTGGATGAGGTCAGTGCTGACGATTCCATGACCTCAGTTGCCCACGTGAGCGAGTTTGACGGGATGTGATGAGCGGTGGGTGCCATTTCCTGACTCTGATTTGACCGCGTGTGCATAATCTTTATTTTAACTGCGCCTCCTCGATTTCCGCCTGTAATGGGAGTAGTGGGGGATGGTTCGCGCTTCAGGTCCTCCACGTGTCAAGAGCGATGAACGCCACGCGTCTTATAGGGTTTTTCTTAGCCGTTGGATTGCATCTTCCAGGGGGTTAAGTAGCAATGCGGCGATGGTAAATTTCACGTCTACTTCTTCTCTGCCTTTGCCTCCATCGGCATTGCCGCTGCTCCTCTGCTTCTTTGTGCTCCTTTCCTTCGCGGCGCTGGACCAGCTCCGCATATTTCCTAGCTACTTCCTCCGATCACACCGCCGCCGTGGAATGGGGAAGTAAAAGGGAGGTGCTGCGGCCAATTCCGCTGCTGCCGCGGCTGCTTCGAAGAAGAAAGGTGGCTCCATCGCTGCGGGCACCAGCACCGCTGCCGCCGGAAATAAGAAGGGCACGGGCACTCGCTTCACCAATGGTGCGTGGTGCACGTCCGTGATAAAGTCATCGGATCTTCGTCTTCTGCGCCAGGACGGAGTTTTGTCTTCTGCAGTCATGGACGCGCGCGTCCCTGGCAGCGAGGTAATCCCCCCTCCTCCTGCTGGCTTTCGGGTGATGTTCTTAGCATTCATCATCAGCGGTCTTTCGTTGCCCCTGCATCCTTTCTTCAGGGGCCTTCTCTACTTCTACGGGCTCCAGCTCCATCAGCTGTCCCCAAACTCTATCCTCCATGTAGCTTGCTACATTACCCTTTGCGAGAGCTCGCTCAGAATCAAGCCGCACTTTGGCCTTTTCAAACGCCTCTTCAAGCTGAAGTGCCAATCAGCGTCTGGCTCCGTAGTCTACGATGTAGGCGGCTGCGGTATCCACGTCGATCCCTCCGCCACATACTTAGACATCGAACTCATGGCGTCCATCCAAGGGTAGAGGGAAAAGTGGTTCTACATCCGTGACCTAAAGGCCGACGGAGACCACTACGGACAAGCGCCCTTCGATCCCACAACGCCGTGCAAGAGGATGCGCTCCTGGAAGAACGTGATTATGCCCGGCGAGTCCGCGGAGACGGATGTGCTATACGAGCATGTTTGGGACCTCGAGAGTCGCATGGGCAAAGAGGAGGGAGGTTGCACCCTCATTCGCACATGGTTGCGCCGTCGCGTGGAGCCCCTGCAGGCCAGAGTCCACCCTATGTTCCAGTGGACTGGCGCAGACGATGTCACTCGCGTGTCTGCCGATGGCATGTCCACGAGTGAGGTAGATAAGAGAGTGCAACTGGTCACCAAGTACAGCGTCAAGGATGTGCTCCCTAGTGAACTAGATGTCCCTCCGTTCGATGCTGCTAACCCTCCTCCTGAGGTACAGTTGTGCTACGTAGTAGCTTTGTTTGTCGATTGCTTCTTTGTCGTTTCTTGACTTTGTGTTAAATTTGTTTTCTATATGCAGGATTGGGCGGGGTCGCCCTGTATGCCCCCTCTTCCCGAGGGGGTTATTCCTCATGAAGCCTTAGAAGAGGACGAGTCGGAGTCGACCGTCCCATCTGATGTGGAGGAGGAAGCCCCCGAGTCGAGTGGTCTGGACACTCGCAAGCATTCGCGTAGCGAGGATTCAGATGCGTTGTCTCCTTCGACTCCAGAAGGTGCGGGTGTTGGTGCAGAGTCGCCGATCCCAGCCGTTCCTGTGAGTGCCATGGCTCCATCCTCTCGCAAGAAGATGCGGCTGCCGAAGGAGTCGTCGTTAGAGTCGGGGGACCCTTCCTTCGATTTTGACAATTTTGATTGGTAAATATACGAGTCTTCCTGTTGGTTCTTCCTTGGAGTTGCTTTTTCTTGATGTTGGTTTGGTCTTACAGTCAGCAGGCGTCATCATCTTGTAGCGACGTCCAATTTTTGAAAGAATCTGGAGTCACGACCTCGAGGGCCAAGAAAAAGGTTGAGCGTGCTCCTTCCCCTCCATTGGCGGCCCACTCCGGGCATAATCATCGAGGTCTCCACATGATGGGGAGCATTGGATGGTTGCCCGGATGACTGCTCATCAATCGACTTCGGAGTCATTGGAGGATCATGTAAGTGTAGTATCTCTTCTTCTAATGTTGCCGTCAATTTTATCTATGTCATCTGCTGATCCTTTGTTGTTTTCCTTTTACGACAGCTCCTTGTGAAGGAAGCTGCTCACCTGGCGGAGCAGGTGCTTGCGATGGGTCGCCAGCATGCAATGCTGGATACGCGCTATCGCGTGGTGGAAAGTAAGTGCCTTTTACTTCTTCTTCTGCATCATTCTTATGTAGTCAACTGATAGTATATCCCTTTTGTTTTTTTTCAGCTGAACATAATGCCCTTCTTCGCAACACCGCCACCATGGAAAAGACGCTCGCCACGGCTGTGAAGAGCCGCGATGAGGCAATCGCGGCGTGTGACGAGGCACAAAAGCGCGAAGAGGATCTGCGTGCCTCCATCGCAGCTAGGGAGAAGTTGTTCGAAGAACAACTTTTTTCGATTGCCAAGGCTCTCTCAGGTATTTGCTGGTCTGCATTTTCACCAACTGCCTCTTTTTTGATTGCCTTCGATGTTGCTATTTGTTGCTGACGTTGTGCCAATGCGTGATTCTTGTGTAGATGCCAGCGGTCTGAGCTTTGATGCACTCGCTTCAAGAACTCGCTCTGTGCGGCTGGTGCGTCAATGTCACTCATAATGGTCATGGAGTCAAAGTTGATCCTGTACCAGTCTCAAGGGCAATGCCTGTCAGTGCGGATGGCCAACAGGTAGTCTTTGCCCCTTTCACGACTGCTTGTGGCAAGTATGGGCCACAACTAATCAACACAGCGGCAAAGTACTCTGAGGAGCTACAGCGAGCGAAGAAGGCGGCGAAGGCTGCGGCGTTAGGGGCTGGTGGAAAGTCAGTGGCATCTGATACTGTCACGGGCTCGATGAGGCCCCCAAAGCCAAAGTCCAAGTCGAAGAAACCAGTTGCTCCTCAATAGTCTTGTAATAGTTAGATAGCTTATGTCTTCTATCGAAAAACATGCCCTTTGGCGAGTGTGTTTGCTGATACTTTTGCTAATCTTGAATGCACTCGAATCTTTTGTCTGTGCATCGCTTTAGTCTTCTTATTGCTTCTTGCTTGGCTTGTGATAGGGCACATTGGGTGAACCGTTGAGGGAACCTCAGGATTCACCACCCCTTGATGACACTTTGGCACCACCGTGCTCAAGGGTGGATGAGTTGTCTCTGCTCTCGTGACTCCTTGATCGCGTGAAGCAGTTGGAGCGTGAATTGCCCGTACTTCGCGGTAATGCGGATGTATGGAAATCAAAGGCAGAGAAGGCCACTGCCCGAGAATAATATCTGTTGGGGGAGGTGACGCAGCTGGGCGACCAATTTAAATGTTAGCTTTCTTACTCTTATCTTTTCCTTGTAGTCACTCGTAGTGGTTTGCTGTCCTCATACTTCCACTTTTGCTTTGTATAGTTGTCAGCGCGCGCCATCTGCAGGATGAGAAGGATCGAATTGCCATTCACATGAATGACCTGACCCAAGAGTAGCTTCAGGCGAGTGGGTACTTTTGGGTAGATCATGATCGCGCAATCGTGTTGGCGACCCTACAGGATCGTGCGTCGTGAGTGCTTCATTTTTTTAAGAAGTTGCAGTCATGCTTGAAGAATATTTACCAGACGATGTTCCCGTTGGACGCCGTTCCATCGAGCCTACTGGCCCTTCTCGCTAAATTTCAGGACTTGAGTGCGGTCTGCGAGTGTGTACGGCAACAGTTAGTGGCTGGTGCCAAGGATGCTCTATCCCTGGTGTGACTGCATAGGCCTGATGTAGACGTTGCGGCAATTGTAGCTAGACCACCTGCGCCACCAGCGGGTTCTGCTTGGAACATGGTGCCGCACTATCAGGCGGTGGATCACCCAGCAGAGGAGATCGTCGACTTCTTCGAGGAGCAAACCAATGTTCTCTTGTTGCAATAGTAGTTTAGTTTGTATCCTGCACATAATTGTACCAATGTTGTAAAGTTCGTATATATGCCGTGTATAATTGATTGTCGATGATGTATAAAAGAGCTTGTTAGCGTGTATGTTTTGTGAGTGTGTTGCACTATGCGACTCCTTTTCGTTAGCCTGGCTATGTGTTTATCTCAGTCCCTTGTCAACCTGTCCGGTGCGTTGCGACTGGGTTGATGTTTGTCAAGGGTTTCGATTGGTGTGCCAGCTACTCAGGATATCATGTTTTAGTTCGTAGAACAGATGCGTACAGGGTGGCGCAGCCCCCGAGTGGATAATTTGCGAAAAATAAAGGAAAACACAGAGTTTTGGGGCACTTAGCTTTATTTATTCGCGGGATAGTACGAAGTACAATGTGTGGCTAAGTAGCCTTGGCTGAGTAGCCTTATTTGCAATGTAAAAGTAAAAAAATCGACTAAGGGTAGAAGCGTCGCAGCTGCGCGACGTTCTAGGGGTTGGAGTATGCGACTCCTGTCTCTAAATCTTGAAGGCGATAGGCACCACCTGGGATTACTTCTGTAATCACGTATGGTCCCTCCCAGGGGGACTCGAGCTTGAGATGCCCTTGCTGCTTCAGTCGCAGGACCAGGTCGCCTTCGACGAAGGATCTGGGGCGTAACCCCTACTATGGTAGTTGGACAGGTTCTGCTGGTAGATCATTCATCTTTCCGCGGCGATTTCCCTTGCCTCATCAAGGAGGTCGATGCAGTCTTCGAGTGCCAGAGTTGACTCCTGCTCGCTATAAGAGACCACGCGCGGTGCTTTGTATCGTACTTCGGCGGGTAGCACCGCTTCAGCCCCGTGCACCATGAAGAATGGGGTGTACCCTGTGGCGTTGTTTGGGGTTGTGCGTAGGCTCTAGAGTACCGATTGCAGCTCGTCTAGCCAGCAACCCGCGGCCTATTCGAGTGGCTTGAGGAGTCGTTTCTTCATGCCGCCGCAGACGAGCCCGTTAGCTTTTTCGACTTGACCGTTGGTCTGAGGATGTGCTATGGAGGCATAGCTGACGTTGATTCCCAGATTCTCACAGAATTCTTGGAACTCCTTGGATGTGAAGTTTGTCCTGTTGTCCGTGATGATGCTGTGTGGCACTCTGAAGCGGTAGACGATGGACTCAAAGAATTTGACTGTGCTGTATCCTGACTAATTAGTCACTGGCAGGGCCTCTATCCACTTGGTGAATTTGTCGACTGCGACCAAGAGGTAGATGTAGCCTCCTCGTGAGGACCTTGGGAGTTTGCCGACCATGTCGAGTCCCCATTGCGCAAAGGGCCAGGCCAATGGAATTGGCCAGAGCTCTGCGCCAGGTGCGTGCGGCTTGTCCGCGAATCGCTGGCAAGCGTTGCATTTTTGGACGATGTCCTTGGCGTCACGCATGGACATGGGCCAGTAGAATCTAGCTCGTAGAGCTTTGGCGACAAGGGCGCGACTGCCGGCGTGGTACCCGCAGGTCCCCTCATGGATGTCGAGGAGAACAGCTCTTCCATCGGCCATGGAGACGCATCGTTGGAGTACTCCTGTGATGCTGCGTTTGTATAGTTCGCAATTGATAACAGCGAATGCCTTGGAGCGCCGTGCAATGTGTCGGGCGTCAGTCGGATCATCCGGTAGCCTTTTGCTGAGGAGGTACGTAATGAATGGTTGGGTCCAGGATGGTTCGATCATCATGACTCTCATTGGTCATTCGAGTCCTGTGTCCAGCTCCAGTTCATCGAGTGCCATTGGCTCATTGGGCGGCGCAGCACCCGAGTCCGTTGTTGCGCTTGGTTTCTTCTATGCGGCCTTTGGCTTGATGGAGCTTTCGCAGATGCGCTCGAGAAATACTCCAGGTGGTATGGGGGCACAGGTGGAGCCTATGTTGGCGAGTGTGTCCGCCTCTTCATTGCTTTCGCGTCCTATGTGCCGCAGCTCGCAACCGTCAAAATCCCCTTCGAGTGTGTCGTAGAGGTCGCGGTAGGCGATCATGTTGTCATTCAGTGCGTCGCAATCATGCATTGTTTGGTTGAAGACCAGCTTGGATTCGCCGTATATAATGAGCCTCTTGGCGCCGCAGGCTTTTGCCATCCTCATCCCGTGTAGCAGGGCCTCGTATCCGGCTTCGTTGTTGGAGGCGGTGAACTGCATTCGAAGAATATATTTCAGCTTGTCTCCCTGGGGCGATGTCAGTATGACACCCGCATCAGCTCTGTCCTTCTGTTTGGATCCGTCAAAATGCATTGTCCAGAGGTAGGACATATCTGGTTTTTCAGGGAGCTGATTTTCCATCCAATGCACGAGGAAGTCAGGGAGAACTTGCGACTTGATTGCGTCGCGCTTTTCGTATGTGATGTCTCGTGGAGACAATTCGATTCCCCAAAGCGCGACTCGCCCAGTGGCGTCGGGGTTATTGAGGATATGTCCCGCGGGGCGTCGTTGACCACCACGATTGGGTGTTCCTAGAAGTAGTGGCGCAGTCGCCGGGTGGTCATGAAGACGCCGTATGCCAGCTTCTGATAGTGCGGGTACCGCTATTTTGTTGGCGTGAGTACCTCGCTGAGATAGTAGACTAGGCGCTGTACTCCGTGGACCTTGTTTTCCTCGGCTCGTTCGACTACGAGCACTGTGCTGACTACCTGGTTGGTGACAGAGATGTACAACAACAATGGTTCCCTTTCGTGTGGGGTCACCAGTACTAGTGAGGTGGATAGCAGGCGCTTGAGGTGTTTGAATGCTTCTTGCGCCTCATTGGTCCACTCGAACTTGTTAGCTTTGCGGAGGAGTTGGTAGAAGGGTAGTGCCTTTTCTCCCATTCGACTGATGAATCGACTGAGCACCGCAATTCGCCCAGCCAGCTGCTGGACGCCTCTGACATTATTAGGCTTCTGTATGGCTAGTATGGCTTTTATTTTCTTCGGGTTTGCCTCGATCCCTCTCGCAAAGATAAGATACCCGAGTAGTTGCCCAGATGGTACGCCGAAGGCGCATTTGTCCGGATTGAGCTTGATAGCGGTCGAGGTTGGCAAAGGTTTCGCACAAATTGTCGATTAGTGAGGCTTCCTCTTTGGTCTTGATTACTATGTCGTCGACATAGACTTGAATGTTGCGACCAAGTTGATTCTTGAGGAAAGCCTGCATGCACCGCTGGTAGGTGGCTCCTGCGTTCTTTAGCCCGAAGGACATTGTGTTGTAGCAGAACACGCCAAAGGGCGTTGTGAACGCTGTTTTTTCTTGATCTTCCTCCTTCATTCGAATCTGGTTATAGCCTGAGTAGGCATCGAGGAAGCAGAGGCGCTCGCATCCCGCGGTGGAATCAATGATCTGGTCGATTCGTGGTAGCGGGAAGTGATCCTTTGGACGGTGCTTATTCAAAGAGGTGAAGTCCACGCACATCCGCAGGATATCCGTGTCCTTTTCTAGCACCAGCACCGTGTTGGCGAGCCAAGTGCTTTCCTTGATCTCGTGTATAAATTTTGTGTTGAGGAGTCTATTGATCTCCATTCCGACTGCCTTTTCCCTTGGTTCAGATAATCGCCAAATTGTTTGTTTGACTGGCCTTGCATCTGGGTTGACGTTGAGTGTATGCTCGGCGAATTCCCTGGGAACTCCTGGCATGTCCGCTAGACACCGGGCGAAAATTTCCCAGTGCTCACAGAGGAATTCGACAAGCGCGAGTTACTATGTGGGACTCAAGTTGTGGGCGATGAGGGCCGTCTTGGCGGGATCCGATGGGTGGACCTGAACTTTCTTCGTGTGCAGTGATGAGTCGAAAGATAGATCGGGCGAACTTGGCCAGCTCAGGGGGGGCAGACTGTTGTCTATTGACTCCTTTAGTCGCGCCAGTTCTTCCTCATGCCAAAGGACTAGGAAATTGTGTTGAATTCCCTGTCGCATCTATCGGATCTCTCGAAACTCCCGTTGACTGTGATCATGCCATTAGGACCTAGCATTTTCATCTGCAGGTAGGCGTAGTGTGGCACCGCCATGAACCTAGCAAACGCGACACGTCCGAGGATACAGTGGTACTACGAGGGCAAGTCGACGACCTCAAAGTCGATGCGCTCGCATCGAAAGTTTTTCGGCGTGCCGAAGATGACGTCGAGGTTGATTTTGCCAAGGGGATACACGCCTTTGCCCGGGACGATGCCGTGGAATGTTGTGTCCAAGGCTTCTAAGCAAGTTAGAGGGATCCTCATTGCTCGCAAGGTGGTCGCGAATATAAGGTTGATGCCACTTCTGCCGTCCATGAAGACGCGGCTCATGTCGAAGCCTCCGATTTGTGCCTCGAGTACGAGGGGGCAATGGCCTGGACGAGGTACTTGAGGCGGATGGTCACACTTGTCGAAGGTGATGCAGGACTCGCTTTCGCTGAGGTACTCAGTGGTAGATGGTGGCGAGTTTGTGGCCAAGTTGACTTGGTGAGTGATGGCCTTCTACACCCTATTCGAGGGGCGTCCCTTTTGGATCATCATGGTACCCATGGCTCGTGGGTATGGTTCGCCTCCCTGGTGCTGGTCCGGCGGAGCTGCATTTTGGGGTAGTCTAGGTGGTGGTGGCGGAGCGCCATGTGCCACGACGCCTGGAGCGGCACCGTAGCCCCTTTCGACTGCATTGCGATTCATCCGAGCCAATTGCTCATGCAGTTTGAGGAACTCGCGACAGTCCTTGAGGAGGTGGCTGGACTTCTTCTTTCCGTCGTGCTTGTCAATGTAGAAGTGCACAGTGCAAGGACTGGACAACTTGTCTTCAATGGATGTTGCGAGTGCCTCATCACGATTGTGGCGCTGCCATACTTGCGTGGTTTTCCCGGAGTCGCGGTATCCGCCACTGCGGTAGCCGCTATTGCGGTTGTCGTCACGTCTGTCGGCGTAGCCGGCTGCGACCATGTTAACGTCGTCACGGTCATCGTAGATGCGTATGCGGCGTTTGCTTCGGCAGTCGCGTCTGCGCTCGAGTTCTGCCTCCTCGTTGGAGTGAACGCAATTCTTCACCGAATCTTCTCCATTGGCCCATCGTTTCGCGATTTCCATCAGGTGGTCGATGGTCTTGGGCTTCGAGCAGCCCAGATCCTCCCTGAGCTCTATGCGGCGGATGCCGCCATTGAATGCATCGATTGCGCGGTCCTCCGAGATATTTTTTGCGGAGTTCTTGATAATGGACCACCTTTGGATGTACGAGCGTAGCGACTCGCCCAATCTTTGCTGGTAGCACCTCAGCTCTTCGATTGACGCGGGCCTTTTGTAGGTGCCCTTGAAGTTGCGTACGAAGCTGTAGACCAGCTCCTCCCAACTGCAAATGGATCCGCGTGGGAGGTTGTTGAGCCATGCTCGGGCGGCGCCCTGCAGCTGCAGCTGCAGGCATTGCATGGCCGTACTTCGACTCCCTCCGTGGAGCCTGACGGAGGAGATGTGGTCCTCTAGCCAGATTTTTGGGTCCTGTAGGCCGTCAAACTTCGGGTTCTTCGACGGGAGTTTAAACCCCTTGGGCATTCGCTTTTGCCTGATGGCCCCGCTGAAGCATCTGGCGCCACAGACCTCCACATCTTCGTCTTTTGAGTTAGGCGATCGGGCACGTCGCGCCCTTGACTTGTCGATCTTGCGCTGTGTGATGTCATCATGTGCATCGTAGTCGTGGTGATGTCGCCGTGATCGGCGGCGTCGAGACAGATCATGACTGTCATCACTGGAGGAGGGCGAGGAGTAGCGCTTTGCCTTTCTTTGGCTCCGGTGTTGGCTCCTTATCAAGGGCGGCCTCGATACTCCCAATCCCGCGATCGTAGATCGGTGCATGGCGGCTCGGGGATCTCCAGGTGGCGGCTGGTTGTTGAGGAGGTACATGGTGGCTGCTTTCACTGCGGCCTATGGCGTCTTTGGGACCACATTTCCCCGTGTTTCGACTGTCATAGAGCCGAAGTCGAGGACCTTTGCAGCTTCTATGCGTTCTTGCTCGGTGAGGTGGGCCATCCGAGATCACCTCTTGTTTGCGATGTGTTCGTTGACCTTTGAGGAGGATCATCCGTGGGAGGAGAGCCCAGTGCGTCAAAGGCTCGACTCATCTGCCGCCTTTTTGCGTGCCTCGAGTTGCGTGATTGTTTGTACTTGGCGCTTGAATTCCTCCTTCAGGAGCCAATGGTAGCCCATTAGCAGTTCCTGTGGAGATCCAAAGGGTAGAGGGTTGCCTCGTAGGGCATCGCGGCAGCAAGCCCACTCTTGTTCGTTGATCCTGATTACAACGCGTTCGCCGGTCTGCTCGTTTATTATAGTTGGAGGATCGACTGCTCCTCCATTGTTGACGGGGGTGCCGCTGCCACCGTTGCCACCATTTGTTATGCCCCCGTTAGGCGGGTCGGTTTCGTTGCCACGGTTGCCTATGTTCTCGCGGTTGGTGGAGGTGTCGCCTGTGTTGATGACGGCACACATGAAGTGATTGGGGAGGTTGTTGCTCCCGCAACTTTCATATCCAGAGCCGTAGGCCTTGTCTTCAGTTGCTAGGTCACCCAGATCAGATTCGCGACTGCTGTCGCTGACCGTATTCTCGACTGTTATCGAGGCGTTGAGCTCACTGAGGGTGCCAATCGGTGGCGGGAACCACGATGCTGGAGAAATCGATGGTACCGTCGGCTGGTCAGGCATGCGAAGCGTGCCCATCTGACCAACTTGGAAGCGGAAGCTCCCGATTGCCAAGCTGATTCCGTCCTCCACAGACTCGAAAGCCGGGCGAGTGGCCGGCGTGTGGACGGTGAAGTCGAACACGCTGAAGAGATGGCGAATCTCCACTGTTGCGGAGTTGTAGATCGCGGTTGATGGGGCCAAAGAAGCCGCAACATCAGCACTCCCGCTTCCCATAGACGGCGCCAATTGACGAGGGTTTAACTCATCAATGCCCATTGTTATGGACTTGGGTTTTGGAGAAGGAGGGAGCGCTGGAGACATCTATCGGCTAGCAAACAAGCACACAGGGGACTCGAAGATTTACCCAGGTTTAGGCCTCGCAGAGGTCCCTACTCCTGCTTGTCTGCTCGTGGGATTATTGAAGGAATCGAGGATTACAATGGTGCGCAGATGCAATCTGGCAAGGGTTGTGGAAACTAGGGTTGCGTGTGTTCTCCTCGCCGCCCCCTCCTAGCCTTTATATAGATAGGCTAGGTCTCGGGTAGCAGGTCGAGTCGGTTACAAGTTAGGGTTTTCTCCTTTGAACTTTCTATCTTTAGTTTCTTCTTGTTCTTCAAGAAATCGAGAGTCCGTTGGCTACTCGAGTTCTCCGTTTGGGCTTTGGCGACACCATGGGCTTCCGCTGTATTCATGCCGTATATACCGAACTCGAGTACCTGCAGGGTATACCCATGTCAGTAGCAGAACCACCTTTGGCACTATATTTTATGGCCTACAAATTTTCTTGCATAGATTCTTTGCCTAAAATCTACCTTCATGGTTATGCATTATCTTATTGCATCTAGCAAAAGAACAATTGCAAGTGATTTAATGATCCTAACCTTATAATTGAAGCTATGTGCCCAATTGTTGCAAACATAATACACTTTGCTTAACTCACCAATCTTTCTTCTAGCCCATAATTTTCTGTGATGTTCTTCATGGTATTATTTCACCTTTGGCAATGTATACATGTTTTGCATGTAAGTGGCATGCCTAGTTGGGGTATATGTGTATGCTGATAGCCACAAGTTGTCTTCAAACTTCTTCCATTTGAACTTCTTCATGAAGTTAGTAGAGAGGTGTCGTATGCATTCTCTATACTCAACCCAGGAAATACAATATCAACAACATTCTCTAGTCCCTTGCATGCATCAGTGTCTATCACCAAGCCTTCAGGCTGACCAATTACCGCACATAGTCTCTTCATGAACCATGTTCATCTTTCATTAGATTCACCCTCAAGAACAACATAAGCGACGGGAAACAACCAATTATGGGCGTCTACATCACAAGTGGTGGCAAGCTATCCCTGAACTTCCCTGTTAAATAAGTTGCGTCTATTGCCAAGTGTGGCCTTCATCCCTCTAGAAACCCCTTCCAGCATACCTTTAGGCAGACAAAACATCTCATGAAGCATTTATTATCTGCCATCATATACTTGACCCCTCTTGTGATCTTTTTCTTCATCTCACTACCTCGTAGTCAATGTCAACGACACTCCCAAGTGCTGCCATTTCTACCTCTCCTTTGAAACTATACAACATGTGGAAACTGCCATTCCACTTGCCTTGAATAAAGTCCAAAGCCATCTGACATGGGCATGACCCTTTGGATGCCCATTGTTGGTATATATGGTGCGGCCTAGCAGAAGGCTCACTCGAAGATATACCAAGATCCATGAGGTTTGGCTGATTTGAGGCCTACAAGGACACAAACTCCAAGTATACAAGACAAGGGAAGTCCAAGACTAGACCAGATATAGACACCAAATTGTAACCTACTCGTATTGGTACATGAGACCTAGCCTGCCCATATATAAAGGCTAGAAGGGTCCAACGAGGGGGGCACCCCGGAATATATCTAGACAATAGACATCAGATACACACACCCTCTCTATCATCAAGATAGCATCTAGTCGACTCAACGAGTTTGTACTTTCCACTTATAATATGACCAGACAAGCAGGAGAAGGGTTTCCTCTATGAGGACGTGAACCTGGGTAAACTGCCTCCCTTGTTTGTCAGTTAAGCCGATGAATTCACTAGCGCTCCCTTTTACCCGAAACCCAAGTCCATAACAATGGCATTGTCGACGTTACCCCTCATAAATTGGCGCAGTCTAGGAACTCTGAGCATTGGAGTCATGCATTCGGTGGCTCCCTCTTCACCAAGCAACAACTCGATGATCGGGAGTGGCCAGATCCAGTTCGACTCCCTCTATAACTCGCGATCATCCGCTTCATCACGTTTATCTTCAACAACTCCACGACGTAAGTGTACGCGATCTCAGCAATCGTGTGCGAATCAGATCAGCTTCATATATCCTGCAACTCTCTTGTACGAGCGTGCGACCGAACTGGAGTCGCATCTTCAAGAAATCACGTCTCTGACGGCTTCATGGAGTCCGTGACGAGGTCATCCACGACTACGCCTTCGATCCGATCTTGAGGCGATAATGCGCATGCTTGGAGCTGGCATGACGTGACACCACACCGGGCAAAGCAAGTTTCCTTGTGACCCAATTGAATCCGCTGGGTACGTTTAACTTGTTACATCGATCCATGCACTAGAAGAAAATACAGGAAACACACGTGCATAGAGCAAAGACATGTTAGCTTCAACAACATAGATATTCCGCATGCACGTACGTACACAAATTTTGCGGCAATGTTGTTCAATGATTTTTGGTGCTCGATAGGTGCATGCACATATACATGTTTAAAATCACAATGTTGAAGTCAAAAAATCCGTCGAGTGTTACAAAAAATATGAATGAAGATCAAATAAGTCTCCAACCAGCGATAATAAATTATCCCCAACATCAGCACCGCAACCGTGGCTTCACCACATCGCGGTCGCAATTTCAATTTCATCGTGACTGACTTCGCCATCATCATCGGATACTCCATATCAGTTGAGATGACTCCGTCCGACCGCATTGACTATACGCTTGGGGTTGCACCGACTTCATCCTCCACGTGACCCGCCACAAACTTCGGCTACGGCGACCACTCTAAATCTTAGGTTGCGGGGACCCGCGAAAATCATTGGCTGCGGCAACCCGCTGAGGTCTTCCGCTACCGGCGACCCGCTACGATCTTTGGTTGTGGCAAACTTCTCCCGTCATCGGCTTCGGCGACTCGCTGCTGTGTCCACTCCGGTTCGCCGCATCGGCTCTCGGACACCGTGTCGACTACATCGACCACATCGAATCTACACTCAGGGGCTCCACCGACTCTGCCACGAGACCTGCTATCGCCTTTGGCTGCGGCAACATGCCTTAGTCTTTAGCTGTAGCGACCCGCTGTGGTCTTTGGCTCCAGCGGCCCAGGGGGTCCTTCGGCTCCGATGACCCGGGGACTCCTTAGGCTCCAGCGATTTGCTACCGCCATCATCTATGTCGACCCGCTGCTGTCATCGGTTCCGGCACCCTACTACCGCATTGAATTCTCCAATCACGCAACCCACCGCCGCAGTGACTATGTCTACGGATGCATCGACTTCGTCTACGACAACTACCAATAAAGCAAAGTTTCCCTGTACTTAGAGCCGATTCTTTTTTAACTTGCACTCAATACACTCGGGGGCTACGCCATATTTGAGTAACCTAACGTGCTATCGACTCCGCACGTTCGAGCACCTCATATGCTACTTGCCGAGTAGCTGACTTTCGTAGCGTCGAATCCTTGAAATCCAACGCAGTTGCAGCCCAACTGACAGGTCATCAAGGTACTGAGACTAAGGGAGTCAGGCCAACGAAAAGGTCTCACGTTACGGTGCAAAAGTGTCGAGTCCAATGGCACCAAAAAATGTTATGACACGCCAAAAGTCAAATATTCTTTACAAGATGCAAGTACTTCACAATTCTTGATGTTTTTTTCAAGGACGATGACTACATCGAGATATTCTATTGGGTCCTCCAATGGAATTGACTAACATGAACCGCGTCAACTTACGCCAAGACCCGAGTCAAGTACCTCCTTGGATGAAGAGATTATGTGAGCCTATGCTTGACTACAAGTAGTCATGCATAGCCTCGGGGGATAATCCCATCAGGAGCGCTAGCCGCGCACCTAGTAAAAACAATTCTCCAACAGAGATGATGATTAATACTTTCAATCAAGGACAACAAGACCTAAGTTGAGTATCTCCTCGGATGAATATGATCTTTGAGCCTATACTCAGATGCTACACATCCGAACATAGCCTTGGAGGCTACTCCCATAGGGAGCATTGTTCGCGCACTCGATAGAAACAACAAGTCCTCCAATAGGGTCGACGGGATATCTATATTCGCAAGAAATAAGACCCAAGTCGAGTAACTCCTCGGATGAAGATGATGTTGAGCCTACGCTCGGATGCAAGCATTCAGAAGAATCCTCGGGAGCTACTACCATCGGGAGTGCTGGCCGTGCACCTAAATGAAAAAGAAAAAATCCTACAACAGAGTCGACAAAATAATAACTTTGAGCCTACCCAAGTGTAGCCTCAACGGTTACTCCCATTAGGAGAACCTGATGAAACTGTCAACATCACTTCAAGAACAAGATGACTTCATCCATTGCATCATCCAAATAAGATAGTCGATAAGCTCACACATCCAAATAAATCTCCGAGTTCACCTTCCGGGAATATTAAAATGGACTTTGAGACTCAACCCGAGACTACGACTCAAGTGGAGTCTCGGGGGCTACTGACATGGACATGACCCTTTGGGTGCCCACTATTGGTATATATTTTGCAGCCCAGCGGAAGACTCACTAGAAGATATACCAAGATCCATGAGGTCCATGATGGTTTGACTGATACGAAGTCTACAAGGACACAAACTCCAAGTATACAAGACAAGGAAAGTCCAATACTAGACTATATACGAACACCAACTTGTAACATACTTGTATTGGTACCTGAGACCTAACCTCCCCATATATAAAGGCTAGGAGGGTCCAATGAGGGGGCACCCCAAAATAGATCTAGGCAATAAACATCAGATACACACACCCCCTCTCTCTATGAGATCACATCTAGTCGACTCAACGAGTTTATACTTTCCACTGATACTACGAGCAAACAAGAAGGAGTAGGGGTTCCTCTATGAGGGCCTGAACCTGGGTAAATTGCCTCCCTTATTTGTCTGTTAAGCCGACGAATTCACCAAAGCTCCCTTTTTCCCAAAACCCAAGTCCACAACAATGGATTTTGTCGAGGTTACCCCTTGTCACCATCTCATTCCCATCAAAAACTTTGTGGTAGAACGTTAAAATTATCACTAAGCATTGCCATTGCAACCTGAAATGGGAGTCCACCCCTCATTGGGGATGCATGCAGTATCCACTTACACACCTTAGTTTCCTTACAATGCAACCTAAATCTTTTCTGGTCACTCTTTCGAATGATATAATCAAACCCAACTTTTATTGCATAGGTGGCAATTCCATATCGGCAGACATCCACAGTCTCGGAGACAGTCCCTTCGGAAATTGTAGGGTTGTCCCTATTAGTATATCACTGGCCTGTCCACATATTCATCATCATATTTACATCCATTTCAGCATCTTAACCATCCTATTCCTTATCAGTTTCAGATTCAGGCTCAAAGTCCGGATCAACTAAGTGTTCCCTACTTTCCATCTGATCAGGATCAGCAGCACCATCTGGATATGCTTTCTCATCATCATCATCATCATCTCCGAACACAAAACCATCCTCAGTTCCCCCCATTTCTATGTCTTTGTGCTCACTTTGCAAGGCATCATGGTCAAGGAGAAGCTAGGCACGGTAGCGCTCAGTACTGCGAGGAAAGGATGCTCAGTTATGGTCCATTGAGTTGTTTGTGTTGCAGGTGGTCCGAAATCATTGATGTTAGTCTCTTCCCCAATCTCCTTATTAACAATGTGGAGACATATCAACACATTCCTAGTCCCTATGATGTTTACCCCACATCATTGCCAGCGCCTCGTCGATCCTCATATCATAGAAAGTTCGAGAATGTGTATCATAGTACCTGGATACAAATTCCTTGTTCTAGCTAATCGTGAACTTGCCAAATTTCGTGTACAAGTCAGAAAGAGTTAGGTCTACCGCATCTAATGTTAGTGGATAATCCAAACCAGTGCTAACTGTAATTCAACCATTGAGCAAGGTTTCAGTCCGACACCGTGTTAAATCATCATCAGGAATCCGGATGTGACAGACGTCCTACGATTATGAACACACATCCTCACTACTACCACTACATAGAGTCGTTAACTGGAGAGGAAAGAGCCATAATTACAGTTCTTACCCTTAAGGAATGATGAAAGGAACATTCATCGGGCTCTAGAGCCATGGAGCTTTGTTCCACGTGCCCTCTTCCCCTGTGTATCCCTCCCCTGTGATCTCCATCCTCATAGGATCCATCTTTGTGTTGTCCTACCGTGTAGGATCTATCTCTATGTTGGATCCGCTTCATGTCCTCTATCATGGTCATGCAACCAATGGACAGCTTAACTTCTCGCTTCTGGCCTCCTAACCACGTGATGACATGTCACGACGAGAAGGAGAGAGGGAAGGGAGGGTGTTGGGAAATGCAATGAAAACAAAAACTTTCCCTACAAGGTGATCCCAATATCTAGCCGAGGTAGAAGGCCATGAGAATTACCACTAGACAAGCATGTGCATAATCGATAAAGCGCGTTGAAGCAGTGCATTCCCATGACCCGATCCAATCCCACGATCATCGAAGTGATGAACATACAACACCTCCGTCGGTATCCACACATGTGAGGAGGAGCACCAATGGTGTTCTACTAGGTCCAGTGCGGCGACCGGATTGAATGGGGTTAGGGTATCCAATACATGAGGAAGTGTGTAACCATGACATGTGGGCATCCTGCACCCCACCATATATAGGGACTGTCAGTGGGCTTCACAACACTTGTGGCCCATTCACTAAAGCTCTATTCTGGTCACTGCGAGTGCAACTCACTGACTTAGTCCATGTCTGGTTCAGGTCCAACCCAAACGATATATTTCTTTATCGAATTATCATCCAACTTGCTCCCACTCTTAAGTTTGTGACCCCGCAGGCTCATGGAAACTTGGACATGATTTGTGTCCAACTCACAATCGATTAATCGGTAGCGGCTCCTAGCAGAACATGCCGACTCCCAAGTTCCATAGAGTCATGACAACGTACATTCTCAATGTGACTTACATCTGAGTTCCTTTTGCCTCACGATATACCTTGTCGAGCTATTGGTGAATTATTGTAATCCCTTTAATAGCTCAACTCTCTTCTCGATCCGTGATATGTGATTCATCCGACTAACACTTTTCCAAATGCCTCGGTTAACACTTAGTCTTGTCGCGCATGGCCATGCTTTCTGAATCGTATCACTCGAGAGGGCCCATAGAATATTTCTCTAGTCGGAGGGAAAAAATCCCATCCTAGTTATCCACATCATGCAGCTTGATTCTCAACCAACCCGAACTATGCCTTTATAACTGCCTTGTGAAAGAACAACGTTTGATAGAACCTAAGTTGGTTGATCCACAACCCGGATAGTGCAACAACCTCAAGTAAGGATTACATTGATTGAGACATACAAATGACGACTTAATCGTTGTATCTCAATATGGGCCAGCCTGACTCGCTAAACTCTTTAGCCGAATCCGTGTAAGTAGGAATAACATCACCATGCCCATGATATGTGCAACCGAGTCATCAGCCGACTTTCATATTAGTCTAAGTTGTGTTTTCAGCATAACCTCGACGACTAAGGACATCTAGTATGAACAATATGAATATATAGTTCACAATTGAATCACATATTCAATGATACATATCATATGTTCACATAAGGACAAATTAATAACTTAATGAATACATTGGGAATTACATCATAGATGATTGCATCTAGGGCATATTCCCAACAGTCTCCCACTTGCACTAGGGTCAATCATCCCTACATCACATGTATAGGCTTCTAATTCCCATAGATCTCATGTGCGCCTCATGCTTTGGTCACGGTAGAGGGTTTGTCAATGGATCCACAATATTTGCATATGTGTGTACCTTACATAACTTGATATCACATTGGTCGACAAACTGACGAATGAGGTGATAATGCATGACTGTATGTTTGTTCTTCTGGTGTTGTATAGGTTCCTTGGCTTGTGCAATAGCACCATTGTTGTCACAATACACATCTAACAGATTGGATGCACCCTGAACCACACCAAGATCCATTAGAAAGTTCCTGATCCAATAGACTTCCTTTGCTTCCTCCGAGGTGGCAATATACCCAGCCTCTATTATAGATGCACACACAGTTTCTTTCTTGGAAATCTTCCAGCTCACAACCCCTTCCGTTCATTATGAACACGTATCTAGATTTTGAATGAGAATCATCTAAGTTAGTAAGATAACTCGCATCCGTGCAACCCTTTACACCGAGTTCATCCTCACCTCCATAAACTAGGAACATATCCTTAGTCCTTCTCAAGTACATAAGGATGTTTTTAGCCCCTGCCCAGTGGCTTTCCCTAGGGTTGGCATGGTATTTTATCGTAACACTTAGAGCATAGGAAACATCCGGCCTAATACAAATCATGGCATACATGATGGATTCGACTATCGAAGCATATAGAATTTCACTCATCCGACTTTGGTTTGTTGAAGGACACTAGGTCTTGCTAAGTTTTACACCATGGGACATTAGTAAGAACCCCTTCTTAGACGATTCCATGTTAGACTTCTTCAACAATTCCAATCCAATGAGCCGCCTTGATCTATCTATATAGATCCTAATTATCAGTATGTAAGTTCCATAACCCAAGTCCTTCATTAAGAAAATCCTTTTCAATGATTCCTTTTTTTGCAACATCTCGATATTGTTTCCGATCAATAATATGCCATCCACATATAAGATTAGAAAGTTTACTTTGCTCCCACTAAACTTCTTGTACAAACAAGAATCATGATCACTCTTGATTAAGCCAAACCATTTGACTACCTCATCAAAGCAAATGTTCCAACTCCTAGATGCTTGCTTCAACCCATAAATGGATTTATGCCATTTGCATACCTTGTCAGCATTAGACGAATTAATAAAACACTCGGTTTATACCATGTACACATCCTCGGTTAAATTTCCATTAAGGAAAGCCGTCTTGACATCCATCTGCCATATCTCATAGTCGAAATAGGATCCTATGGTTAACAAGATTCGAAATGACTTAAGCATTGCTATAGGTAAGAAAGTCTCGTCGTAGTCAACTCCTTGAACCTGTTGGAACCCTTCATGATAAGCCATAATTTATAGACGGAAACATTTCCATCCATGTCAGTTTCCTTCTTAAAGACCCATTTGCACTCGATGGGTCTTGCACCGTCTGACGGATCAACCAAGTTCCAAACTTGATTTTCATCCATGGGCTTTAACTTGGATCTCATGGCTCCAGGCCATGACTCAGAATCGGATCCCAACATCGCTTCCGAATAAGTTGCCAGCTAATCAATATATAGAGTAATACATCACGAACATTTTGCAATCTTACAAATCTTCGTAGTTCAGGTGCATTTTCCAGCTCAGCTACCATGACCAACTCAATCTCCAAGGATTTTACCGACTCTCTACTAGACGGTTCCTCTCGAATTTCTTTGAGATGCACCGTGCTCCCACTGATCCCCTGACTAAGAAACTATTTCTCAAGGAAGCGAGAGACACAAACTTTGCCCTCTTCTCGGTTGTAGAAGTAGTAACCCAAGGTTTCCCTTGGATACCCCATGAAAATACACTTATCTGATTTGGTCGTGAGCTTGTCCGACTGAAGTCACTTGACAAATTCTTCACAACCCCCAGATCTTAAGAAAAGACAAACTTGGTATTTTACCAGTCCACATCTTATGCAGTGTCTTTTCTACTGATTTTTATGGTACTATGTTTAGTGTGAATACTGCAGTTTCTAGACAATAACCCTAAATTGATAAAGGCATACATGTCTGACTCATCATTGACCAACAAGCTCCGATTCCTCCTTTCTGACACACCATTTCTCTGTGGCGTTCCCAGCTGAGTGAGTTGATGAACTATTTCAGAATTCTTTAGATGGTCATCGAAATCATGGCTAAAGTACTCACCTCCTCGGCCCAACCAAAGAAATTTTATTTTCTTGCCAAGTTGATTATGTACCTCACTTTGGAATTCCTTGAAATTTTCAAAGGCTTCCGACTTGTGTTTCATCAAGTAGATATATACATACCGACTCAAATCATTAGTGAAGGGAATGAAGTATTCATAACCACCTCTAGCTTCCGTGCTCATTGGACCACATACATCACTATGTACTAGTCCTAAGAAGTCAGATGCACTTTCACAACTCTTCGCAAAAGGTGTCTTGGTCATTTTGCTGAGTAGTTATGGTTTATATGTATCGAATGACTCCAAGTCAAACAAAGTTAGGAGTCCATCATCTTGGAGCTTCTTCATGTGCTTCCAGCTTATATGACCAAGATGATAGTGCCAGAAGTATGTACTATTCAGATCATTTGGTTTCAACCTTTTAACATTTATAATATAAATTGACTCACCATCAAGATTCAAAATAAATAACCTATCCTAGACAGGTGCAAAGATATGAAACATGTATTTCAAATATAAAGAACAACCATTATACATAATATTCGACTCATAACCTTGTCTCATCAAACATGAGGCGGAAATAATGTTTCAACTAAGCACTATAACATAACTACAATTATCCAGCTCCACTAGGAATCTTGAAGGTAAATGAAGCTGCATCGTGCGGACTTCCAACACAATGACTCTCGCCTTGTTGCTGACTCGAATGTTAACCTCGCCTCTTGCCACACTCCTAGTGACATGGGAACGATCCTTCGAGTGCCCACTATTGGCATCTATGGTGCGGCCCAACGGAGGGCCCACTCGATGACCCGCCAAGGTCCGCAAATCCCAAGATGGTTAGGCTGATACAAAGCCTACAAGGATACCAACTCCAAGCACACAAGACAGGAAAGTCCAAGACTAGATTACATAGAAATTTTGACTTGTAACCTACTGGGATTGATACCTGATACCTAGCCTGTCCATATAACGGCTTGGAGGGTGCAACGAGGGGGATATCCAAACAACACAACATTATAGATCGAATAGACACGATAGATCTACATCGTATTGTGAGTTTAGCCATAGCAACCCACTATAAGATAGATCACATCCAGCAACCCGGCGACTTTGTACTCTCCATCAATAAAGATCAGAGAAGCAGGAGTTGGGTTTCCTCTACGAGGGCTTAAACATGGGTAAATCCCGCGTCCGTTGTTTGTCTGATAAGTCAATGAAATCACCAACGCACCTCTTTCCATGTACCCCAAGTCCATAACAATGGTCATTGTCGAGGTTACCCCTCGTCACCTAGTTCTTACAGCCCCTACGACGAGTTGTAGATGTGAATTACTAATCTGATATCATATAGCCAAGAATTATTAGGTGCATCAGAAATATAAATGTCTATATCATCACAAACAAGCATACCTGAGTTGGAAGTCACACCTCCACTCTTGGCTTTGTCGGCCAAATACTTGCCGCAATCCTCTTCCAGTTTCCATGCATCTTGCAATATAAGCAAGTGGATCCGGTTGAAGGAGATGACTTAGTCCCTGAGAAGCACTTGGGATCGAATCTTGAGCCTTAACTCCTGACTTAGTCTTCTTCTTCTTAGTCTATGAACTCCTCTTGAACTTAGCCTTATTCCGCACCATCAACACTTGACTGGCGCCTTTCTTGACATAAGCCTTTGCTTGCTTGAGCATCCCATGAAATTCATTGAGCTTCTTATCCATACCATGCATGTGGTAGTTCGAGATGAACAAGCCATATGCACTAGGAAGAGTGTTCATAATTATATTTGTAGTTAACTCTTCGCCAATAGGGAAGCCCGGCCTCTCTAGAGACTGCATGTAACCAACCATCGCAATCACATGAAGACTCAGTGGATCATCATCTTTGAGCTTAAATCCTAGCAAAGATTGAGAGACTTGATAACTCTTAGTCTTTGCCTAAGGTTGGAACATACTTTTGAGGTTTTCGGTCATATTGTATGCCTCAACATCCTTGAACTGATGCTGCAAGTACGGCTCCATGTGAGCAAGCGTAAGATAGCTAATTTCCATGGATTCATCTCTTGTCCTACGGTAGGCATTATTAACAGCGACTATCACATCATCTACCAGCTCAGTTGGAAGTGGATTGTCTAGAACATTGTCCCTCTTTTCATGTTTGAGAAATATTCTCATATTATGATACCATTTGTTGAAATTAGTTCCATTATGCTTGTATTTCTCTAAAATTGACCTCAATGCAAAACTGGATAACTCAAAAAGACTGTTACTTGGTGCCATTGATCTACAACAGAAAATATGCAAGACATGTATCCATCAATGAGCAAGCATATTAAATATTTTAATACTTATGATCCCACTAGAACCAACACTCCTCTGATGGTTACTAAGTGATTTAGGATCCTAAATAGGCATGTTGGCTAGTGAGATTTAGCATCACCGCTAGTCGTCAAGTGGTCTAGGTAGGAAAATCCTTACCAACCTTATCTCATACAAATCCCGTTAGTCGAGTGACATCACATTCCACTACAAGAAAAGTTGGCTTTTACAACGGACGATTTTCATGGTTGAAGGCGCGTTTGTCGTGGCTAAAAAGTCTTCTACGACGGATGCCCTTCGTGGTAAAATCCACGTCACAAAAGAATCTACCATGGTTTTTTCTGACCATGGCGGATCGCACCCTTCAGCCACGAAAATTTATTCCATCATAGATCTATTTGCCACCCGCGTTGACTGCTGACGCCATGCAAAAATGCCACGTGGCACCCGCCGTTAACAGCCGGTTACCGCTATTAACGGTCACAGAAACAGTGGCAGAAGCCTGGCCCAAACAAGGCCTGCTAATTGTTAAGTGGGTCGGCCCACGAGGAGATCCCAATAAGATTATGGCCCTTTACTCTCACGACGTGTACTGTTTGACGTGGCCCATTAATGAATCCATTGTGGGCCCGTATGATTTGAGGCCTGCTGCAGTTTCGGCCTAAAGAAGGCCCACTTTGGTAGAATAATATACGGCCCATTAGGGGCCTACGCCAGAAGGTTAGACACTGTTTAGGCCTGCATGCAGCCCGTTACTGTTCCTACGACCCGTGGGGTCTGCTCCTGTTTTACCCATTTACTGTTATGGCCTTTTACAGTTCTGGGTTGCCAGTGTTAGGATCCTTTACTGTTCTGGCTTTTTACTGTTCTGTCCTTCTACTGTTCCGGCCTTTCGCTGCTACGGCCTTTTGCTCTTATGGCCTTTTACTATTCAGGCCATTTACTATTCAGTCCTTTTACTCTTCTGTCTGTTTTACTGTGCAGGCCCTCTACTGCATGAGCTTTTTACTGTTTAGGCCTTTTACTATTTCAGCTCTTTACTGTTCAGGTATATCAATATTCGGGCCCATTACAGTTCGGGCCTTTACTGTTATCGCTTGTTGCTGTTCAGGCCATTACATTTTTAGGGCCTTGGCCACTTATGAGGCCCACCAATATTCTGACCTGCCACTTACGGCCTTTTAGTGTTTATTTGGCCCATATGCTGGCCAGCATATTTGCATATTCTATAACTATGGCAAAATTCTGGTTTTAAACAGTCCGTTAATATTTCAGCCTGCTAATGGCCATGCTAGGATCACCCTATTACATCAACATATATTTTTTGAAATTTATTACAGGCCAGACTTTCAACAAAAACAAGATGAAGCATTACAGAGACATCGCGAGACATGTGTTGGAACAAGGTTTCTACTACAGAGCTTACATTCCCGTACAAGTAACAACTTGCATACCATGACAGCTGCAGAAGAGATTATCAAGTAGACGGTCCGCCAAATCTTGTCGATCTTTTAGTTCTTGTATCTATTCACGTGTAATCATGATTATTCCATCTATTTGCTCTGTTTCTTGTTCAATTAAATCAATTGTTTGGAGTGCAGCTGTAACACCACTTTTTGTTGGAAAAAATGAAACCGTGGGCCGATGCAAGCAATAATCACTGTCACTGCTGCTTTGTGAAATGACCTCAATACTTAATGTAGGATTCCTCCCTTCTGCCCCCATAGCTTCATGTGCAGCCTGAAACAAAGAAAACAAGTCAGCACAACGTACTAGCTAACTGGCGGCCATCTTATATGTAAAATAATTCAAATTCATCATTGGCTAGGTCAATTAATGATGTGCCTCATACATGTCTTTCCGGAATAACAGGAACTGTCGATGTCCTGGACCGATGCGTACATGTGCCAGTATCATAGCCACTCTAGAAGAAACACTACAGGTTATTTGCATGCTGAAACTAAGACATACTAAATTAGAGCAGCAAAGCAGGCGAAAAAACACCATGTTTGTTGTGAAAGAATTTCAAAATTGGCATTGTCCTAATATAACAAATCAAGCCATCAACATGTGTGTCTCATGCAGACTAACTGAACTAGTGTGGTAATGAATGTAGGGAATCAAGCAACTTGACTCTTTCCCTCATAAACTAATCATATCACTACATAACGAAAATATAGAAATATAACAAAAAGAGGTGCATGAGATTCCTTCAGCTGCTTAGAACTGGTCGAGACAACAAAGCATTAACCTAAAATATAAGAATAGCGTTTAAAAATGGACTATAGTATGAACTAGCCAAAAAGTGACCTCCAACCACAGGTGGCATTGCTTTAATCATCAGGCAACTATGATAGTACCTTGGAAAAACAAGCAATAGACCAAGTGTCTTAAATAGACTACCAGAATCATTTCAGACAAACAAGTTATCAACCATTCCTTTTCAGTAGACAGATCATTCAAATATTTTGATCGTCGGGCCAGTAAATAAAAAAGAAGAGGTCATTTGCTACCAAAACAATAGTAGGATGCATCCAAAAAGTAGCACAAACCTTCTTTGTAATGCCTACAGCTATTGTATTTCCAACTACTGACAGTATCATTGTACATATAACCAGGCAAGAAAATCCAGTAGACAAATAAGCAAATGATACATTGTGCACCTTGCAAGGTTAATGAAATATTTAAACAATGTATATCTAGGAACCACGTCAGAATATAGCATTGATGCAATCACAAGTCAACTAAAAATTCACAGGAACCATAACCAATTGAACCATATGGTGGCTAATATTAAACTCGCAAGATCATATGATGATGTATAAATGAAAATCCCTTATTTATTATTAATCAAGCATTGTATTTCTCACAGAAATTGCCATCCCTAGTTTGGGACTGATGGGGCTCAAACTTACAGCTTTTCCTTGACAGGGCGGTGCTTTGACCGTTTAAGTTAAGAAAATCATTACACTGCTTTAATGATGAGCGAACTAAAGAATCAAATTGGCAATATACTCTATATGTGCATCATGTAGAGTAGCTATTGAGGTAATGAATTAAGCAATCAAAAAACAGGTGCACGATAGACTTCCAGATCATATTAACATGGTCATAGTACATATATATAGTAACGGGGGATCATATTAGATGATAATAGCTATGAAAATCTCACTATGAGTAGTCTAGATAGAACTCCCTCTGTTTCAAAATATAAGATGTCATGGGTTTTGTAAAGCGAATGTATCTAGACACCCTTTAGTGTTGGTAGAGTAACTTGGACTAGTATTGTATGCATTTTTACTAGTCCAAGTTACTCCCCACCAAGACCAAGTAATTTATACTAGTCTCATACATATAACACTAGACTATGTTACTACCTCCAGAGTGCATATAAGCTCAATCATTGTGGCGATCTCTAATATTATAATAGAATATAAATTATCATAAAAGTGGATATACTTCAATCACCACCACCTAATCATGGTCTAGTTAACATATATATATATAGAAGATCATCAGTCAAATGTAGCAGAAAGAGATATCCACCATGATTGAGTGAGAAAATTGAATTACAAATCAAGGGATTTACGTTCGGTCTTTGTGCAGTACCGTTAAAGGTCATCTTGTTCTAATCATTGGCCAACTCATGTGGTGCCGACACTACACAATGTGACTACTTCTAGAGTGCATTCAAACTCTTAATTATAGCAGGAAAATACAATTATAGACTATAAATTAGCATAAAAGTGGATATACTTAAATTACCACCACATAATAGATAGATAGATGAACACAAGTCACATATAGATAGAATAGATCATCACCAAAATCAAGTGAGCACATTGAATTATGAATCGAGGGATTTACGTCTGGTTTTTGTTTAGTCTTGGTTAAGGTCAACCTTGTTCTAATCATTAGCCGAATCATGCGGTACCTCATACAAACAAGCATCTGACACTGTGCACATCTTAGTAAAAATAAGAGACTTACTATTTATTTTTGTGCAGTCCCGTTGGAGGACATACTGTTGTCAGTTTGTTCTTTGAAGACATCCACCGCATTGAGTACTTGGATTGATGATCCATCTACTTTATTGTTGCTCCTCTGCATATAGGTTCAGGCCACTCATTCACATAAAATAGGTTTGCATTCAGCAATACAATGCAACAGGTACTTACAAGATTGTAGGGGTGATTCACTCTACGATTCTCCGTGTTGCCTATGGGAGGAAATAATATTAGATAGTGGTTGTTGCTGTTTACAAAGAACTAGATAGACATTATAGTATAATCACTTGTGAACACGTAGAGCAGGGAATGGCGGAATATAAACAAACATTTAAATGACATAAAGATTGTCATGGCAACAAAATAGAATGCAATTGTGGTCACTCCTTAGCACGAACAAGAGAGAAATTACAATGATTTAACTTGTGAAATAGGATTGCCAACAAATGTGACAAGTGCCATAAAAAGTGTCACCTTCTACAGAGCAGGCAGTTACTGTACTAACATTTGGACGAACAAGATAGACATTATAATGATATATCTCGTGAACTTATAGAGCAGGGAATGCTAACCCATCTGTGAAGTGACTTAAAATGCCATGAACTACATAATAGAAGGTAGATACTGCTGCTACAGAAATTATAATTGAGAAACTTGAATTTATAGATCAGGGCATGCAGATAACCATGTTAAGTGACTTAAAACATGCCATGTAATACTACATCCAATCCAAAGTAAATAAGGTGTATAAATTTTACGGAATGGATGCATGTACTCCCTTCGTTTACAGAATGGATGTACTCCCTTCGTTTCGAAAAGTATAAGTCATCATCTAGACCACTTTTAGTGTGTAGGTTCATGTATGCTTTGGAGTAAACCTACTCACTTCGGCTTGTTTAACAAGCTTGCAGGATTGCTTCACCAAATATGGAGCAATAAGAAAAGAAGTTGAATAAACATTCGGCCACAATTAAAACAGATTAAGAAAATGAAGTCACGAATGCTTACCTTCTACTTCATCTTTTGCATACTTCATCTTTTGCAACTTTAAGCTGCGCATTTTCAAGTCGGAGAGCTCTAATCTCTCTCCGCTTGTTGCAGATATTCTTCAAAAATTCCTAGTTATAATCATTAACTTTCCACAAGTTAGAATGTAACTAGAGTCCGAAGTCTACTAAGACTCGAGCTGCTATTTTAACTAAGTTAAATATCAACACGAGCTTTGGGGGCTATACTAGTTCATGTTTGGCATCCTACAAAAGCATAAATCCGAATTCCTATCCAACTTAATGCTTGGAGACTATAGGATATGATATAAAATATAATAAAAAGAGTCATAATATGACTTACATAATGTTCATGAGTCAGTTTGTTGGGAATCATGTTTACTTCAGAACAAACCTTCTCGACGAGGGTTAAAGGAATTACTGGTGGAGGCGGAATCGCACCAGTCTTTAGCTTCTCGTTGCGAAGACGAACTTGATTAAGAAGCTCCACGAGTTTGATATCTTCGGATTCTTGAGCCTCCTCCTCAGCTGTGATATTCCTGGACTCCAAACAGTGGAGATCTAGCTTCCGGACTTCTTCTACACTTTTCCGAGTGAGGCCAAGTTTAGCGACAGCCGGATTTTGCAAAAGATTCTCTGCGAAGGTTTCAGCAGAGGGGTCATTACCCTTTGAGGGTTCACCCTTATCAATTCCCGAGTCACCCACGGTGATGTCGGTCTGCAAACTAAGGTTCACTGGCTCTTTATACTGAGCCAGAACATCTTTATCACGTGGAGATGAAGCATCCTTCGGTACTGATGATGGCATCGGGGTATGAGTCAGAGGCGGAGCAATAGGTGAAACCAGAGTCAACTTTTGCTGGCGCAAAGTCTTCCCCGTATTTCCTTTTTCCATGCCCTTGATGATTTTTTTTAGATGGTAACGGAGTAAGATCGTTACAATTCAGAAAAATTACGAATTAAGACACAAAATCTTGTGAAGGAATTTACTTCTTCACAACAGGCACTTTCTGTGTGCCAACATAAACAATCGGAGTTTTGCGCTTCCGGGTAAGCGCCTCCGGCATCAAGTCAAGATCTTCATCCTCCTGAGGAATCAGATCCTTAGGCAGATAACCCTTGAGAGGAGCAAGCTCCGACTTGGGGAGGGCAACAAGCTGAAATATGGAGTATCTCAGTATTGCGAATGAAGCACACAAATGTAAGTACAAGGGAGATCAGTAGAAAATATTACGGGAGTCAGAGGTTCATCTGCCGTGAACATGTCTAGGGAGACATATGGAATCTTCCGGTCCACCTGCTCCTTGATCAACCATTTGATCCGGGTCTCGTACTCCTTGCTAGAGATCGCAAGCCCGCAAATCCGCAGGCTGTCCTTTTTACTCTAGGTGGCTGTATGCATCAGTCGATCACCATGGTGCTAGATGGGTTGGATTCGGCGGGCTAACCAGCAATGGATCAAGTCGGATCCACGCAGACTCTTGTGCTTCATCAAGTGGCGTGGATCAAATCTTTAGTAAGAGTCGGTGCGTCCGCATCCCAAGACTCTTGGGGAGCGGCAGCACCATCAATGAAAGATGGCAAAGCTTCCTGCTTGCCGGGAGCCGGTCTATCCTTATGGTAGAAGAACGTGGATAGCCACCTTTTCACTGAATCACTAGCCATGATCTTAAGATATGTTCGGTCTCTCCTAAGAGCTAGGCTGAGTGTTTTGGTAATGTAAGGATTGCCCTCAGTGATGGGATTTTTCGGGTACCAAAGTAGTACCCGAATAGAATAAGACTCGGCTTGATTCTGGGATACCCCTCACAAAGAAAAACGAAAGAGAAAAGCCCTAGAATCGAATTGGGAGGAAGGTTGTGGAGTTGAACTCCATTATAATCAATAACATCGGATAAGAACTATGAGGGAGGGAACTCAAACCTCAGTCTAGATGGGTGCTGAAGTGGACCATCTCGTCAGCGTGAGGGGCGGGAACGATTTTTCCGAAGCCACTCCAACATTCACCGGCGCAGAGGAGACCTTCTTTTTCGATGCCGCGCAGATTCTCGTCATCCAGCACAAAGGGGATCCAGACCCCACGATAGTTCTCCATATCCGTTGTTGTCGCTGCCATTGTCATTGCCACCGTGCTGGAAGAAGAGGCATTAGCCATTTGGTCAGAGGGGACGACCTTTGGTGGTGGCGCTATGAGCAAAGAAAGGAGAAAAGGGCGCTGGGTCGTTTGGAAGAAGAAGAGGGCAAGGGTGCTGGTGAGAGGAGAATGAGAGCATCTCAACCCCTTATGTACCACGCCTGAGCCAAGATTCGTGTGAACGTACTATGATTTGTGCCACACATTGCGGAAGGAATAGGGCAACTTACCCAAGAAGATTGCGCCTCCTCGATCTCCGTGCACGCATTAATTGGTGCCTCGGTTCTGCGCAAAGTGGACCCACCAACAGTCACATTGATAGGAATGTCTATCAATGACAAGACTAGACCTTGACTGATGTCAGGTTGCACCAGAGACCAATTTCCGGCTCAGTTTGAAATCGAACTGGGGAAACCGTAATGGAATATTCACAGGTCCGACTTATTTTTGAGACCAAGATCCTACTTTTGTTTTGGAGTTCCAGGAACCCTTCAAGATTCTACAGCCGAAGAAGAATCAAGCTAGACGATGAAATCCGACTTTGGATCTTAGAGGATTTCGGGGCTACTATTGGGGATATACTTTCCGGGTATACCTACTATTACTCGCTAACTACGGTGGCCCACTTCGGGTTAGAGCTTTGCTTCACGGGCGGCCTAGTCAGGGAGAAGATGGAAGCCCATCCGGCTAGGGGAAGGCCCAGAAGACTTAGCGACTTAGGCCTGTATAGTTACTTGTACTCCAAGAAGTACTCTGTAACCAACTGTATCATACCCGGATATGTATCTCCTGTAACCCTAGGCCAGACATCTATATAAGCTATCCTAGGGACTAGCCTTTAGGGCACCCACAACTTACAACCTCAACTCGCATAGGTGAAACCTCTATTGTAATATGTACTTCCGTCTTTGCCGTATTAATAGGTTGCTAGCTGGAGTACGATCCATCCACCGCTGGCAGATTTGAACCTAGGTAAAGCTTGTGTGCTCATCGTCCTGGAATACCGTCGTCTCACACCCTATCTTTCTCCATGCCTCGAGGACCAGGATTGTTGGTTTGCGGTATGAAAATTCCCAGGCGAGTGCATCCCGATACCAGAGTTGTCATCAATCTCGCGGAGGGGCCATAGTAGAATCGCCAATTGTCTAGAAGGGCAAAATGGGGGTGAATACAAATCTAACGGCCAAACGGTCATTTGAACCAGACGAAAAATGGTTGAACTCAAATACCGTCGTTAGGTCAACTCTTCTTGGCCCACCCTATCAGTATTCCCCGTTATCTTTTGCGGTCATGGACTAGTTTACCCCCTGCGTGGACCAGATCTATTCCAGAATCACCAATTGTCCAGAAGGGCTATGCTCTTCTCCCCTGCTCCCCTCCCCATAACCTTTGCTCAGCTTCAGTTGCTCGTCTCAGATCGAAGATCACACTTGCTCTAATTTGCGTCCCCGCCATGTCCGGTCAACCTCCCACGCCTCTAATCAAAGCTCGTAGCCGTCACCGTCGCATCATCCGCCATATCGGAGCTTCGCGTCCCCGGACTAATATCTCTCCTTTGGCTAGTCCTCGCACGGCGGAGCGCGTCCTGTCGGGCGATCCTGGCCGGTGACCGTCCTAGGGAAGTTGCATGCTGCCGCGCACCCCAGGCATGGTAGCCCTGGCACAACAGTTCGACGACCATGATTTCATGGCCACCGTGCAGGGCGTCCATCCCACCGTGTCGCCGACATAGTTGCTGTCGGCTTTCAGGTCTCGTTTTGGGATGAGACGAAATGATGTTAAGATTGAGGTATGCGCACCGCATTCGATTTTTTCGTCCAGTTCGAGCACAGCTCAGACACCGAGCGCGTTCTGCATTCTTCCTGTTCTTTCGAGTGCTGCTGGGAGAATGAGCTTCATGCGTTGGCATCATGCTTGTGGGTGGGATGATCGCCTGGGACCACTTCGTTTCTTCTCCAAACTCGGCTTTCACGGCCTCCCATTGGATGCTTGGGAGCCGGAGGCCCTCAAGCAGGTCGTTAGTAGCCTTGGCGGCGAGCTAGTGGAAATTGTGCCACCGAGTGATAGATGGGTCATCGAGGTAAAGGTGTGGCTGAAAGATCCTGACGCCGTTCCTAAGATGTACGAGGTGCAGATTCCAAGCAAGGAAGGGCGACAGCTTTGCTGGAAGCACCGGGTCATCAACCACCTGGAGGAGGTTCTGGAATCGGTACATGGCATTCAGTACCCTCGTCGCCTGCAGTGTTGGCCTGGAAGAGGCTGCCAGAAAGCGTCCTCGTCGTCGCCTGGCGGCGAGCTGGTGGAAATCGTTGATACATTGCAAATGTATCTATAATTTTTGATGTTCCATGCTTGGTTTTATCCACTTTCTTGTGTTTTGTTCCAACTTTGGAGTACTTTTCATATGATTTCTTGGACTAACCTATTAACAAGAGCCATAGTGCCAGCTGCCTGTTTTCTGCTATTTTTGGTTCCAAGAAAGTCAGAAAATGAATATTCTCGGAATTGGACGGGACAAAAGCCAAAGTGCCTATTTTTCCGGATGTCATCAAGTGCCAGAATACGAGACGAAGAGGGGCCAGGGGCCACCACACCACCTGGCCGCGCGGCCCAGCCTGGCACGCGCCAGGGGGTGGTGTGGCCGCTCCCGGCACCCCCTCGGCCTCCCCTTCTGCCTATAAGATGCCCTCGGGACGAAAACCCTATGTACCCGAGCAAAGTCCACGAAAGAGTCTGTAGCCGCCGCCATCTCCATCCCTAGATCGGGAGGGATCTGAAGCTCTTCCCGGCACCCTGCCGGAGAGGGGATTTCACCCTGGAGGCCTTCTTCATCACCATGCAAGCCTCCGGTGTGATGCGTGAGTAGTTCATCCTTGGACTACGGATCCATGTAGTAGCTAGATGGCTGGTTCTCCTCCTTTGTGCTTTCATGTTTAGATCTTGTGGGCTCTGTTCATGATCAAGATCATCTATTTGTAATTCTGCATGTTGTGTTTGCGGGGATCCGATGGATATTGAGATGCTATTTCATATTGATTATTGATTCTATCATGTCTTTGTTATTTGTGATCTTGCATGCTTTCCGTTGTTAGTAGCTATCTTGGCCGAGTAGATGCTAGCAACTCCAAGAGTTAGTATTTATGCTCGATAGTGGGTTCATGCCTCTGGTAATCTAGGGAAGTGACAGAAATCTCTGAGGTACTAGATGTGTTGTTGCTACTAGGGAGAAAACAACAATACTTTGTTCATAAAACAATCGTATTGTTTACTTTACACGCAGTTCATAAAGCAATAATCTGTTGCTTGCAACTTAATACTGGATGGTGGATTATTAGTCATAGATGCAGTTGGATGGTGGTCTATGTATAATGTTGTAATGCCCAATCAAGTCTCAAAGGAGTCAAGATGATTAGTATATGCATGTATTGCTTTCTCGATGTTTGTCAATTGCCCCGTTGTAATTTGTTTACCCAGCATGTTATCTATCTAAGGAGAGACACCTCTAGTGAACTATGGATCCCGGTCCTTTCTTTTACATACAATCTATAAACTGTTTACTTGTTTGTGTTTACTTTCTACAAACTTTTACTTATTTCCATTCGATACGTTTAATCCTTTGTTTTCCGCAAAACACGGTGAGATTGACAACCTCATCGCAAGTTGGGGACAAAGTTCTGTGGTTGTGTTGTGCAGGTCTCCACGTTGCTACTAGCACTGGTAGTGTGCCCTGCCAAAGCTCAGCTAGTAACACCTTTGGGGTGTTTCCTTGCTCCTACTGGTTCGATTAAACCTTGGTTTCATAACTGAGGGAAACTTGTTGCTGTGCTCATCATACCTTCCTCTTGGGGTTCCCAACGAGCTCTACATCAACCATGCACCAACACTTTTCTGGGCGCCGTGCATTGAGCCATCAATCGTGCCATCGAGTGACAAATGGGTCATCGAGGTAAAGGCGTGGCTGAAAGATCCTGACACCGTTCCTAAGATGTACGAGGTGCAGATTCCAAACAGGGCAGGGCGATAGCTTTTCTGGAAGCACCCGGTCATCATCCACCCGGAGGAGGTTCTCGAATCGGTACATGGAATTCAGGGCCCCGAAGAGGCAGCCATAAAGCATCCTCGTCGCCTGCAGTGTTGGCCTGGAAGGATCGATGGCACAGGACAACCACCATTTTGCGACGGTGCACACAGTTTTGGTGGGGGAACTGGGCTTGGATAAGCTGGTGGTTCTGATTTTCCTCGAGTGAAGACAGAGCTCTAGTGAATTGATGTAGTATGTGTGGCTAATGAATTTGTAGTATGGAGAGCATAGTAGGAAGTTAGCATCGACTAAAAATGTGTAATGGTTTGAATTGATGTAGTATGTGTTGGTAATGAATTGAAGTAGTATGTGTGTGTAATAGTTTGAATCGATGTAGTATGTGTGGGTGATGAATTTGATGTAGTGTGTATGTGTAATAGTTTGAATCAATGTAGTTGAATACCATGCTTTATAAATTATGTGAATAACCAAGGACAACCTCATGAAAAGAGGGCAATGAGCAATGTCAATTCTGTGGATGCCATGAAAATATAGTCCATCTCCTCTTCAAGTACAAGGTACCTATATTTGTAACACGTTGAACTACAGGACCATTTTGCAGACAACACAAGACAAAGGAAAAATGGTTTACAACACAGACAGCAGACGCAAAATCTATACATAAACTATCATCTAAATTTTATCTATCTGGGATAAAAAATGCCAGCTAACTAGATTTAACCATGACTAGTAATTAAAGGAAATAGATACTTGATAGTATTTGTTTACAACAGTAGTACTTCCATATAAAAGGGTATTATACCTGTTGGGTTCGCAGCATAGAAAACAAAAAATTTCCTATGATAAGAACTATACGGCAAGATCTATCTACTAGGTACAGAGCAACGGGTGGATATACATCCATGGAGAACTTACCCTCAAAGACAACGAGTTTTGTTAATGAGTAGGAACTCGTGGATGATGTAGTCGTACGCTTGCCGATCTCAAGATCATGATGAAGTCCAGCAGGTCCGGCTCCAGCACGTCCATCAGATCCAGCTCCAGCACCACCAAGTCCAACACCGCAAAGCAGCGGTGCATCCGTGATCGCACACACGGCCGGTACCATGACAACCTCCATCCCTCGCTCCAGCAAAGCAGTGGAAGTAGCAACTCCTTTCAAGATAAAGCCACCGGGAACTTGTATCTCGCTAATCCGAGACCATGGGGGAATAATACTAGAGGGGGAGAGAGATCCTTCACGAGGAGGTGTGAGGAAGAAGGGGTGTGAGGGGTCCTTTTATAGGAGGAGGGGGTACCCCTCCCCATGGCCGGCGCCCCATGGGGGGTGACTCCTCACCTCCCTCATTCATGTGGTGGTAACACCTCCACATTAAAATGCCCCTTCACATTCTCTTTTAAAGTCTCCACTTTAAATGCATAAAATTTCTCCAAATTTAATGCTCTCTCATTTAATAAAACTCTTTTATTATTTTTATTCAGAATTTTGTTAATTACTTTAATTAACAAACATTCACATAAACCCCCTGCAACATTTCAATATTACATGCAGAACCAATTTCAGCAATTTCACCCGAAACAGTTTCGGTGTCTATTGAAATAATTCGAGCGCTTTCTTAAATCTTTATCTGAAACATATTTGCTCCAAATGGTGTCGGTATCCCTTAAGTGTGTCACCCTACGGTTCACGAATAATGCAGACATGATCGAGACCCCTCTCAGATCAATAATCAGAAGCGGGACCTGCAGATCCATACTGACTCCTACACATTCAACGATGACTTCTGTGATCGTGAGAACCTTTGACACTAGTAACTAAATCCTTTTGTCTCGCTTTATATTACGTGTCCGGGATTCGATCATCGGTATCTCCATACCTAGTTTGATCTCGTTGCCGACATGCACTCTTTTCTTGTTCCCGTGGTATAACGTTTAGTGATCACATCACTTGCTTGCAAGCTATCTTAATGTGATATCACCGAGAGGGCCTAGAGTATATCTATCCGTCATCGGGATTGACAAATTCCACTCTTGATCCATGAGCCTCAACATAACACCTTTGTAGCACTGAACCCACCTTTATAGTCACCCTGTTACGGTGTGACGTTTGATGTTATCAAGATACTCTTCTGGTGTTAGCAATTAACATGATCTCATGGTCTAAGGACTAAGATTACTTCGTATGATGTTATAGCAATATAAACATAATGAGTTTGATTGTAATGCTATACTTCGGATGAACGTTCATCACATCATTCCACCAATGTTGTGACCTCGTATTAACAACATCCAATGTCCATGATCAGGAAACCTTGATCATCTTGTTAATCAACGAACTAGTTTATATGAGAGGCATTACTAGGAACTTTGTATTTTGTTTATTAAACACACATGTATTAACGTTTCCAATTAATTAAAATTATAGCATGCAAAATAAACATTTATCATAAACATGGAATAAGATAATAACCACTTTATTATTGCCTCTCGGGCATATTCCCTTCAGTCTCCCACTTGCACTAGAGTCAATAATCTAGTTTTAAAAACTTTGCGTATTGAACACCTATGGCTTTCTGGTGTTGCATATACGCGATTGCTAGTGGTTAACATAATCTCCGGATCTGACAGTTTCAGGTCCGTGTGTATTTGCATGTCTTTGCGTCTCTACGCATCACTCATTCTCATATGAGATGGCATTGTATAAATTTGGTCCTTTGGTGAGACCTTTAGTTCTTTTGGGTTAAAATATGTTGATATTATTATCATTCAATATATCTTCATAGTATTAGCCTACTTTGAACCACACCTAGTTTGATAACAAACTACTTAACACAAATAACCTTCTTTGCTGGTACTATAGTAGTTTATATACTTAGCCTTTTGTTGTAGTATCCGTCACAGTGTCTCAACTTTGGAACTCATCCAAATCCATCATGGAACATCCTTTCCATTACATTGTGCCACCCATAGTCTAAATTGAGATAAATTTAATTTGTATCTTGTGACAAAACTAGTATCAATGTAACACTTTACAATGAACTACCTTTAACTATTTGTCACTTATACATGATATATTCTTAGTTCTTCCAAAGCTCATAAGAATATCTTTACTATCTTCCAATGATCATCTTATGAATCATTCTGGTATGTGCTCATAACATTTAGAGCATAGGACATATCTGGATATATACATATCACGGTATAATCGATCAAAATCTTCATGTGATTTTACTCACCAAGTGTCGAAACACTTGAATCTTGATACAATCCTTTCCATGCAGCAAGAACCTTTCTTGTTGTTTCCATATTGAACCCTTTCAATATCTCATATATGTACGTCTGGCATAACCATATTAGCACCTCAATCTATCCATATAGACATTGATGCCGAATATTCCGGTTTTTCCCAAGTCTTTCATTGAAATCCTATTTTAATGAAATTCTTAACTTGTGTCAATACAAGATACATCATTCCCATCAACAATATGTCCTCTACATAATGTATTAGAAAAATGTCTCAGCGCTCCCACTCAATTTCTTGCAAATGCAAGCATTTTCATCATCTCCGATGAATTTAAACTCTTTTATCATGGTGAAGATTCCATGGTGAAGATTCCAACTCCGCTATGCTTACTTCAACTATTGAAGTTTGCATGCCCTTTTAGCACTCTTTGAATTAACAAAACCCTTCGGACCATGTCATGTACACGTCCTAGGTAACCGTTCTATTAGAAGAACCTTGTTTTGTTTATTCAACTACCATAAACCAAATTATATGTAGTGGTTGCTACATTAATCCGTCAAGACTATATATCGCTATGAAAGATAAAATCTTTTCATAGTCAACTCCTTGAACATTGCCGTGAACTTCTTTCCGACATGTCGACTATTTCATAGATGTTAAACATCCATGTCTATTTCTTTATAGATCCAAACATGACCGATAGGCTTTACGCCTTTTCAGAGGGTCTTCCAAGTTCAGAAACTTGATTCTCGTGTATGGATACTATCACGGATTCTATGACTTCTAGTCATTTTATGGAGTCAGGGCCCATCATTGTTTCTTTGCATGTAGTCGGTTCATCATTGTCAAAACAATAATGACTTGCTTATCAAATCACACTATTCGATTCTTACCGACCCACACGGTTCAATAGGAACTCTAATCTCCGAGATCACAACCTTTGTAATCACGGGAGCCATGAGCATTGTGGCCGCTACTGGGACACTTTCCGGCGCTGCGCTACTTAGCATATATAGCTAAGGTTCAACAACCTTATCAAAGTTATATTGTCCTCCCACTTAACTTTTCACGAAAAATTCCTTCTCAAGAAACTTGACGTTCCAAGTAACAAACTCTTTTGTCCTTGGTGTTATGGAGAAATTCCCAACAAATTCTTTGGGATAACCTACAAAGACGTGCTTATCCGACTTTGGTTGTAAACATTTTACTTATGCATAGCATACCAAAATTTAAGAAAAGACAATTCGGGTTTTATCCCAAACCATAACTTATATGGTGTCATTTCAACGTATCACGATGGTGCTCTTTTCAGTGTAAAAGCGGTAGTCTCTAAAGCGTCAATCCTTAAAACATAATGGCAGTTTTATAAATGACACCTTTGATCTTACCATGTCAAACATGGTTTGATTTCATCTCTCGAATATGCCATACTCCTATGGTTTATCGGGAAACACAAATCATGGAACAATTCCTCAAATCTTAGGTGTTTTGCTAAACATGTAACTCAAATATCTTCCTTTATGATCAAATCATAAACTCTTTTATTTTCTTGTTACAATGATTTTTCACTTCATCTTGAAAGTCTTTGAACAATTTTCAAATGTTTCATACTTCTTCCTTATTAAGTGAATATATAGATATATTCACTCAAATTTCTAGAGAAAGCATATGAAGCAAAAAGATCCATCGCATATGGCTACATATAATGGACTATGCACATCAGCATGCACAATTTCCAATAAGCTAGTCATCCGTTCCTCTTTGGCCTATGAATGGAGTTTCAATTATCTCGAGGAAAGTCTCACAAGCATCAATTGATCAAAATCAAAGACTCCAAAAATCCATCAACATGGAGTTTCTTCATGTTTTCTTTCCAATATAATTTAAACAGTGATGTCACTTCATAAGTGATCTTTCAATTATTTGTCTTGCGATATTTTAGCAATAATGTTTATGGATGTGATTTCTCCCACTAGACTTGTAAAAGTTCATCCATCCTTTATGGAATACGGTAATTATTTGAACAACCATTGTTCTCATAATACCGGAACAAAATAACAATTATTAAAAAAAATCTTGAAGGCTAGGTTTGACGACAACGAAAAACACAATAACACTTTATTTGTTTTCGATGAACATCATCACTTATTCTCTTGCTAGTTACTTAGGCCATTGCAGTTCATGAATTGCGTTGTCCTGTATGACACTTCATACCAACCAATTCGTTATCCAATACCGGTATTGAATACCTCCGAACCACATTGGTTAACAAGCAAGGAATACAGCCATAACATGTATATCTTCTATATACCTAAGCTAGACATTTCCAACTTTTTCTTTTCTGCCAAATATTTTATAGATTCTCTTTCAGCAATTCCTTTTCCTTTTTAAAAGAATCTATCAACATCAATAGTGGTGTCATTCACATGACACATAGTACAAAGCGTATATAGTCAAATACTAATACCTTTGGACTTGCACTTTGAAGTGGATCACCATCATCAAATGTTTTGGTATTCTTTCAAAAATCCATTCTTTAGTAATCTATTATTGTAGCAAACATTTTACTTACATCTTGTATTCATCCTTATCATGACAACTTTCATGATCAAGCTACTATAGCCTATAAGGAAGAATGACGAGTATAATTTTAGTTCCTGAAACCTTTTGGGAGATTCGGATGCCTAGCATCTCCATCCTTCACAAATTCTCATACAATATGAGAACATGTATTTTGCTAAATTATACTCTATCATAATGCAACCAAAAACATTGTTTCAGATATCACAATATCTTCCACACATGATGGTTTCTGAAACAATTTTTCAGCTCCTATATAATCTTGATATTAAAACAACTTTTGAATATCAATAATCATGGAGGCAAACATGATACTTTAGATACTAACATTGGAATTCTCACTCTTGATTTAATACTGCTTAGTAAACTTCATGGAGTAAATAGAGTTTGCTGAAAGTTTGCAATAGGACTTCTAAAATTTAAATTGACATTCAAAACAATACGATACCAGTTCATAAACTAAAAATCCAGAATTCTATAGTTCTATTATCTCAATTAAAACTAAGCATAAGGTAGTGAACAGACGCCAATGACTACAACAAATTATGCAAATTCACTTCGATTTAGTTTATGACAAATCGAGTTCAACTAATCCAAATTAGAAATGAACTCCCACTCAAAAATGACATCCCTCGTGCCTTTTTGGTGATTACATGAACCAAATCCACTACACCAAGTCCGATCATCACATGAGTCGGTGTAGCTTCAATCGCGAGCATCAAAATGGGCATCATATCAACTCTATGACTCATGCTTAACCTTTCGGTCCGTGTTCTGAGGCCATGTCTGTACATGCTAGGCTCGCCAAGTAAGAACCTTAGTACTCGCGTGTGTAAAACTGTCTTACACCCATTGTATGAAAGCGTAGAGTCGAGTACACCCGATCATCACGTGATGTCTCGAAACACGATCCATAGAACAGTGCATAGTTAAGGAAGAACACATTTTTATCTTGATATCTAAATGACACCAATATAGCAATATAAGATGCAAACATCATATGTGTAAAGTGGAATGATATAGTCCATGCATTTGATCACCATCATATGCATCGTGGTATGATCTCTATCATTCCTTTGTGTGTAAGGCCAAGGTCTATGGAACTTACACGTTGAGTGTGTTGTAAGAGTATCTATCATACATCTACTTACAACAATACCATATCAAGACACTAGCCCAACAACATTCTAAACTAGACGCCTCTCATTTATCCATTGCAAGTTTTACGTGGCTTAGGGCTTTCGGAGATAGAACCGTTCTTACCTACGAACATGGAACCACAACGAGGATAACCAAGTTATTAGCAACTCGTTGTAAATCAGATATTGACCATAGTAGGAGAGACAGACACCCGCCAACCACTTATGCAAAACTAGTTGCATGTCAGTCGTGGAACCGGTCTCATGTACGATGACATGTAAGGTTGGTCCGGGCCACTTCATCCCACTATGCCACCAATATCCAAAATACATAGAAGATGCAATAACATGATCATCATCGCCCACATATAAACATATGTGTACTACCCGTGCAAAGCACCTACACATAGATCAGGCTCTGATACCACTGTTGGGTTCGCAGCATAGAAAACAAATTTTTTCCTACGATAAGAACTATACGCCAAGATCTATCTACTAGGTACAGAGCAACGGGTGGATATACATCCATGGAGAACTTACCCTCAAAGACAACGAGTTTTGTTAATGAGTAGGAACTCGTGGATGATGTAGTTATACGCTTGCCGATCTCAAGATCATGATGAAGTCCAGCAGGTCCGGCTCCAGCACGTCCATCAGATCCAGCTCCAGCACCACCAAGTCCAACACCGCAAAGCAGCGGTGCATCCGTGATCGCACACACGTCCGGTACCATGACAACCTCCATCCCTCGCTCCAGCAAAGCAGTGGAAGTAGCAACTCCTTTCAAGATAAAGCCACCGAGAACATGTATCTCGCTAATCCGAGACCATGGGGGAATAATACTAGAGGGGGAGAGAGATCCTTCACGAGGAGGTGTGAAGAAGAAGGGGTGTGAGGGGTCCTTTTATAGGAGGAGGGGGTAGCCCTCCCCATGGCCGGCGCCCCATGGGGGGTGACTCCTCACCTCCCTCATTCATGTGGTGGTAACCCCTCCACATTAAAATGCCCCTTCACATTCTCTTTTAAAGTCTCCACTTTAAATGCATAAAATTTCTCCAAATTTAATGCTCTCACATTCAGCAATTTCACCCGAAACAGTTTTGGTGTCTATTGAAATAATTCCAGCGCTTTCTTAAATCTTTATCTGAAACATATTTGCTCCAAATGGTGTCGGTATCCCTTAAGTGTGTCACCCTACGGTTCACGAATAATGCAGACATGATCGAGACCCCTCTCAGATCAATAATCAGAAGCGGGACCTGCAGATCCATACTGACTCCTACACATTCAACGATGACTTCTGTGATCGTGAGAACCTTTAACACTAGTAACTAAATCCTTTTGTCTCGCGATATATTACATGTCCGCGATTCGATCATCGGTATCTCCATACCTAGTTTGATCTCGTTGCCGACATGCACTCTTTTCTTGTTCCCGTGATATAACATTTAGTGATCACATCACTTGCTTGCAAGCTATCTTAATGTGATATCACCGAGAGGGCCTAGAGTATATCTATCCGTCATCGGGATTGACAAATTCCATTCTTGATCCATGAGCCTCAACATAACACCTTTGTAGCACTGAACCCACCTTTATAGTCACCCTGTTACGGTGTGACGTTTGATGTTATCAAGATACTCTTCTGGTGTTAGCAATTAACATGATCTCATGGTCTAAGGACTAAGATTACTTCGTATGATGTTATAGCAGTATAAACATAATGACTTTGATCGTAATGCTATACTTCGGATGAACGTTCATCACATCATTCCACCAATGTTGTGACCTCGTTATTAACAACATCCAATGTCCATAATCAGGAAACCTTGATCATCTTGTTAATCAACGAGCTAGTTTATATGAGAGCATTACTAGGAACTTTGTGTTTTGTTTATTAAACACACATGTATTAACATTTCCAATTAATACAATTATAGCATGCAAAATAAACATTTATCATAAACATGGAATAAGATAATAACCACTTTATTATTGCCTCTCGGGCATATTCCCTTCAATACCTGCACAAAAGTGGGCTAAACTTCCTACTAGATTATAGAACAATTCGTCAGCATTTCATCTACAAAAGCCATTCTTCAGTCTGAACTTAACTATTCTACACTGAAGAAACTACAGATCTCCACCAGAAAAGTTGGCTGGCCAATTTCCTTAAGAGGACGTAAGTTCTTTGATCATTTAACCCAAACTGATATATTGCCTTCCCGCCAAACTACAAGAAATCTTCATAGTTCATGCACGACCGCTTTGCGTGCGCCAGTCCTGGTTCAGTAGGAACATCCACGCCACCGCAACGATTTCTTCGAAGGTGAAATTCGGCATCTTCTTTTTGGGATCGTAGGTCTGTGTGAACTAGAACCTGAATTCCGGCGTTGAGCTGATGCCCGCCGTCGGCTCCAGCTGTCGAACAATCCAACATGCTGAGTGTAGATGCTTGGTCGCTGCCATGGTACGGCCTCCAACGGTGCGTTGGATGGAGCGTCTTTGCCACAGACAGCGTGTTCCCAACCTCCCCCACTACGTTAAGGTAGCTCGCGCCGAAGCATGGACGCGAGAGTTCCTAGAGGCGCTGCCCTGTTCGAGGGTGTGTACCCTCAGCGGCTTGCTCTCATGAATGATTTGATACGTACCTTGTCCCCCTGCCTAGAGCATGCCGTAATGCTGCCGCGCGATTTCTCCCCATCGCCCTCTTGGCCCTGCTTTCCGCATCCAGCACCACTGCCGCCGGCACCGCCGCCGTAGCCGATTCAGCACAGTCGACAAAATCATCCGCCTTGCAGGGCAATGGGAGATCGGCCTTGAAGTAGAGCTTCATGGCCTGCCTTAGAGGGGCTAAATACCCTAGTTTCAGTGGCTGTCACGGTGGCGGATGCTTAGGCGGGGCCATGTTACCCTAGGTGGTGCGGCGTGGAGGAGCTGCGCAAGGTGAACTGTGGTTTGTCAGAAAAGGGGAGTGACAGACTAACAGTAGGTTTGGACTACGGGCACGCGTGAAAATAATTATCTCCCATTTCCTTAGAGGGTAATAATTCGACACTCGTTGCATTAAACACTCAATCTTTATTTCCTTTCTCAGGATAAGAGTGTGAACGTATTAAAAAGATCGGTCGTGGCTATCCACCTCATCGGGCAATGTACCTGGATAGGTAGGTGAACGGGTTTCATTTTAGAAATGTTGAAGACTGTGCCCTTATGTTTATACAATATTATTTCTATGCCACTATGTACCGTCGAATTGTAGCAACACCGTCAGGAACAGGGGATGACGATGTGGCATGTTTTCTTTTTTTAAAAGAGCATCAGAAACAGGGGAAGGCGATGTGGCTTGTTTTCTGACTGGCGGGCCCGTCTCCTCCACCTTCGACAGCGCGCATCCCAGGTTCGAGGGCTGGTGCCTCCCACCAACACATTATTGTGCAATTTTCCATGTTTTGTCGCAACCAGCTCTGCTCCGCTCCTATGCTCCTGCTGCTGCCACTCCATTCAGTCATGCACCGCTCTCATCCTCCCGTTGGGCCGTCAACCTCTCGCCCTCCCCTCACGTCCCCTCCCTCTATGCCCTATCTCCTTGCCGCCGTCCAACGCCCAGGCGCGTCTAGAAACGAAAACCGAGAGTCGGCCATTGGGTTAGGCGCCCAACAACGCTGGTGATCCGGATCCCGCTCGGAGATGGATCGTGCAAGGCTTGAGAACACGGAGATGGGTCCTGCGCGGCTGGAGAGCACGGAATATCCTTCAAGTCTAGAGAGCACAAAGGAGAACTAAACAGGGGAAAAGGAAGCGGGCTACAGAGCTTTGGAGGTATGGAGCCTGGAGAAGTTGCCATACGTCCCCATTGAAGGGTAAGAACTGTAATTCCTTTTATGGATACCCAAATTAGCGTTTCTAGTCCCGTGGTGATGGCAAGGATATGTGTTGGTAACCGCGGGACGTCTGTACAGCTTGTCCTTGAGCATGATGCTTTGTCAAGCGAGCATGAAGACACTGAAATGTGTGGCTGTGCGTAGGATGATGAGAAAGCATACCCAGATGTGGTTGCTGACCCTGATAGGATGGAGAGTAGGGAATATTTGGTTGATTCGAACTTTGAGCCTGACTATGGGACTGATGAGGAAGAGGAATGTGAAGATGGGATGTAGATACGATGACGAAGACGAGGATAAGCGAGTGATACACTTTGATAGGGACAATCCTATAATTGATGAGGGGACTGTCTTTGAGAATGTGGAGGACTGCAGATATGCAGTTGCAACCTATGCAATTAGAGTTGGTTTCGAATTTATCATTGAAAAGAGCGACCAAACGAGATTTAGGGTGCATTATAGGGAAAGTAATGTGTGTAAATGGAGATTACATGCATCTCCAATGCGGGGTGGACACCCATTTCAGGTTGCAATAGCTACATTTAGTTTCAGTCTTTCTCATATTTATGCTGTTGATAATTAGCTTTGAATTATTTGGATTCTTATCGAATGCAGATCAAAGTAAACACGAAGAAACACAACTACCCTAATACTTCTTTAAGTGATAAAATTAGACTGGCGACTACCAAGTGGATTGCTGCTACTGTACTTGACTAGGTGAGGCAAGATCATAACATTGGACCTGCTGAACTCAAAGCAAAGATTAGCAAAAAGTTTAACGTTCTGATTCCTTACCACAGAGTCTTTGATGGGAAGGAGATGGTTGTAGACTTCATTCAAGGCAAGTGGAATGACAGTTTTTACATGTTGTATCGTTTCAAAGCTCAGGTAGAGAAAACATCACCTGGTAGTGTTGTTGACATCGATTACGAGGTTGTGAAAGGAAGAGAAAAGGTCTCGAGGGGGGTCAGGTATAAGCAGGCAGATAAGAAATGCTTCAGGAGATGTTTTGTCTTCCTGAAGGCATGCTGGAAGGGGTTCCTAGACGGCTGCAGGCCATACTTGGCAGTAGGCGCAACTTCTTTAATAGGGAAGTTCAGGGGACTTGTTGCTTCTGCTTGTGCTTTGGACGCACATAATTGGCTTCTACCCGTAGCTTATGCTGTTCTTGAGGGTGAATCAAATGAAAGCTGGACATGGTTCATGCAGAGACTACGGGCAATAATTGGTCACCCTGAAGGCTTGGTGATACACACCGGTGCATGCAAGGGTCTTGAGAATGTTGTTGATGCTGTGTTTCCTAGGGTTGAGCATAGGGAATGCATGCGGCACCTTGCTACTAACTTCACAAAGAATTTCAAAGGAAAGATCTTTGAAGAGGACTTGTGGCGATTAGCATACGCATACACCCCAAGCACGCATGCTACTTACTTGTAGAACATGTGTGTAGTGCCAAAGGTGAAAAAAATACCTTGAAGAACATCACACAAAGCTATGGGCCAGAAGCAAGTTTGGTGAGTTAAGCAAGGTGGATTTTGTTTGCAATAATTTGGCAGAGAGTTTCAATGATAAGATTTCGGGCATGAAGACACTTGGAATTGTTATTTTGTTGGATGTAATAAGACAGTGCATAATGGTGAAGATAGATTTAAGGCAAATAATTTGTGCAAGAAAAATTTTAGGCCATAAAATAGTTCCAAAGGTGGTTATGTTACTGAATGCAAGAACCAGGGCAATGAGAATGATGAAGATGAGGATGGTCAGAAGTTCCAGAACATTGGCTGAGGTTTATGCAGAATACAAGCATGAAAGTGAACAGAGGTACACTGTAGACATTGGAAACAAGACTTGTTCATGCAGGCAGTGGCAGATTACTGGTCTGCCATGTCACCATGCAATGTACTTCATCTTAAAGCTTAGAGGTAGCGAAGCTGAAATAGAGAACTATGTTGACAACTATTTCTCTGTGGACAAGTTTGCTGCAACTTATATAGAAAATGTGATGAAAATGATTTGGAGATTGTCGATCTAGGGTTCAAACTTCAACCACCATTTTTTAGGAGGCCACCTGGGATGCCTAGAAAGCTAAGGATCGAAGCCTCCACCGATAAAGGTTTGAGGCTAGGATCTAGGAAAAGGAAATGCAAATATTGTGGAGGATTCAGCCATATCAAGAGGTTGTGCAAAAACCCAGTTACACATGATCTTGTCCCTGTTCACACCTCGGTGGCAGAAAATGAGGCTTCTCAGCCAGAACTGGAGGAACAGCAGCGTGAAGACGAAGAAATTGACAAAGTGCAGCAGGTGGAGGAAAAAGTGATGAGCACACGGAGGAAAACGTAGGTAAGCAACAAATTCATGAAGAAGTGGAGGTGCCAGCGAGAAAAGGGTGTGAAAAGAAACAAAAGGGTAAGCGGAACAGGGATGAAAGGGCAAATAATGGAGGTGTATTAGAATATGAAGAAGTTGCAGGGGTGATTGAGGATGTTCTTGAGGATCTTTCGGCTAACTATAGGATAAATAATAAATCCCTGCCAATTTCATCTTTGTACAATTCTCCAGATGAAAGGTAAGTTTAAATTTTTTTTATTTGCCATTTTATCATTTTTTCATCCTCATCAACTATTGCTTAATGCAGCATGGGCTAGCAGACTAATAAGAGGAGCAGAAAGATGCGGGCACAATAACGTCATACGTTGAATTATATCATTGAAACTAAACTAGACGTGTCGTCTTTATTTATATCTGGCGCATGCAACGTGTCTATGATGGGGTCATGTGTACCAGATTACAATTTTTAAATATTATTACATTAATTTTTTATCTGCGTATGGACGTAGCTACTAGTTCCCATCTCCCTTGGATTCCCATCTCCTTTGGCGCATGATACATTGCAAACGTATCTATAATTTTTGATGTTCCATGCTTGGTTTATATCTACTTTCTTATGTTTTGTCCACACTTTTGAGTACTTTTTATACACTTTCTTGGACTAACCTATTAACAAGATAACACGGTGCTAGCTGCCTGTTTTCTGCTGTTTTTGGTTCTAGGAAAGTCAGAAAATGAATATACTCGGAATTGGACGGGACAAAAGCCGAAGTTGATATTTTATGGGAAGACTCACGGAGCCAGAAGACGAGACAGGGGGGGCCACAGGGTGGCGACACCACCCCCTGGCACGGGCAGCCCTAGGCCGCGCCAGGGCATGGTGTGGGCCCCCTGGCCAGCCACCGACCTTGCCCCTTCGCCTATAAGAAGCCCCTCGGACAAAAACCCTAAATCACCGAGCCTCCAGCCACGAAAAGTTCTACAGTGCCGCCTCCACTGAAGGGAGATTCGGGGACAAAAAGTCTCTATTCCGGCACCCTGCCGGGACGGGGAAGTGCCCCCAGAGCCATCTCCATCGCCGTTGCTGATTCCCATGATGATGAGGGAGTAGTTCTTCCTCGAGTCTAAGGGCTCTACCGGTAGCTATGTGTTCATCTCTCTCTCTATGCATGATCATATTGTGATCATGAGCTTTGTAATCAAGTAGATCTACCTTGCTACTCAAGTGCTTTAATAGATCTCTGCTCTCCCCATATGTGTGAAAGTGACAACATGCACACCATGGTGGCATTTAGGCTAGAGATTACAATTACTTGTTATGAGTTATATTTGGAGTTGGATGTTTCTATGAAATTGTGGTGTTTGTTGGAACCATCTAGAGCTCAAGGTGACAGTGTGAGGTCATCTAAATGGGGAAAGCGAACTTTGAGGAGTGCTGTTATAGCCCTACCGTGGATTAGAGTGTGCAACCGGAGAGTAGTTCAGAGTAGTATCATAAAGAGAAGATATTTATATGAGAGTGTTCACTAGCGAAAGTATGATCCCTAGGCCTTGTTTCTAAGCATTGAAACACCATTTGCAACTAGATCTGTTACATGTTTGCTTGCTTCCATCTTTATTTCAGATTTCCTTTAGTCTCTTCGTACCCATCAACCAGGCGCCATCAAAGCTATTTTCTGGCACTGTTACCACTTATAATTATCCATACCACTTGTTTTCACTATCTCTTCGCCGAACTAGTGCACCTATACACCTGGCAAGTGTATTGGGTGTGTTGGGGACACAAGAGACTTCTTGTATCTTGATTGCAGGGTTGCTTGAGAGGGAATACCTTTGAGCACTTCCTCCCTAAGTTCGATAAACCTTGGGTGATCCATTTAAGGGTGTAATACTACAGTACTGAAAAGACTGTAGCTTCTATGCAACATGCCAATCCCTGGATCGGTTCATTGGCTTACATGGAACATAGATGAAATAACAAAGAAATAATCAGTGTATCATAAATAATGAAGATCCAGAAGATTCAATTATTACAAAATTCACTTAGCTCGAAGGCTAGCTTACACATTATTCAAATAGCAACATAAATAAAGATAACTACTCCATCTTCAAATTTCCCATGAGGGAAAAAGTGTCGAGTGGAGTACCGCAACCTATTTCGATCACTCGGAATCGGAATAACCTGCAACATGAAACATAGCAGCCCCGAAGGGTCAATACATGGAAAGTATGGCAAGTAGCCTAAGGTAAAAGAGACAATGCACATAGCATCTACATGATTATTTGGCTAGTGGAGCTTTGGCTAGCTTGAACTTTTCAAACACATTTATCCTACTTTCGTAAACCATTTGATTCACAGCAACCCATTAAGTTCACCCATCAAGTTTTAGTAATTAGGAAATAAGGATGAGTGAGAATATGTCATAGTCTCAAGATCAAGCAACTCAATTGTCCGTAACTGGGGACACGGGTAAATACTTAGTTTTCACACCCTACAGGGGTTTGTACAATTTACCCATATGACCTGGCCAACCCAGCTTGTACCATCACACTCATATTGTGTGGTGATAGAGAGAAGACCAAGATGAGACCTTTCGGGAAGTAGATCTCCAAACCCCACTGCGCACCGGTCCCATCCTACCATTCACTACATCTCTGGCTACGCTGGGTTCGGATCACCACGACCTACTAAGTCCAACCAGCCACCCATTTCTTACTGGCACATGGTTGCACATGTAAGATACTTTAACAAAGAGAACCAATCCTTCTCAGTACCCTGGGCGGCGTTTCCCACCATTATCCACACTCCATTGACAATCCAACCATTCCGCCCAGGTAGTTCATTAACATTATGTTGTTTTAGTTCAAATAAGCTCATACTTCACCATATTGTGATCCCTTACCCCGTCCTCACAGCAGGTCTAAGCACATCTACTGAACGGCTCAACTACAAGGAAACATCTTATATTTTGAAACAGAGGGAGTAGTACACAATAGGCGGTAACTACTGTCGGAGCTTAATTGAAACAAACAATAATGGCATAACTTGCAGAGGGAATGCAAAACCAACAAGTTCAATGACATAAAATTTGTGATGAATTACATAAGAGAAGGCAGTTACTGTGTTTGCTTAGAACAACTAGACTGAAATTAAAATAGCATAAATTCTAAACTTGTAGAGCAGGGAATGTTAACCTACATGTTCAATGGCTTAAAACTACCAATGAACTCCAAAATTACATGTAGTTAGTATTGTAGTAACAGACAAAGCAAGTGCACATTATGATGACATAACTTGTGAACTTGTTGAACAGGTAGGCAGCATTAGATGTTTAGTGAATGAACATTTGCCATGAACTGCATAATACCAATAGACTCTAATGATATCTGTTTTGTACTACCAAAATTGTTTATGTATATTAAGAGTAGTTGTTGTTCAAAGAAAAACACGCATAACAAGGACGCCTTATACCTCGAAACAGAAGGAGTAGTTTAACGCCTAGATTTAACATATAATACACCGAATTTGTCAAGGGAGAGTGGGATATCAATTAAGCCAGTATTGAGGCAGGAATTTACCACCAATACAGAAATGCAGTTCACTATCGCAGGCTCATACCTGCTATATTGAAACAAACGAACAAGCAGATCTGGTTTACCAAGTCCACGACATCGTTTATGCATACACGTCATCTGGTGACATCAAGGACGACGAGGGTGCCCGATAGTGGTGAGTCAGGCTGAAGCAGATAGATCTCAGCTGTCTGTGAAGCAGAACTGTGGAGGTTGTTGATGGGTCTAGCTTGCTTGACAAGATGGCCGGTGAAGGAGATCCGGTGTAGTGCACGACATTGTCGGTGAAGTAGATCTGTTACGACCGATTATGGATTTGAGGCGCTGCACAAGAGCGTCAGTGAAGCAGATCCAGTGTAGTGGACTGTTGAGTCCGTGAAGCAGATCTAATGCAGCGCACACCAGCGTAGGTGAAGCAGGTCAGGTGTTATGGACTAGGGAGTCAGAAAAACTAACACGGTTGTATGGAAGAGGGTGTCAGGCAAACTAGGGTTCAGTAAGGTGGACGTCGGCTGATCCCGTAGACTAGTCAGGAGTATATGGTATAGAGGTATGGTGTGTAGGCCGGCGAAGTGCGGTGGTGCAGGAGCCAGAGGTGGGATAGGGGGTTTGGGGTGGCGTGTGGGCCGGCGAAGTGCGGCAGTGATGTTCTGGTGCGGTGGTGCAGGAGCTGGAGGTGAGATAGGGGGTTGGGTGGCGTGTAGGCGGGCAAAGTGAGGTGGAGATGATAATGGTGCGGTGGTGCAGGTGCTGGAGGTGAGAGGGGGTTGGGTGGCGTGTAGGCCGGCGAAGCGCTGCGTGGATGGACCGGTGCGTGGTGCATGAGCCGGAGGTGAGAAAGGGGTTAGGGTTTTTCGGAGTGCTTTGGGGGAAATGGCGTCGGTGGAAGGTGGACTACCCAGCTTCAGAGCAGTGGGGACCCCCGCCCCCCCGGGGAGGGGATTACGAACCATACCCACGCCCTAACATTAGTAGATAGGCCATTGTCAGTGGTAGAAAAGGAATTTCATACGGCTACAACTTGGGGCGTGTGACCACTCGAAATATTTCGGTGGAGGTGAGGCGGGAGAATTTGCCGCTCTGGGATTTTAATTTGGCTATACAGTTCAAAAGATATAGATTAATAATATCCCATCCCATCCTAGGAGTATCTATAGTCCAATGACTAGAAAAAATAGTTTAGTTTCATTTCCTAGCCTTTCTAGGTACAGAATATTTCCGGAGCCATTTCTGCAAAAATAAGGTCTCTACCTTCAGCTCAATTACGTACACAGATGAAGGTACGTAGTAAGATGGACTAGAGTAGTATGTTTCCCACTATAACCAGCCTAAGCGGATAATGTATCCGGTAGTCTAAGCCAAATATAGGCACAATCACTTAAGTTTAACAATCAAATTTGCATTGTATGTTTGCTTACTCGACACATTCATCATATGTTATCTTACTCCACACCCGCCAACAAAAAAGTAACGCCCTATACTTAAAATAGCGCTAACGCTATGATGTTTTAGCGCGATATAGCATGCTATTTAAAAAATAGAGCCATACCGAGAAAAATCTTTCAAAAATATCATGCACTCTCCAAATAAGCTATATCACGCTACATAGCGTGAAATAGCGCACTATTTTTTTCCATGCTAGAGATGCTCTAAGACTGGTATGAGTGGTAAGTAACTTGGAGTAATAATATGAATACATTGTGCTAAATATTATCAAAAGTACTTCCTTCGTCTAGAAATAACTGAGTTGGTTTTGTCTAGATTCGAATATATTTAGACGCATTTTAGTGTATAGACACATTCGAATCTAGACAAACCCAAGTAAGTTATTTATGGACGGAGAGAGTAGTATTTTTTAGATGCTAAAATGGAAAAGAAGATCCAATTGCTGGCAATGTTGGGATTCGAGTGTCTTGATCCAACGCTAGAAATGTGTACGAATAACTTTGAATATTGACCGTTGGATCAAGACTTGCGAATCCTAACATTTCTAGCCGTTGGATCTTCTTTTCCATTCTAGCATCTAAAAGATTTTATTGATAGTCTTCATCACAATGAATGGTATGCACAAAACTCAAAACACATTTCTCCATCATTCTAGAATCTTCTCCCTCATTTCTCTAGACCATGTTACCAGAATTTTCAAGTTTTAGATAGCTAATAATCGTTGACTTCTAAATGATATAAAAGTACAAGAACCAAATATACACCCATACTTTCAAGATGTTGATCAAATTTATATTTTTTATGCTTTACCTATTAAAATTTTATATAGTGGTGATATGTCAAACGTCTAGGTACTATTCAACACGAATCCAGCTCCTCTGAACCATTGGATCTAATAGCCCAACGGTCAGGATTGGTGCTATGGCTCCAATTCAAAACTGCTCCATTGTAGTAGTAGACAGAATACAGCCTACTATGCTATGAAATTTTGGGCGTGGTGACATGATGGTTCTCGAAAATGGTGGAGTTTTCTCTAGGTACTATTCAACACGACTCCATGTGCTATGAACCATTGGATCGAACAGTCCAACGGTAAGGATTGGTGCTATGGATCCAATTCAAAACTGCTCCATTATAATGGTAGAGATATAGTGGTAAGATAAGATAAGATAATATAAGAAATAACTAGTGAGTTGCAAGTGCCTTGCACATGAGAACCAGATAATATAAGTATGACATATCATTTTTTATATAAAATTATAGTAGTAGGTGAAACTCAAAAAATATTTATACTTTCGAGCTTCGTTCATAAAGTATCCCGTGTGTTTGGTTCTTGTACTTTTTGTATAATCTAGAAATCAACCTATAGCCGTAAATAATCCACGTTCGTAAAACTGATCCGTAAATAAATTATATTCTATAGGAGTACGTGGGCAGGGCCAGGGGAAACTGCATGCCCTTTCGTCTCCAGAATTTCTCATGCATGCATCTCTCGATCTTCCTAGCGGTTCCTTTCTTCTATATCCCATTCCTTTTCTGTCACCTGGCCGGACCTCTGCAAAACAAAATAAGGCGCCAATCACAGTCCATGGCGGTGCTGTTGGACAAGATGTACTACTTTGTGGACCCTGGCAACACCACACTACAGGTGTCGTATACCAACAGAGTGTTGGTGGTGAACAATTACATCGAGAAAATCCAAAAGCTCCTGGAGGAAACAGACAACAAGATTGTTAGCCTTGGCATTGAGTACACCAACAAGAAATCATCAACGCAGAAGGCTGATGTCGTCTAGCTATGTGTTGGCATGGATTGCCTGGTCTACCAGATCTGCCAGGCCGACCAGCCATGCTCAAAGCTAGCAGAGTTCCTCGCCAACCCTAACATTTCCTTTGCAGGAGTCGACATCGGCAATGACCGTATCAGGCTTAGGCGTTCTCTAGTACCAGTGACGAACTTCGTGGACATCCAGAAGAGGTGGAAGCCTGCCGGCTCCATGAATGAGAAGGATTCTTTGGATGACTATGCGGTGGCCCAGATAGACATTCATTACAAAGTCATGAAGAAGAAGGAGGATGTGGACCACAAGCAGTGGGGGAACATGCCCCTGACCGAAGAGCAGATCAAGTATGCAAGCCTCGATGCCTATGTGACCTACGAGGTATACAGGCGGATAGTGAACTTCGAGAGAGGTCAACAAACTCTCGAAATGTTCAAGCAAAAAAAAAGAACCAAGGAAGAAGGGCAATGGCAAGCAGACCAAAGAAGAAGACGAAGACTCAGAATGGTACACCATGTGACCTGCGTGTATATCTTTGTGTGTTGGTATATCCTTGCTTGGTACTACTCCTACTTGTACTACTATAATACTCACAGAAGTTAATGCATGTACATACTGCAGGCATGCAAGGGGCGGAGGCAAGAATTAATGCAAGGAATCACAGATGCTTCTTTTATTTTGACTGCAGAGTGATAGTAGGAGTAGGCATCGTAGCACACGCCAACAGCCCACCCCACCTTAATGAATTATCTTGTCAATCAATAGCCATGGCAGATTATAATTTTATACTGGTAGAAACTTTCTTTGAGTAATTCCATTTATACTGCTTAGGCGGAGTACTGCTGAAAGACAGAGGGTGAATGGGCATCTAAAAAACTGCTAGTAGCACTGTAGCAGCAGAACCGCAAGATGAACATTTTGTCGATTGCCCGAATGTATACTACTACCTGCTACTCTAGTACTACTACTAGCAAAAAACCACCATCCCTACTGTGGAAAAAATATGATTTCTTCCAATGAAACTAGTACTATTCCAAAAATGGCTATATTTACTTGTCACAAAAATGGATGTATCTAGACATGTTTTCATGCTAGATACGAGTACAGCCAATCCAGTGACAATTAATATGAATTGGAGGGGCGTACTACTGTAGTACTCCACTATTGTACTCCTACTAGTAGTAGTAGTGCATACTAGTACTCCCGAATGTATGTTGACCAGTACTCCTACCTCTATTTGGGATTATTACGGCTAGAGAGCTTTTTAAAATTGTTAGAAATTATAATAAGACTTATCCTCTTTATTTTCTTAATTCTCGTGACTCATTAATTTAGAAATCTCTATTTTCTCTCAATCTCCAAATGCATGTTGTTTCATCTCTAATCATGTTCCCCTTTTTTATCTAGCATCTCATGCATGTAAAACTAGTCGTGCATGCATAAATTAATTAGAGTTCATCTACTTGGTAGTATTGCGAATTAGCCCTCTGGCCTTCCTAAATAGAGAGCCTTAATCCTATTCAACTTACTACTCAGCAGAGTACATCCACTGATCCATCCAACCCATCGGAAGTTAAGACTTCATGAAAAATACTCAGGAGAGTACATCCACGAACTCATCTAGTACCTCCGTTGCACGCGTGATCCAAAGTAAAGTTTGACCGAATAAATAGAGCAACTAAAATTTACTTATATGTGTAAAATTTTTTTCATTGAATTCATATTGAAACAACTTTCCAATGATGCTAAATTTGAACAGTACCAACATTCTTTATATATATTTAGAGTAAATCTTGGTCAAATAAAAACAAAAATAAGGGAGCCTTATTTCTTGGGACGGAGATAGATTACTAGTACTACAAAATCCACCATTCCTAGTATGCAAACGATCATTCTGCAATTAAAATCAATTAACAACAGCTTATATCACCACTAAAACTCGACGTGAAAGAAGAAACGCAGCTCCTTCGAGGTAGCAGGACCGACCAGGTAATGAGGTGGCGCCGCTAGGTAAGACGTAAGGTCCTCAAACGCGACCTCGCCCGGCTTAGCGGAGCTCGGCGCGTTGAGCTCCACCGTCACGCTGCCGGTCCTCGTCCTACCGTCTGTCTAGGAGAGCAGCAGCGGGCATTCCGCCCAGATCCTTACCCTGTACACCGGCAAGTCGCCCATCATGGCCCTAACACAGACCGCAAACACGAGGGGGACCGTGCTTACTGAGCCAATCGTCAGAAAGAACACGGCGCCGTCCTGCTCCCCAACGACGATGAGCCGGCGAGACGGCTCGCTTGGCAGCAGCACCAGCTCCTTGAAAGCTTTGGTGGTGGCATACTAGATCTTGTGCACTTGGATCGAGTGGACCGCTTCGAGGTGGGCGACGAGCGCTGGCGGCGGGGCAACAAAGTCGCAGCCGGTCTCCGTGCAAGTGTAGGGAGCGTATCGACACATGATTTCGTGCTCGTGGAGTTCGTAGTAGGGAAGAAAACTACTGCAGTCTTTGTGGGCACACTCGACCCTAGCCGCTGATAGGACGGTGTCCATAGCAGGCTCGTGGGTGAATCCGCTGCTAGGGTGCTCACACTTCTAGCAGGAGGTAATCTTGCGGACGCAGTAGTGGCAGACTAGATGAATATCCACGCACTATAGAAACGGAAGTTCGAAAAATAAAATAGTTACAAGATTAGTGGCCTCTTTGTATTTGTGCACCACCCTTTTATTAGTAAGTTGGCTCGTGAGACCCACTTAATAAAAAAGTATGAGATATCATCACTATATAAAATTATGCTCTGTAATAGGTAAAGCTCAAAAAAATATGAAAGAGCCACATCTATAAAACGTAACGGTGTATATTTGTTTTCACCTAGTACACTTTGAAGGTACTGTAGTAACATGTGAAATATTTACTAGCCTAAGTTATTTAGCACTATAAAGAGCAGCCTAATATGGAAGAGAAAGAAAAAATCCAGCCAAAGCTCATTTTTGGGCAGAAGCACGAGGCAAATAGAAGGAAAGTTGGCCTGGACCACCACATGCCCCAACCTTCTCTGCACTGTTTCGCCTGCACGGTTGTACTCCATTGCGCGGAAGCTTACATGGGAAGGAAGAGGTGACTGCTGCGATGCTTCCCACCTGAACAAGTGCTAGGCATAGATGCAAGAGTGGACATATCAGATCAACGGCTTAGATTACTCAATGTTGGGAAGGTTCTAGAACTGAAGGAAAAAACCAAATTCAAAAACTGTTGTACTATATAGTGGTATGGATATTATAGATATAGAAAATCTCAGACTGGAGGGAGTAGGAAATATCTCACTTTATCAATTTGTTTTCACCCATCAACTCAATCTACTACGTAAGGTCCATAGATGGGGAGTTCGTGATCGCCTTGGACGCACCACACAATTATAACTGGGTCATCGAGTGCGGGAAGCAGAGTCAGCGTTCCATCCAATCGCTTACCCTAGTCATCGTCATCGATATTTGCCACACGCATCGGCTTCATCAGTGACATTGATTGTCCCCAAGCTTCGGTAATCTGCCACATTAATATCGGATCATCTCCTTCCTATTTATCCTCTCCCCTTCCCCGCACCACCAATCCATCTCTAATCCCCCGCGTCTAGCAACCATCTCCGTCCTCATCTATCATCCATGGCCACCTTCCGGCTGCCGCCCGCCATACCGGAGCGCAAAGACCTCGACATTGCTGCATAGGAGGACAATTCCCTACGAATTTCACCTTCTCCCCGTGGAGAACAAACTGGCAGCTGGCATGCGCCTTCCTCGATGCTAGGTACAGTCACCGCAAGTACCGTATGTATCGCCTCCACGACAATCTGGACGGGACGTTGAAGGTCAAGTTTGTCAACTTCAAGGACGCCCGTCTCCGCTATGGCCATGCCTTCCACTACGGCTGTGAGATGGTGGTTTTCACCGGTGCCAACATTTTCACCAACTACTGGGACCGGTTCCCCAACAACGGCAACTTCATCCATAGTGTCCTCCTGAAGCTGCCAATGGCTCTAGAGGTACCGCCGCCATATCCACAGGTGCCGTTGATGGATTAGGAGGTACCGTCGCCTTATCCGGAGGTGCCGCCGTGTTATCCGAAGGTGCCGTTGATGGCTCAGGAGGTGCCGCCACGTTATCCGGAGGTGCCGATGAGTCAGGAGCCGACTGTGTCGCTAGAGCTGGCGTTGGTGCCGATGTCATGAGCTGTCGCTGGCAGCGCGAACTAGTGCTAGGAGGCGTCGGACCTGCACTAGTTCAGCAGCGAGTCCTTTATATGTAAACTCGTGCTATTATGTTAGGGGCTATTTGGTATATAGGATGTCATTTAGGGTTGAGGATATCCCCAACCAGCTGGTTAGGGGTAGTCTTTTTTGTTTGGTAAAGTGGGATAACAAAGTGGTTAGGGATAGCCAGTCAAAATCTATTGGCCCAACTGTTTGTTTTCATTTTCCTCTTTCACCTTGTCTTCTTCATCCGCCTCACCACTTCCCTAGCAGCGGCCACGACCGCTGGCAGCTCGCCACCCTTCTGCCCATGTCGAGCATGTGTCAACTTACTTGCCTGCGCCCCTTCTGCCTGCCCACTCTACCCGGCGGCCTACGCTCGCATGCGTATTCGAACACCCGCTCTACCCGACGGCCTACGCTATTGCCGCCCTCGTGTCGAGACCATAGGCAAGAAAATATGGTTATTTTCTCTCGAGAGGAAGGGTGAACGAACAAGAAAACACTTCAGAGGAGATATCCAAAAGTGGTTGAACTCATCCAGCTCTTTTTGTGGGATATGCTCAACCACCATTTTGAGCCAAAAGTGGTTATCCATATCCTCTCCACCCTCTAAACCAAACACTGGATAACCAAAAAAAGTGGATATCCCGTGTTATCCACTGGATAGCCACTGAACCAAACAACCCCTTAATGGTTGAATGAAGTTTCTTTTGGGACGTCCTTTCTTTTGATATTATCGTCAAAAAAGTTTCTTTTGCTACTACTCACTATACGGTGTAGTACTAGTAGTACTGCGAATGACGATCTATTGAATATCCTTTCCCCCAATGTTTGTGAAGGAAGTGAAAATTTCGAAACTCAGAAAGTTTGAATTGCTACTCTATTGTACTCCCTCAAATTTCTTACTTGAATTTGTCTAGATTCGGATGTATATAAACATGTTCTAGTGCTAGATGCATTCGAATGTGATAAATGCAAGTCAATTAATTTGGGTCGAAGGGAGTAGTAGTTGGGTTCGGCTCCTTCTTGAGAGAGCAGCTGATCGAGCCATACGTTTCATACTACTTCCTCTTCACTTGTTTTACAAATATGACCAAATCTGTCGCCATTCAAATTCTTGGATATGGGATCGTAAAGTTTGATGTAGAGATATGGTCTTGACCTTATGGTCGTTCGGCTTAAAATCCCTGAAAGATCATACTCGTTGACAGCTAAGCTTAAATTCGTTTAAATTTCACCACTTACTTTTAGGTTAGCATTTTACATGATCGGTGGGAGCATATTTTACATCAAGGACCAAAAACGGAAATTTACATGGAGGTCCATACATTTAGCCCAAAGGACCATAAAAGGAAAACTTTCTGGTTCAGCTCCTTCTCAAGAGATTAGCTGATCTGAGCCAAACTCTTCATACTACTTCCTCTTCGATTGTTTTCATAATATGGCCAAATCTATTACCATGAAAATTCTATCATATGGGGCCATCATCATAAAGTATGATGTTGATATGGTCTTGACCTTGGTCGTTCGGCTTGAAATCCAAGAATGTTCATACTCGTTGACAAGTAAGCTTAAATTCGTTTAAATTTCACCACTTACACTGTTTGGCTAGAATTTTACAAGGATGGTGGGACTACATTTTACATCAAGGACCTAAAAAGGGAAAATTGCATCAAGGTCCATACATTTAGCACAAAGGACCCTAAAACCAAAAAGGAATTTAAAATAGTCAGGTACGGCTCCTCGAGAGAGCAGCTGATTGAAAAAAATCTTCTTACTTGCTTTTCAGAAAATAAATTCATGTCACTTGGAAAAATGAAATTGCTTATTTTTTGTTTTTAATATCTTCGATTGTTTTCAAAAGATGGCCAAATTTGTCGGCATGCAAATTCTTGGATATGGGATCATATGCATAAAGTACATTCTACATAAAGGACCGAAAAAGGGAAAATTACATCGAGGTCCATACATTTAGCACAAAGGACCCTAAAATTCAGCAAAGAAAACAATCGGGTTTGGCTCCTTCTCGAGAGAGCAGCTGGTCGAGCCATACTTTTCATACTACTTCCTCTTCGATTGTTTTCAAAATATGGCCAAATGTGTCGCCATGAAAATTCTTGAATATGGGATCATCAACATAAAGTATGATGTAGAGATGTGGCCTTGACCTCATGGCCATTTAGCTTGAAATCGAAGATTTTTTCATACCCGTTAAAAACTATGCTTAAATTCGTTGAAATTTCATCACTTACTTATAGGTTAGCATTTCACACGGTTGATGGGAGTACATTCTACATCAAGGACCTAAAAAAGGGGAAAATTACATCGAGGGCCACACATTTAGCACAAAGGACCCTAAAATTAAGCAAGGAAAATAGTCGGGTCCGTCTCCTTCTCACGAGAGTAGATGATCGAGCCATACTCTTCAGACTACTTCATCTTCAATTGTTTTCAAAATATGGCCAAATTTGTCAGCATGCAAATTCTTGGATATCGGATCATGAGCATAAAGTATGATGTAGATATGGCCTTGGTGGTTCGTCTTGAAATTGAAGAATGGTTCATACTCGTTTACAACTAAGCTTAAATTCGTTTAAATTTCACCACTTACTTTCAGGTTAGAACTTTACATGGTCGATCGGAGTACATTTTACATCAGGAACCTCAAAAAAGCAAAAAATACATCGAGGTCCATACATTTAGCATAAAGGACCCTAAAAAGAAAAATTTCGGGTTCGACTCCTTCTTGAGAGATCATTTGATCTGAGGCAAACTCTTAATACTACTTGCTCTTCGATTGTTTCCAAAACATGGCCAAATCTGTTGCCATGCACATTCTCTAACATGGGATCATGAGCATAAAGTATGATGTTGATATGGCCTTGACGACCATGACCGTTCATCTTGAAATACAAGAATGGTCATAACCGTTGATAATTAAGCTTAAAATCATTTAAATTTCACCACTTACTTTTAGGTTAGAACTTTACACGGTCAATCGGAGTACATTTTACATCAGGGACCTCAAAAAAGCAAAAAATATGTCGAGGTCCATACATTTAGCATAAATGACCCTAAAAGGAAAAATTTCTGGTTCGGCTCCTTCTCGAGAGATTAGCTGATCCAGCCACACTCTTCACACTACTTCATCTTCGCTTTTTTTCAAACTATGGCCAAATTTTTCGGCATGCAAATTCTTGGATATGGGATCATATGCATAAAGTGTGGTGTAGATATGGCTTGACCTTGCTCGTTTGTCTTGAAAATCCAAGAATATGGTTCATACTCAACTAAGCTTAAATTCGTTTAAATTTCACCAGTTAGTTTTAGTTTAAAATTTTACACGGTCGGTGGGAGTACATTTTACATCAAGGACCTAAAAAGGGAAAATTACATGGAGGTCCATACATTTAGCACAAAGGACCCTACAAAGGAAAACTTTTTGTTTCGTTTCCTTATCGAGAGACCAGTTGATCTGAGCCAAACTCTTCATACTACTCCCTCTTCGATTATTTTTAAAATAAGGCCAAATCTGTTGCCATGCAGATTCTCTGATATGGGATCATCAGCATAAAGTATGATGTTTATATGGCCTTGACCTTGGTTGTTCGACTGAAATCCAAGAATGTTCATCAGCATAAAGTAAGCTTAAAATCATCTAAATTTCACCACTTACACTTTTAGATATGAATTTTACATCAAGTACCCAAAAAGGGGAACATTTTACATCAAGTACCCAAAAAAGGGAACATTGCATTGATGTCCATACATTTAGCACCCCCCCTAAAAATAAGCAAGGAAAACAGTCGTGTATGGCTCCTTCTCGAGAGTGCAGCTGATCGAATCATACTCTTCATACTACTTCATCCTTGATTGTTTTCAAAATATGTCCAAATCTATTGGCATGCTAATTCTTGGACATGGCATCATCACCATAAAGTATGATGTTGATATGGCCTTGACCTTGGTCGTTCGGCTTGAAATCCAAAAAAAATCATACTCGTTGACAATTAAGCTTAAATTTGTTCAAATTTCACAACTTACACTTTTTGGTTATAATTTTACACATATGGTGCGGGTACATTTACACCAAGGAACTAAAAAGGTAAAATTACACTAAGGTCCATGCATTTAGCATAAAGGACCATAAAATTTAGCAAATAAAACAGTCAGGTTTATTTGGCTCCTAGAGAGAGCAGATGATCGGGCCCTACTCTTCATACTACTTCCTCTTTGATTTACAAGAAAGATTTATTATGGAGGGAACTAGGAGCAGAGTAGTACTATTCTGAAGGGAACTGGAGCAAAGGAACATGCGTTTGTTTTCATTTTATTCAACCTCGCCTATACGCTCTATCCCCACATCTACGCTAAGCGTCATCGTTCCTCTCCTCCACAATGCCGCTTTCCGATCCCGTTCACCGCACAGTATGAGAGTGTTTGTTCTTCTCCCTGTCCCGCCTGCCGCCATCGATTTTCCCTCTTTTCCAGAAAACCAAATCAAGCCACTGCCCCAACTTCCATCAGCTCCCTTGCGATGGCAGGACCGAGAAAGTACAGTGATGATTCTAAGCTATTCTATCTTGTTTTTACCGAAGGCCCACTTGAAGAACTCATAACCAGATGCGACGTCATCACCACCGCGACCCTCGCCGGTTCGTCCAAACATCTTCTTGACTCGGCAAAATATAGTGCAACTTTACATGCTTCTCAGCTGTTTGGCCTCCCCTGTGTTCTTCATTGTCACCCGACTAAGAAACCATGGGAATGCAATGAGTACTTCTTGGGCAAGGGCACGACATTCAAGTAGACGTCGCTGGACAGGTTCTCCTCCGACGCTGTTTTCCCGAATTGTGTGGGTAAGCAGTGGGTAGGTGCCAATGGAGATTGGATTGCCACTGTTGGGTCCGACTGCAAGTGGGAGCTTGTCAATGTGTACACTCATCAACACGTTCCTGTCCCACAAGTCAATGAGTTTGTACCCACCAACGATCTGTTTACATTCATGCATAATGATCGCCATATTCTCCTCCGGAAGATAGATATTTGTCGAGTTCCCATAGTTGCGGCTGATTATTTAGAATTTTCTCTTGTCGCTATATTCGAGTACTCAATTGCTACCCTTGATGGCAATGAGTATGCATGGACAGCTCTTGAGAACCAGTTTTAGTGCTATTTCAGATATAGTGATGCACTTATCCACAAGGGTTTGGTGTTTGCAGCCACTGAGAGTGGCAGTTTTTATGTTTGGAATCATCTGTATTTTGGTAAGTTTGATCCATTCATGTTCTAAACACTAGCTTCAGTTTTAATGGATGTAAACTAGTGTTGGCTGATTTGGCCATCATTTCTTTTTGTAGGTCCTATTATGCTCCCGTCACCACCTGTCGTGCATCTCGAGGAGGGAAACCTTGATGCCATAGATGATGACAAGCACGAACCTGGTTTATGGTTCTTAGCAATATCTGCAGATGAATCTCGCCTTCTTATTATCCAAACCGTGGGCGTTACTGATGAGGAGTTTTATGGCAATACTTATTATGGTCATGGCAATCATGTTGTTGATCATAGTTTTGATCGCTGCGGTCGCACTTGTGGCACCTATGATACTGGGTTTGGCTGCAATGTGTACTCAAAGGACACTTCTTACTTGTATCCACCTAAGCCATGGATAGATATTGCTAACCTAGGAGCATATTCCCTTTTCCTTGGATTGAACTATCCGATTAATATTGCGGTAGGCGGTACAGATGTTGCCCCAGGATATCTGTCGAGAAGCAACTATGTCTACACCTCCTACCATGCAATAGGACTTGGATATACACCGTTTCCTAAAATATGCTGCTTTAGTCTAAATACCGAAGAAGCAGTTGATGGTTTCTCAACCAACGTTGCATGGAAATCTCTGGAGACTCCATTATGGTTCATCCCGAGCATCGCCAATGCCCACGATTGGAACCAAACTACCGTAAGTAATCGTAATACTATGTAATAGGATAGCTCAGTTTAGATAAAGTGCAATAGATGGTCTTGCTTTTATTTTGTAACTTGGCCTTGTCATAAACTCATAATCTAGACAAGGCTTTGGGCATTTTGAGTTGCCTATGGAGGTCACACACATGCATTAATGCGAGAAGGAGGCATGCACACAAAAGCAGACTTGATCATCAGTTTTGTTTCTTCCAATGACGAGTGTTCAGAGAAAAGGGCAAACTGAATCTGTCACCTTGAAATGTTTCTGAATATGTCTAACTGACGTTGAATGTGAACTGTGAATCTGTCGATATTTTTCTTTCTTATTATGTACTAGTGCATCTTTCAAATGCTACTGAACCTATCAAAAGTTGTGTTTGGTACTTGTTCAGATCGACCGGTCGAGTGCAGAATATGGTCTCGCTTTCCTTTTGAATCAGTCCTTGCTACATCTATTGAATTTCAATGTCCGCATTGCTGAATCTGTCAATTCTTTTGGTCACTATCTGTGTACTGCCACAATTTGTCAAGTGTTGCTGAATATGAACCGGGAATCTATCTGATATTTTTAATGTCTATTCTATACCGTTGAATCTTCCAAATGCTACTGAATCTGTCAAATGTTCTATCGTTACTATTAGTACAATATTTTGTAGAACGAACTGTGATATACTGGTACTTGGTTAGATGAAGTGCATCCGATTATCTTGCTTTTCTTTTGAAACTTAGCATCGCTACAATTATCTGGATGAGTCTTGGGCATTTTGGGTTGCTATGGGCGGTCACAGAGGCATTGACGTATGGAGGAGGCACTCACACAGAAGCAGACTTGATCGTCAGTTTTGCTTTCTCCAATGATTGAGTCTATTCGGAGAACAGACCAAACTGATCATGGGCCAAGTTTTTTTCCAGCTGGAACAAGAACTCATTCTCTTTGTACTGCTATTGAAATTTCAAGCAGGAAAGCTACTAGATTTCTCAAATGTTCTATCGTTGCTATTACTAAAGCATTTGTGCAACTAATACTGATGTACTGGTATTGTATTTCATTGTTTGTATTGCTGCATTGGTGACTTTTGAAATGCTTCTGAATTGGTCAAGTGCTCCCGAATATTAACTTCGAATCTGTTGATAATTTGTCTACCTTATTTTGTACTGCTGAATTTTGACATGAATATCTGCCAAAAATAATTATCGCTTTTCCCCCGCCCTCGCTAAGGTCTTTGTTTCGAATCCGGCAGAGCACATCACAATGGAATTTTTATTAACCAGGAGAATAAATCTAGTACTCCCTCTGATCCAAATTAATGTTCTCACATTTGTCTAGAGTCTGACATATCTAGTCATGTTATAGTGCTAGACACGTCCGAATCTAGCCAAATCCAAGAACATTAATTTGGATCGAAGAGAGTGGAGTAGCTCATTCGGCCCCTCTTTATCCCAGGACATTTTAATCCAGTCTTTTCGGGGTCAGGTACTACTGACCATAGGTCAGGGGAAATTTTAGAAAGGATCCCATGGAGCATAGCTGAGAACATATTAGTTCGGCCTTTTTCGGGTCAGCGGACTGCTGAGCATAGGCCAGTGAAATTTGAGAATGAAGCCCATGGAGCATAGTCTTTAGAATATAACCCATGTAGAGCAATAGCCAAACTATTTTTAATTCGGCCTTTTGGGCATTGCCCCCACCTCTCATAATAATAAAAACTCTGCCTACCCATGTTTTTACGAAAATACCACATTATGTGGCATTTTATAAATTGAGATGCCAGGAGCACTGCCCTATTATATTTTAAAAGAGATAAACATAGACATACAAAATATTTTAAGAAGACTAATATAAAAGTTGTAGTACTAATAAAAGTTTAATGATATGTTTTCTATAAATATCTTTGTGGTATTTGGCACTCAGTTTATGTTTATTTGATTTGAAGTTCTTTTGTTCGAATCGCCTTTGTGTGTGTGTATCTTGGGTTTACTTTTTTTTCTTCTAGCAATATCGTATTACGGAGAGGCTGACATCACGGACCCACCAGCATGCAACGTCCCTAGAGTTTGTTTTGAGAGTGGGTTCAAAACAAAAGTTTAAATACTTGTACAAAGAGGCTTGCATAGGGGACCCACCAGACAGAACATACAAGGCTGCATCAGGGACCCTTAAGCCAGAACATGCCAGAGAGGCTGACATAAGGGCCCCAGCAGTAAGACCATACACGGCTGCCACGGTGAAAACAACGAACGCAGCCGAAAAAAAGTCCATCACAGACACGTTGCACTTATAGAGAAGCTGACATGTCGGACCCAGCAGGCCCTAGCATACCCCATGAAATTAGCCTACCGGCCCCAAGCATAGCCCAATACCTTTTAATTCGGCCTTTTCATGGTCTTGTGGCCACCGATCGTAGCCCATTCAATTTAGGTGTGAGCCCATGGAATAGAAGCCATGACGAATAGGGTATCCGCCCCGAGCTAGCCCAGAATCTTTTTAATTCGGCCTTTCTGAGCATGTTTTGTACTCTGAGGCTGACATCTGGGACCTGAAAAACAGTCCAATATACACACATTTCTTTCAAATAGAGGATGTCGGCTGGGACCCAGCATAGACACATCTCCTGTACAGAGGTGGTTGACATCTGGGACCCAGCAAGTTTCCAAGGTCAAAACAGCAGACATGGCCAAAAAAAGTACATCATATGCACATTTCATTTTCAGAGAGGCTGATATGTGGGACCCAATGGCGCTACCTTATACAGATGTTGCATCGAGCAACGTAGCCAGTTCGAAACAGGGAGGCGCGAGCGAGAAGAAAGTTTAGCATGTACATGTTTCTTTTAATGAGAGACTGAAATGGGGGACCCAACAGCGTGAGCAAACGACAGATTCGTCGAGCAATGCTATCTAGTTCAGAACAGGGTAGCGCTAGAGAAGAAACAAATTCCATCATACACACAATTCTTCTAATGTGAGCCTGACATAATGGACCCACCAGCCTGAATAAACGGCTGATGCAGCGAGCAAAGCTCTCAAGTTCGGAACACGAAGGCGCGACAGAGGGTAAAAAATCCATCATGCACACGTTTCTTCTAATGAGAGGATGACATGTGGAGCCCAGCATCGTGATTAAACGGTAGATGCATCGACCGACGCTATCATGTTCGGAACAGGGTAGCGCGAGTGAAGGAAAAAAATCCATCATACACATTTTTCTTCTAATGAGAGGATGACATGTGGGGCTCAGGAGGTTGGTTAAACGGTAGATGCGTCGAGCAGCGCTATCCACTCGGAACGGGGTAGCGTCAGCGAAGGAAAAAATCCATCAACACACGTTTCTTCTAATGAGAGGATGACATGTGGGGCCCAGCATCGTGATTAAACGGTAGATGCATCGAACAACGGTATCAAGTTCGGAACAGGGTAGCACGAGCGAAGGAAAAAATCCATCATACACGCATTTCTTCTAATAAGAGGATGACATGTGGGGCTCAGGAGGTTGGTTAAACGGTAGATGCGTCGAGAAGCGCTATCAACTCGGAACGGGGTAGCGCCAGCGAATGAAAAAAATCCATCATACACACGTTTCTTCTAATGAGAGGATGACATGTGGGTCCTAGGAGGTTGATTAGACAGTAGATGCATCGAGCAGCTCTATCAACTTCGAAACAGGATAGCGCGAATGAAGGAAAAAAATTCCATCATACACACAATCCTTCTAATGAGAGGCTGACATGTGGGACCTAGTATCCTGACTAAACGACAGATGCCTCGAGCAACGTTATCAAGTTCAAATCAGGGAGGCGCGACCGAAAAGTATGGTCCGCTGGAGACACTGACGTCCGGGTCCCACACGCCTCAAAAGACTTCGACGAGTCAACATTGCGCGAGGAAACGAAAATCTTGCTTCTGCCACGTGCCAGCCGTGCTTCCTCCATGTTTTTAGTAGATTCGTCATAGTAGAGGGCCGCGAAACCAGAAAAAAATTCCTTTGGCCATGGACGAGCCGAGAATTTCGTCCCGGAAGACGCGCCTTCTACGACGACCATCAGGCCAATTCGTTGTGGAAGGAAACTTTTCTTGTAGTGTTCCACGGCTCTAGACTAACTTTTCCCTGAGTCTCACAATTGTTGTGATGGACCCATCTAGCTTACCAAGTGCTTCCATTGTAAGAGTCTGACTCGAATCCGCCAAGTCGAAAAGAATTGGTAGCACCACAATTTTATGAGCCCACTACTAAGAATGTTTTACTTGTGATGGTGCAGCACTGGTAGGGCAACCTATTAGATCTTATTTGCAGGATTAAATTCTACTAGCTCCATTTTGAAGCTTAAAGTTTATATATTTTTTTGAAAACTCATGCTAATGAAAGTTTGACTTTTTTTAGAAAAAACTAGCAAGAACTATGATATTATATAGATATCATATGAAAATATGCTTCATGACATATCAAAGGGTATAGATTTTGTATTATAAATATTAATATTTTTTCTAAAAACTTGGTCAAACTTTATGTAGTTTGACTTTTAAAAAATAAGACTTAAGCTTTGAAACAGAGGTAGTACAAACTATCTAATAGAAGTAAAAACATATACATAACAACATCACAAATAAAACAATTGTAATCTGAAATGGTATAGCTCTCTTCATGGTGATCTCCATCTCCACAAAGCTTGTAAGTTGACTGATGGCTGTGAAAATATCTATCTTTCTCCGTATTTAAATCACATTTTTAGTCAAATAATTGACCAAGAATCTGTCTAGCCTTACTACTAATGTCTAATTATTGCAAATATGTGCAATCCTTTATCTTGAATTGTGTTGTGCAAGAAATCACACTTTTAAGACAAAATCAGTAGCATTTATTGAAGATTATGATGTTGCCTACTCAGCCAAGAGAATTGGGCTCGAAGAGGAGCCTCTAGAAAGTTTAACGACCTGTCATACATGCAAGGCTCGCCCGTACCGTGTGGAAGCGGCTCTGTTAGGTCAAACGGAACAACTTTCATGAACGAGCCTATATATTTCGAGACTCCAGGCGCAGCGCAGAGAGCCGCCATTCTCAGATTGCATCACAACACCACCAAAGGAGATCTACCACCATAATTCATCCTCTCCACCCTTCATCATCTCCATATCCATAGCCATCATCTTGTACTTGAGATATCCTTGTGAATTGGTGACCATTGTAAGAATAATTGATTTTAATCTAAGTATTTTGCACAATGTTTTCTATCCTTTATCTTATTGTTATGAGTGAGTAGGTACTTCATAGCGATTATGTGCATCTAATTCATGGGAGTATTGTGTGGTGATTAAATATAAATTTGTATCTTTGTATTTTTGTCTCTTGCCCCGATCCATGGACTTGTAGGTACCCAAGATCCCGAGGATTGGTAAACTTGAGGTGAGATGAGTGGTGAACGGCGACCTCACGCGAAACCCAGTGACAATAGGGGAGTACGGTTTTCGTTTAGGGATCCACTAGGGAGTAATAGCAACATCACTTCTTAAGGCTTTGATCTGTATTTTACTTAATAATTGTTATACACCAGTGCTTCATGATGTAACAGTTGGATCAAAAGACTATTGTTATGCTTGTGGCTCGCATAGGCCTTAGTATATTTGGGTATGCTACCCACAACCTAATCTTTGTTAAATCATTTCACATGATTGTGCAACAGAAGGTGAATCTTCATCCCTAGCCTATTTTCATCAATTGCAACAAACAAAGATTCAAAGTAAACTTGAAAGGTCTAGTAAACATAGGGTAAATGAAAAAACAAGTCTTGTAGATGTGCCTCATTTATTTTCCATCTAGCATTGTTTCCCAGGGTTCGATTAAACCTAGTAGACTAGGGAAAAGCTACTATATTTATCCGTAAAACCGGATCAAAGGTATCATTGACTCATTCCAACTCTGGTCACGTGCCACCTTACTCCATGTCACTGACTTGTGCATCGACTTGTATATCATCCGAGTTCTCTAAATAGCTACACTAGCTAGTAAATAAAATTACATAGAGAATGTGATACGCAGGTTGTTATACAATAAAATGATAGAACCTAGGTTCCAAACCGGCTAACAAAACCATGATACAAAGATCATATATGGATTACACACATACATCATATGCACATGACCCATACCAATCACAACATCCCTCAAAAACAAGTTATGCATAGAAACTATATCTAGCGGTGTTGTGAAACTCGCAATGACATCGAAGGTGCTACAACAGGGTGAAGCTGGCGGTCCCACTAGCCGGATAGCGGAAGGGAATAAAACAATTTTACCCAAATCCGATCAGTACTCTGATCCGGTCAAACTCTTTTGATTATCGATCACCACATCTGGATTTACGTGTCAAAGTCTACCCTGATGGCGAGAGCCAACCAGTAGGGGTATGTTGTTCCACGACCTTAGCAGTATGATCATGGAAAATACATCATCCATTTTCCTGAGTACAGTTGATCTAATCAACTTTGTACAAAACGGAGCTATCTCATAGAACGACCACCAAAACAGCAACTATAACCAATCTAATGCTAACTGCATATCACATATGCGTGATAAAGGGCCTAAAACTAGAAGCTATCGCTCTGATACAACATTTAGGCGACACATAGAAAACAAAAAATCATACGCGGTGATCCCAAGATCTAGCCGAGGTAGAAGGCCACATGGATTACCACTAGAAGCGTGGGTATGGAATCGATGAAGCGGGTCAATGCCGTGCAGTCTCATGATCCGATCTAATTCCATGATATTCGAAGTGCTAAATGTCTAGCACCTATCGGTATCCACACATGTGAGGAGGAGCACCGACGATGGACTACTATGTCTAGTGCGGTGGCTGGACTCAATGGGGTAGGGTTTCCAACGCATGGAAGTGTATAACCGTGGCATCCCGTGCCCCACTATATATAGGGAGTGACAGTAGGCTTCACAACACTTGTGGCCCTTTCACTAAAACCCTATTCTAGTCACTACGAGTCCAACTCACTAATTCAGTCCATGTCCAGTTCGGCTCCAACCCAAACGCCATATTTCTTAGTCGTATTATCATCAAACTTGCTCCTGCTCTTAAGTGTGTGACCCCGCAGCCACATGGCAACTTAGAAACAATTTGAGTCCGACTCACAATCGATCAATCGGTAGAAGCTCCTAGCAGAACATGCCGACTCAAAATTACCATAGAGCCATGATGACATACCTTCTCAGTGTGACTTATGTCTGAGTCCCTTTTGCCTCATGATATACATTGTCGAGCTATAGGTGAATTATTGTAATCCCTTTAATAGCCCAACTCCTCTTATTGATCTTTGATATGTAATTGATCTAACTAACTCTTAGTCGATCACCCCGGTTAACACTTAACCGAGTCACGCAAGCCATACTTTTCAAATTATATCACCCGAGAGGGCCCATATAATATATCTCCAGTCGATGAGGCAAAATCTCATGTTAGTTATCCACATCGTGCAGCTTGATTCTTAGCCGACCCGAACTCTATCTTTATAACTGCTCTGTGATGGAGCAGCGTTTTATAGAACCTAAGTTGGTTGATCTAGAACTGGAATAGTGCGACAACTTCGGGTCTAAGGATTACGCTGATTAAGATATACAAATAATGGCTTACTCGTTGTATCTCAATATGGGTTAGTTTGACGGGCTAAAATCTTCAGTTGAATCCGTGTAAGTCGGAATAGCATCACCATGACCATGACAAGTGGAACCGAGTCATCAGCCGACTTTCATATTAGTCTAAGTTGTATATCCATCACAATCTCGATGACTAAGGACATCTAGTATGAACCACATGAATATATAGTTCCACAACTGAATCACACATTCAATGATACATAACAGATGTTCATATAAGGATAACTTAATAACTTGATGAATACATTTGGAATTTCATCATATATGATTGCCTCTAGGACATATTCCCAATAGAGGGGACGGTGGCAAGGTGACGAACAATGGCTAGAGGGAGGGAGGTAGAGGTACGGGGCGGTGCACAACAGAAAGGTGCGGCAGGGGTAAGGACAAGAACAGTGAAGTGGGAAGGGGTGGTGGAGCGGGGAAATATGGGAGATTGCAGAATAATGTGGGCTCAGATCCTTGAACCTAGGATGCGCATGATCGACAACTCACGTGGCGGGGCCCACTGGTCAGTATAATTGTGAGAACAACGGCTACATGTGATGGGTGATGACCCACAAGTATAGGGGGTGTATCACAGTATTTTCAAGGGAAGTGAAACCCAATTTATTGATTCGACACAAGGGGAGCCAAAGAATATTTATAAGCCTTAACAACTGAGTTGTCAATTCAGCTGCACCTGGCAAAAATCTTGCTCACAACAGTTTATCAGTAGCAACAGTTTGGTAGTAGGAATAGTGAATTAATAGCAGTAGTAAAGTAAAGACAGTAGTAACAATTGCATTAAACAGTAGGATTCGAGTGCGGTAGGCATAGGGATGGATGGACGGGCGTGCATGGACAAGACAATTCACATAGGAATCAGAACATAGGGAAATTGCAGATAAATAAGATAAAGCATCCAAGTACTAGATAATCCTAGGCATGTGTCCCATATATAGTCATATGTGCTCGCAATGAGAACTTGCACAACATCTTTTGTCCTGCCAGCCCGTTTGCAGCGGGGCCTCAAGGGAACTACTGGCAATTAAGGTGCTCCTTTTAATAGAGCACTAGTGCAAAGCATTAACACTCCATGAACACATGTGATCCTCACATCAAAGCCATTCCCTCCGGTTATCCCGATTTCTATCACTTCGGGGCCTTTGGTTCCGGACAACAATGTGTGTATACAACTTGCAGGTAAGACCATAAACAATACTATCATAAGGAATCAATAACATGTTCAGATCTGAAATCATGTTACCGGGCCCTAATGACAAGCATTAATCATAACAAGTCGCAACAAAGTCAAAAAGCACTAATAGTAGATACTAGGCACCATGCCCTATCAATCTAATGCCATTAGATGAACGATCTCATCCAATCCCTACCATACCCATAGCCTACAGCGGGGGATTACTCACTCATAGATGGGGGAAACATGGATGGTCGATGGTGATGATGATGGCGATGATCTCCTCCAATTCCCCGTCCCGGCAGGGTGCCAGAACAGAGTTTCTGGTTCTGAATCGTGGAATCTGGTGGTGGCGGCAGAGTGGAACTCTTTTTGGAAAAACGTCGAACCCCCTGAGTTTTTAGGTCAGAAGGCAACTTATAGGCAAAGAGGGAGACCGAGGGGGTGTCTGGGGCGGCCAGACCACCCCCTGGCGCGGCCAAGCCCAGCCCGCTCGGCCAGTTTGTGTGGCTGGGCCCCAGCCCCACTCCGTCTCGTATTCTGGCTCCAGGAGTCTTCTGGTGAAATAGGATTTTTGGCATATTTTCCGTGATTTTTCCTGATAGTTGATTTTCTGCACAAAAACTAGACACCAAGGAAATTCTGCTAAAAACAGCGTCAGTTCGTGTTAGTTGCATCCAATTCACACAAGTTTAGAGGAGAAACAATAGCAAAAGTGTTCGGGAAAGTAGATACGTTTTGGACGTATCAACTCCCCCCAAGATTAGCTTATTTCTTGTCCTCAAGCAATTTAGTTGAAAACTGAGTGCAATAAAAGAACTTTCACGAACACATTTGCTTCATATGATGTATATATTCTCAGCATGTGATCAACTACTTAGACAATTCATAATAAAGAGTATGCAACTAAGTTTACTTAATAGACATTGCAAGCTATGAAGAGATACCAACTCAAAAATAATACGTAGCATGAAGCATAAACATAAGTAACATTACAATGCTCATAAGAAGGTATGATAGAGTGGTATCTCGCTTGCCTTTGATTATGAATGCCAAGGCACCTCTGAAGTTCAGGTGAAGACTAGAAGTAAAAATATCAAAGATACAAGCATCAAAGTCATAACACAAATAATCAAGTTTTGAGACAAGCACATTACACTAAGAATGAAAACTATGCTCTCAAGAAGGTGCTCATAGAATATGTGGAGACTCAACAAGGAAATGAAAAGGTTTTGAATAGTTTGAAAGGCTTCCAAATGCTGAAAGTATGGTACTCATTAGCTTTGAGATCTCATTGTCCCTATCATAAGCATCTTTAATATGGTTAAGGTTAAAGTGAGGTCCAATCTGAGTTATATGCTTGACAGACTATAAACTGGAAATCCCATGTCCCTTGAGTACGAGGGCCGCTCCTCATGCTACTCAACTTTAGTTACCGGTAAGTTCTTGTCATCGTAAATATGTGTGTATCATAGAGAACCTCCAACGGGGTACCCCTTGCTCGATGATACGGAAGAATTCCCATATCAAAATGACAAGGCAAGCAGACAATGAGTATCTCAACAATCTTCTTATTTACCATGGGAAAATGGTGCTTTTTTCTCTCTTTCCTCTTTTCTTAAATCTATTTTTTATTTTTCTCAATAGCTATCTCTCTCTTTTTTATAAGAAGAATGCTTCATAGATACTTATTATGGTTATGCTGCAGGTTTCCACCATGACAGCATGGATTAGACCGGCGGCCTGGGCATGGACTTACAAGCTCCCCTTTTATTTCACACCGACGACATCCACAAACAAAAGAGCATGGTATCAACTGGGTATATATTTAAAAGTGTTGAAAGTGTTCCCCGTGACAGCACGGTTCTGCTAATCCCCAGCCTATAATTTGCAAGCATATAACTTCCATGGACAATCACAATGGTTCAGGTTTATTAAGTGCAGGAAATAAAGTGTGCCATCAAGTTCGTGAGAGCTTTACTAACTAACTTTCTCATAACAAGCAAACGTTTTATTTGGAAGAAAACAAGGCATAATGAATATGCATGGAAATAGCAAATGATGCTAATAGGTAGGTATGGTGGACAGTTTTGGCAATATTTGGTTTTAGGGAGTTGGAAATATGAGTAAAACATACTCAGTGTAAGTGAAGGCTAGCAATAGTAAGGGAGCGACAAACAAGAGCAATAGTTGTCATAATCATGCTTGCAACAAAACATGACTAATCATGGCATGAAAGTGATTCAAGACCCTCAAGACAAAATAATTCATTGAGGCTCAACTGATTATTTCAGTCGTATGCATGCATGAGCATGTGCCAAGTCAATTCAACTGAAACATTCAGAGGAGGATACCATAGTGTCATACCAAGTTAAGAATAGAGTAATGCAAACAAACATGCATATGACATGCTACAAACTATTAGCAAGCTAGAACTAATCATATGAAAGCAAGAACTACTAAGAATCCATAAATAACATACACCCTACACGAACAGATAAGCATGCCCACAATGATGAGTATATGTACAAAAATGAAAACAAATAGAGTTCTTTACCAGCCTCTTACCACATCTCAAGTTGTGAAAAACATTAATCCTCATTACTTCCCTTCACTTGTGTGGCTTGAATAATAATAATATGAAACCAAATTCCACTGATAACTGCCGAACCCTGCGACAAAACTCACAAAACCAAAGAAGAAGAACAAATATTTTTGGTGTTTTCGAATTTTAAAACAAGAACCAAAAAGGAAGAACAAGAAAAGCAAAATCTTTTTAGGTTCTCGACTAGTTCAAACAAAGCAAAAAAGGGAAAAACAAACCAAGGCAAAAAGAAAAAAAAGCAAACAAAAGAGAAACAACAGAAATATTTTTGGTCTTTTTGTGTTTTAGAAAGCAAAAGCAAAGAAAGAACAAAAACTAAAAAGAGAACAAAACATGAATATACAAAGTACCGATGAAACATGATATGGAGATGAGTGTGATGTCGGTGTACCTCCCCCCAAGCTTAGGCTTTTGGCCTAAGTGGGTATCAATCCCAGGCTGGCCAAGATGGAGCGCCTCTGTAGTAGGTGAGGAGGAACCCACGTCCTGGTGCGAGCTCGAGGACGCCCCACCGTAATGCGCAGAGTAATCGTAGGAGGGCACATCCTCCTGGTGCTGCCTGTGGAAACCTAGCAAGCGGAGCTACTCGTCCACCTCCTCCTTGGAGCGCGACCACGGCCTCCTGTGAACACTAAACAAAGTAGACTGTGGCAAAGGGATCTCCCTCTCATCCCCGTCAATAAACAACATCCTATATACTAAACTGTCTAACTCAGAATCAGCAGTGACAAAGTGATGTGTTTTCATAGCAGCAAGTTTAAGCCTTTGTGGTGCCAATATAGTATCATTGGGATCCACAGAAAGCTCTAATGCATTGACCATACGTGAAGCGATTATGTCCCCATAGATAGGCCCCCTAGCAGCTAGGCGGCGAGCAATAAGTGAGCCAAGGTTGTACCGAGTATCATTGTTAAGTGCAGCAGCAAGGAACGCTAAATGATAGTTGGAGATATTAATCGTATTCTCCCTACCAAGAACGCTAGTAGCAAGATAATAGGCAAAGTATCTAAGAGCAGGGAGTTGGATGTTTCTTATCTTTCCACGCTGAGCTACGCGGTCATCATCATTGGTCACACCTCGATAGAGCTCTAGCAAATCAACGGGTCGCCCTTGAATGTTCTTCACGGTTCATGTCATACTTACACCTACAATACTCCAAAATATTTCTAATGGCATGGTAAAGGGCAGATTATAAATTCTAAAAGAGACAGTTGACTGATAGGGTGTGTTAGTAAACACGAAGCTCTCAACAAAAGTTTTGGTGAGCATAGCGTATTGCTCACTCTCATCTTGCATGTATGAGGTCAAACCAACCCTCTGAATCAGTAGCAAGAAATCATCAAGAATCCTTGCAGCTTGTAAGAAAGTAAAACAAGGAAAAGTAGATGGGTGAGCATCCCCATCATCTCCTTCATTACCAATGCGAGGTGCAATGAGATCTTCGTTGTATGATGTCCTAAACTGTGAGGCTGATCTTGAGGGCCTTGACCTCCTAGGTGCATCCCTCTCAAATATTTCTCCAAAGGTATGGTTGTTCATGTTTGATATTCTGAAATTTAAACATCTATTAAGCAAGTGATTGCAAAGTGAATATATAATGAAGGGCACTACTCATAGGGACTTGTAAGAGGCCTAAACATGCATCAAAACTATATCTCTAAGCATCAAACAAGCTTACAAGCTCTCATAACATGTCACCTACAGCATCAAAATACTCAAGATATAAACCACTAAACACAAATCTACTTGGACAAGTGGAGGAGTCACATACCGGAGAACAAATGCTCCAAATTTCAGCAGCAAAGATGGGCTGAGCAAGGAGATCGAAAAATCGAGGGCAAGCACAACAAGAACGTGATTTTGAGCAATGAACTGGTGTTTACTCGGGAGAGAGAAGAAAGTGGCAAGTGAGAGAGTGAGTGGAGGGACAGGGTTGGCCCACATCATAGGAAGGCGCGCCGTAGGGCTGGCCGAGCCACCAGGTGGTGTGCCTGCCTAGTGGGCCCCCCTGGTACCTCCCAGGCACTCCTCTAGCCCTTTTTTCACGTAAAAATTTAATATGAATTTTCTAGAATTTTTCGAGACACTTTATTTTGGGGCATTTTTCAGGTATAGATGAATGATTTTCTGACAGAAAAAGATTTTCTGGAATGATGCAATGACAAAACAAGGCTAGAACTACAAAAGTTCTAAGACACTCTAACATGCAAGCAACTAACAACAGAAAAGAAAACTAATCGAAAGCAAAAACTAAAATGGATAAAATAAAAGTAAACGGGAATAATCAAGGTGAAAACATTGTTTTGTTTAATGAAATCCTTTTGTTAACAAGGTTCATCACGTCTTGTTACCAAAACAATTTTATATGAGACAAAACTTTGTATTCCACTAATGATTATGTTACCTCAACTTTGATAGCAATGGTCCCAATCATAAAAGTTTCAGTTTTTTCTCTTGGTATGGGACAATATATTTCTCCAACTTGAATGCCCTCAACATGTTCAATTGAATTTAAACCATAAGTCCTATCAATCTTCTTGGGGAAATAGACAGTATGCTCCTTTTCATTAACACTGAAGGTCACCTTTCCTTGAATACAATTAATAACAGCTCCTGCAGTATTAAGAAAAGGTCTCCCAAGAATAATAGACATATTATCACCTTCGGGGATTTCAAGCACAACAAAATCAGTTAATATCAAGCAATTATGAGCCACTTGAACAGGTACATCCTCACATATACCAACAGAAATAGTGGTAGATTTATCAGCCATTTGCAAAGATATATCAGTTGGTATTAATTTTTCCAGTTGAAGTCTCTTATAGAGAGAGAAAGGCGTAACACTAACTCCAGCTCCCAAATCACACAAAGCAGTTCTAACATAACTATTCTTAATAGAGCAAGGGATAGTTGGAATCCCTGGGTCTCCAAGCTTCTTTGGAACCTTACCATTAAAGGAATAATTAGCAAGCAAAGTAGAAATTTCTTCATTAGGGATCTTCCTTTTATTCGAGAAAATATCCTTCATATACTTTGAATAAGGAGGCAATTTAATAGCATCATTCACAGGAATTTGCAGGAATAAAGGTTTCATCGACTCACAAAACTTATTATAGTGTTCATCTTCCTTTGACTTATCTTTCTTATCAGGGAAAGGCATAGGTTTTTGGACCCAAGGCTCTCTTCGACTACCATGTTTCTTAGCAACAAAATCTTCTTTAGTGTATTTAGTATTCTTAGTGTGCTTTTCAGGTTCTTCTTCAACTTTTTCTTTATCAGGAACATCATTTTCTTCATTACCACTTTCAGTTTCAGCATCAAAGATAGATATACTATTAGGATCTTTAGCAGGTTCAGAGGGTTCTATAGTAGTTTTATGTTTTTTTTGTTTTCTTACGAGTAGAACCACTATTTTCAGCTTGCTGAGAATCCTGCTCAATTCTTTTGGGATGCCCCTCAGGGTATAGAGGATCCTAGGTAGCAGCTCCACTTCTTGTTCTGATTTCATAAGCATGTTTTTCTTTAGCAGCATTAACTAGCAAGTATTTTTTCACTTTAATAAGTTGATCTATTTGAGTTTGAACCATTTGAAAATGTTTAACAATCATTTTAACATCATTAGAGGTTCTTTCCACAATATCTTTTAACTCAACAATAGCTCTAGTGTTTCCCATTAGATAATTTTGCACCCTTTTATTAAAATTATCTTGTTTAACAATAAAAATATCGAATTCTTCTAAGCATTGATCAAGAGGTTTAGAGTAAGGGATATCACCTTCATCAAAGTGTTGGAGAGAGTGTACCTCAATAGTGGATGAATAAGGGATATGATTACATAATTCTTCTATAGGAGGTAAATTCTTGACATCTACAGCTTTAATTCCATTCTCCTTAAGACATTTCTTAGCTTCCTTCATCACTTCATCATTCAATTCAATAAGTACCCTCTTCTTAGATAATGGTATAGGCGTCGGTATAGCTGGTTCAGGTATAATTGTTTTAGGTATAGCTGGTTTAGGAGGAGTCCAATCTTCATAGTTCTTGCTTATTTTAGTCATTAATTCCTCATCTTCCTTGGGAGTCCTATTCATGAAAACACAATCGGCACAACTATCTAGGTATGTCATAGATTCTTCAGTTAGTCCATTATAAAATATATCAAGAAGCTCATCTTAGGTAATGGACTTCTAGCTTGTGCATGAATCAAAGCACAAAACCGTGCCCATGATTCAGGCAATATCTCTTTTTCTTCCTGTTTAAAATCAAAAAGTTCCTGCAAATTACCATGTCTAGCACTAGGAGGAAAATATTTCTGTAGGAAAGTACTAATCAAGCAATCAGGGTTATCAATAGATCCAGGAGGTAAATTACTAAACCAAGTTTTAGCTTCCCCTTTCAGTGAAAAGGGGAAAATCTTAGCAACAAAGTAAGTACGCATCTTAATATCATCAAAAAACAAGACACTCATGGTAGCAAGCTCAGTCATATGTGCTACCGCACTTTCATTCCTAGTCCCACAAAAAGGTCCTTTCTCAACAATAGCTATGTAGTATAAATCAAGAGAGAAATAATAATCTTTATGTTTAATGTTTATGGGAGAAGCAACAAACTTAGCATTAGGAGATAATTTAGGTCTAATAGTACGCCTCTCAAGGAGACTCTTAGCAGCGCTCCTATCATGGGTGTTTTTACATTCTTTAATAAATTCATCGGTCATCTCAATATAACCATCTTCAATATCATAACTCTCACTAGACTCAGGTGAATTAACAGGAGTAGTGTCTTCATTAGGAGTTTTGGTATTTCTAGCCATAGTTCTAGCAATCGTAGCATCTAGGAAAGGACCTAATGAACCACTCTTATCAAGCATAGTAGAAGCAGCATCATAAGTATCAGAAGTTTTAGATTCAGCACTAGTAGCAGTGTGTGTAGCATGTGTATGTGGTGGTGTAACGAGCTTACTCATAACAGATGGTGAATCAAGAGCAACAAAGGTGTTCAGAATCGTACCTCTTCTTGTAGTGGATGGTAAAATAGGAACCTTGCCATCACGAGACTTACCCATGATGGATGGATAATAGCGAACAATAATGAATCCAAGTGAACTTGATAAATGAAGCTATCCTCCCCGGCAACAGCGCCAGAAAATAGTCTTGATGACCCACAAGTATAGGGGGTGTATAGCAGTATTTTCGAGGAAGGTGAAACCCAATTTATTGATTCGACACTAGGGGAGCCAAAGAATATTTATAAGCCTTAACAACTGAGTTGTCAATTCAGCTGCACCTGGAAACAATCTTGCTCACAGCAGTTTATCAGTAGCAACAGGTTTGTAGTAGGAATAGTAAAGTAATAGCAGTAGTAAAGTAAATACAGTAGTAACAATTGCAGTAAATAGTAGGATTTGAGTGATGTAGACATAGGGATGGATGGACGGGCGTTGCATGGACAAGACAATTCACATAGAAATCAGAACATAGGGCAATTGTAGATAAATAAGATAAAGCATCCAAGTACTAGATAATCCTAGGCATGTGTCCCATATATAGTCATACATGCTCGCAATGAGAACTTGCATAACATATTTTGTCCTGCCAGCCCGTTTGTAGCGGGGCCTCAAGGGAACTACTGGCAATTAAGGTGCTCCTTTTAATAGAGCACCGGAGCAAAGCATTAACACTCCGTGAACACATGTGACCCTCACATCAAAGCCATTCCCTCCGGTAATCCCGATTTCTGTCACTTCGGGGGCTTTGGTTTCGGAAAACAACGTGTGTATACGACTTGCAGGTAAGACCATAAACAATACTATCACAATGAATCAATAACATGTTCAGATCTGAAATCATGGCACTCGGGCCCTAGTGATAAGCATTAAGCATAACAAGTCACAACAAAGTCAAAAAGCACTAATAGTAGATACTAGGCACCATGCCCTAACAATCTGATGCCATTGCATGAATGATCTCATCCAATCCCTACCATCCCCATAGCCTACAGTGGGGGATTACTCACTCATAGATGGGGAAACATGGATGGTCGATGGAGAAGCGATGGTGATGATGATGGCGATGATCTCCTCCAATTACTCATCCCGACAGGGTGCCAGAACGGAGTTTCTGGTTCCGAATCGTGGAATCTCGTGGTGGTGGCGGAGCGGAACTCTTTCTGGAAAAACGTCGACCCCCCTGAGTTTTTAGGTCAGAAGGCAACTTATAGGCATAGAGGGAGACCAGGGGTGCCTGGGGCGGCTAGACCACCCCCTGGCGCGGCCAGACCCAGCCCGTGTGGCCAGGTGGTATGGCTGGGCCCTAGCCCCACTCTGTCTCGTATTCTGGCTCTGGGAGTCTTCTGGTGAAATAGGATTTTTTGCATATTTTCTAGGATTTTTCCTGATAGTTGATTTTCTGCACAAAAACTAGACACTAAGGAAATTCTACTGAAAACATCGTCAGTCCGTGTTAGTTGCATCCAATTCACACAAGTTTAGAGGAGAAACAATAGCAAAATTGTTCGGAAAAGTAGATATGTTTTGGACGTATCAACGGGATCCACATGCAAGAATCCAACTCAACCAAATGAAAGGTTAGAGAGGGGAAACGACGACCAGTGTCGGATGGAACCAGGGGCACGGATGTAATGAAGCCATGTCGGCTGATGGCATATCTCCAATTGCCTAATTCGTAGTGGAACAGTACCAATTTCCGAGTGGACTGAGGCCACATACCCAATAAACCCTAAGTAATATGGGTACGATAATTACTTGATGAACTTGAAGTTAAGTCAACTCAGCCACCATGTTTTTGGTATGATAGTTTGGGAGCAACATACTTATCGGCAAATACAGTATTTCATGCTAGATCCAAGCACATCAAGCTTGATTCTTTATTTTGTGAGAGAAATGATTCTAAACAAATAGCTAGAGATTTGTTTTATTCCCTCAAATAATCAATAATCAAGTGGCTGGTGGTTTTAGAAATCCACTACCGGCTCGTAGCTTTGAAGAATTTAAGCACAATCTTAACTTGAATAAGTTGTAATTAAGGAAGGATGTTAGAGACAGGAATGTAATATATAAAGGACCTAGAGTCTGCCACATTTTCTACACACACCCCATGTAACGTTGGCACCGCAAAGTGCCTATATACATATACAAGAACTCCATACCTCGGCACCTGTCCGAGCAGAACAAATCTACCTGACCGCGTGAAGCTTTTCATCAACCGATGACTACATTCTTATAATCCAACTTCACATACAAGAGTTGATAGATTAATATTTAATAAAAAATCCATTCACAAGAGGGAACATGTTAGGGGCGGAGTCAGGATTTAGGTTAGGGGGAGCCATGACGATCACCGGTGTAGTATATCAATATTGAGGCATCAAGTCCACACTAAAATAGCTAAGCTATCAACACCAAGGACACGATCCAAAATTTAAACACTATGTCAGAATTGAGAATTGGGATTGTAACATTTAGAGTGTAAAATTTTATTCTTTCTTTCTATTCTTTAGTTAGTGTAGTATATAGTTACTAAAGAAAAGAAATATTGATCCAACTAGCAATATTTACCATTCAAACGTAGGTAGACTTGTGAACGGCGGTGGGTGACCCTAGGCTGGCAATGAGGCGAATAGGCGATAGCTGATGAAAATATCGGCATTCACGAATGATACCACATACTTGTGCATACCGAGACCTATGGGATTTACCTTGCTTGCTGGACTTAGATGCGTGTATAGTTAGACTTAATAAATACTACTAATCATGCTATTATCTACTATCATTACTGCAATATACACAATACTAGCCTTGTTGTATTTCCTTGAGGGGAAATGATACCTATCAACCCGGGGATCGAATCAAACTATCCCCCGAGTCGCTAGAAGGCGCACGCCCCGCACACCACATGAGGCGGGCCCATGCATTTTATCTCCTTCCTACTCTGGGTGTTCTTATCCCTATCACAAACATGCCATCGCCAATCTCTCATCTTCCTAGCCTAAATAGCAAGTCTACGCAGCACACCGTCGACGCTCCTCCACATCGCCACGAACCACGTTCCCGAGATGGCTGCTAGTTCCTCATCTAGCAGGTTGTCGGCCTACCTCATCGCCGCTGTAACTGGCCGGAGTTCCGCGTTTCCCCGCACCTTGCCAGAGTTCCCCCAGGACGTGCCACTACCTAGTCCCCTGCAGGTCCTCCACGACGCCCTCGGATATCTATTGCCGCCTACTCCTTCGCACGCCGCTGGCTTTCCCATCTCCGATGAGGTCTTATCCCGGGCTTGCGGTAGGGGTAATGCTGGAGCACGGGGATGAGCGAACGGCACCGGGGTGTTGCTGCAAGTGGCTTGGGGTGTTGCTACCCTAGACATGAGGAGGTGCTACCATAGTCATACCGTGGTGCTATCATGTGGTTCTACCATCTTCAGGTGGCGGATTCCGATGTATCAGGCGGTGCTACAAAATGGCATAATTTTTTTTGCTACTACCGTTTTCTACAATAGCTACAAGGTCTCCTATGAGATCTCCGGCGAGGTCTTCGGTGAAGTTGGATTCGCTACAATAAAACATTTTGTTTGCTAGAACCGTGCGGTGACCCAGCATACTACTGCATGATGTATTCCACTATAGTCTTTAACATAACACCAATGAAACACCGTTCACTAGTATTACATCCCTCAGAGTGGTACAACAGAAACACAGCAGGTCCAAGACATGACTATAGATTACAACTCGACTCTTTAGAAAAGATCCAGAGAACACACTAGGTTAAAGAGAGAGAAAGAAACCTCTTAAAAATAAGAACCAGAAATAATAACTCAGAACTAATTAGCTAAGACTAGCATCTAAACTATCTGGTTTGCAATTGCTACTAGTGCAATGCTCTACAGAAGTAGGTTTTAGGCTAGAGTATCTACTCCTATCTAATCAGGAACTTCGTCTTCACTTCGGTTGATGAATATGTTGACTTCATTGACTTTATTGAAGAACTTGAGTTGTCGATGATGGTTTCTTGAGCATAAGTCGGTGTTGATGTCGTATCCAATGGCTTCAGAATCTAGCAAGGGTTAAGAAGGTACAGTTGAGTACGAGCGTACTCAGCAAGTTCACTAAAAAGGAGCGTCTGATGCAATATCTCTACAGCCATAGACCAAAGGTCGTAGGCAATGCAGGTTTTCGTAAACATTTCTTCAAAGATTGCTTTTATTCTGAAAACTATGTCCGACAGCCTTCACAGGTTGACCAGAACTTTCATGGAGTTCCTTTCCTGCCGCGTTCGTAGCTCCTTCCCGGAACAGGGAGTAACATGTCATAGTTCTTACACTCCGCAGAGGTGCGTTACTTTACCCATGAGAGACCAAATCCTTGTTACACAACCGAGCAGCTTATTCCTGAAGGAAATATGCCTTGAGAGGCAATAATAAAGTTGTTATTATGTATTCCTTGTATATGATAGATGTTTATTTTTCATGCTATAATTGTATTTATAGGAAACGTCAATAAATGTGTGTTTAATAAACAAAAAGGTTCCTAGTTATGCCTCTCTTATAGACTAGCTCGTTGATTAACAAGATGATCAAAGTTTCCTAATCATGGACATTGGATGTTGTTAATAATGAGGTCACAGCATTTGTGAAATGATGTGATGAACATTCATCCGAAGTATAGCATTATGATCAAAGTCATTATGTTTATATTGCTATAACATCATACGAAGTAATCTTAGTCCTTAGACCATGATCATGTTAATTGCTAACACTGGAAGAGTATCTTGATAACATCAAACTTCACACCATAATAGGGTGACTATAAAGGTGGTTTCAGTTCTTATGAAGGTTTTATGTTGAGGCTCATGGATCAAGAGTGGAATTTGTCAATCCCGATGATGGATAGATATACTCTGGGCCCTCTCGGTGATATCACATTAAGATAGCTTGCAAGCAAGTGATGTGATCACTAGAATGTTATATCACGGGAATGAGAAAAGAGTGCATGTTGGTAACGAGATCAAACTAGGTATTTGGATACCGATGATCGAATCTCGGACATGTATTATATCATGAGACAAAGGGATTAAGTTACTAGCGTTAAAGGTTCTCACGATCACAGAAGTTATCGTTGAATGTGCAGGAGTCAGTATGGATCTCTAGGTCCCGCTTCTGATTATTGATCTGAGAGGAGTCTCAATCATGTCTGCATTATGTGCGAACCATAGGGTGACACACTTACGGGTTGCCGGACACCATTTTGGAGCACATATGTGTCAGACGAAAGAATCGCAAAGCGCGGGAATTGTTTCGATAGAAACTGGAATTGGTTCGGTGAATTTGCAGAAAGTGGTTCTGCATGTGATATTGAAATGTTGCAAGGGGTTTTATGTGAATGTTTGTTAATTAAAGTAATTAACAAAATTCTGAATAAAATAAATAAAATAGTTTTATTAATTGAGAGTTGCATTAAATTTGGTGGAAATTTAATGCATGTGAGTGTAATTTTGGGTGGAGCTTGAATTGATGTGAGTGGACCTTCCACCACATGAATGAGGAAGAGGTGGGGGCACCCCCCTGGCCGCCGGCCATGGGAGGGGAGGAGCCCCCCCTCTCCTATAAAAATCCCCCTCTCCTCCCTCACAAAGCACACCTCCTTGTGAAGGATCTCTCTCCCCCTCTAGATATTCCCCCAATGGTCTCGGACTAGCAAGATACATGTTCCCGGTGGTCTTGTGTCTGGAAGGAGTTGCTGCTTCCGCTGATTCACTGGAGCGAGGAGGTGGAGGTTGTCTGATGGCTTGAACGTGTGTGCGAGGACGGATGCGCTGCTGATTTGTGGCGCTGGGACTTCCACATGATCTTGAGATCGTCAAGCGTACGACTACATCATCCACGAGTTCCAACTCGTTAACAAAACTACGTTGTCTTCGAGGGTAAGTTCTCTATGGATGTATATCCACCCGTTGCTCTGTATCTAGTAGATAGATCTTGGCGTATAGTTCTCATCGTAGGAATTTTTTGTTTTCTATGCTGCGAACGCAACAGTGGTATCAGAGCATGATCTATGCGTAGGTGCTTTGCACGGGTAGTACATATATGTTTATATGTGGGCGATGATGATCATGTTGTTGCATCTTCTATGTATTTTGGATATTGGTGGCATAGTAGGATGAAGCGGCCCGGACCAACCTTACATGTCATCGTACATGAGACCGGTGCCACGACTGACATGCAACTAGTTTTGCATAAGTGGCTGACGGGAGTCTGTCTCTCCTACTATAGTCAATATCTGATTTACAACGAGTTGCTAATAACTTGTTTATCCTCGTTGTGGTTCCAAGTTCGTAGGTAAGACCGGTTCTATCTCCGAAAGCCCTAAGCCACGTAAAACTTGCAATGGATAAATTAGAGGCGTCTAGTTTAGATCGTTGCTTGGCTAGTGTCTTGATATGGTATTGTTGTAAGTAGATGTATGATAGATACTCTTACAACACACTTAACGTGTAAGTTCCATAAACCTTGGCCTTACACACAAAGGAATGATAGATATCATACCACGATGCAAATGATAGAGATCAAATGCATGGACCATATCATCTCACTTTACACATTAGATGTTTGCATCTTATGTTGCTAGTTTGGCGCTTTTGGTAGCATTGTAAGATGATCCCTCATTTAGATATCAAGATAAAATGTGTTCTTCCTTAAGTATGCACCGTTCTATGGATCGTGTTTCGAGACATCACATGATGATCGGGTGTACTCGACTCTACACTTTCATACAACAGGTGTAAGACAGTTTTACACACGCGAATACTAAGGTTTTTACTTGGCGAGCCTAGCATGTACATACATGGCCTCGGAAGACGGACCGAAAGGTTAAGCATGAGTCATATAGTTGATATGATTCCCAAATAGATGCTCGCCTTTGAAGCTACACTGACTCACGTGATGATCGGACTTGGTGTAGTGGATTTGGTTCATGTAATCACCAAAAAGACACGAGGGATGTCGTTTTTGAGTGGGAGTTCATTAGTAATTTGGATTAGCTGAACTCAATCTATCATAAACTTAGTCTAAATAAACTTTACAAATTCTGTTGTACATGGCACCACCTGCTTTTAATTTCAATGTGTTCATGGAGAAAGAGAAACTTGTTGCGAATGGTAGCAACTTCACCAACTGGGCTATGAATTTCAGGATTCTCCTCACTGCTGCTCAAAAGCAATATGTGCTAGCGGCGTCGCTAGGCCCCCCACCAGCTCCTGATGCTCTTGACGAGGAAAACAATGTCTATATAACTCATCGGGAAGACCACAACTTTGTTCATTGCATCATACTATATGGGCTAGAGCCAGAACTTCGAAAGCGTTTTGAAAATGGCAATGCCTTTGATACCATGGGATAATTGAAAATGATTTTCGATACCAATGCTGCCGTAGAGAGTTATAATGCTTCTGAAAAGTTCTTTAGCTACATGATGGAGGAGAACAGCTCCGTTAGTGAGCACGTACTCAAAATGTCTAGGTACGCTAATAAGCTTGTGTCCTTGGGAATAAAGATTCCCATTGACTTAGGCATACATCGTGTTCTCCAATCTCTGCCACCTAGCTACAAGAGCTTCGTGATGAACTATAACATGCAGGGCATGAAGAAGTCTCTTCCCAAGCTTCTGTCAATGCTTAAGACTGTAGAAGTGGAGATTAGGAAAGAACATCAAGTGTTGATGATCAATAAGACCACCGGTTTCAAGAAGGACAAGAAAGGCAAGCAGAAGGGAAAGAAGGGCGGCAAATCTGTTGTCACGCCTGAAAAGAAATCCCGAGATGGCCCTAAGTCTGATATCGAGTGCTACTATTGCAAGGGGACTGGCCATTGGAAGCGCAACTGCCCCAAGTATTTGGCAGACAAGAAGGCCGGCAAGGCAAACAAAGGTATATGTGATATACATGTTATTGATGTGTACTTGACTAGTACTCGCAGTAGCACGTGGGTATTTGATACGGATCGGTTGCTAATATATGTAACTCCATTCAAGGGCTGCGGAACAAGCGACAGCTAGCAAGCGATGAGGTCATGATGCGGGTCGACAATGGATCAAGAGTTGATGTGATCGCCGTCGGAACGCTGCCTCTCCATATGCCGTCGGGATTAGTGATAAATCTAAATAATTGTTATTTGGTGCCTACACTGAGCATGAACATTGTATCCGGATCGTGTTTGATGCGAAGTGGTTATTCCTTGAAATCTGAAAACAATGGTTGTTCGATTTATATGAATGATATCTTTTATGGTCATGCACCTATGTTGAATGGTTTATTTTTGTTGGATCTCGATAGTGGTATTACGCATATTCATAATTTTGATGCTAAAAGAATTAAACTTGATAATGATATATCTGCATATATGTGGCACTGTCGTCTAGGCATATTGGCGTTAAACGCATGAAGAAACTCCATTCTGATGGACTTTTTGTGACATGGGTATACCCTACAGGTACTCGATCTTGGTATATACGGCCTGAATACAGCGGAAGCCCACGGTTTTGCCAAGGACCAAATAGAGAACTCGAGTAGCCTACGGACTCTTGATTGCTTGAAGAACAAGAAGAAGCCAAAGATAGAAAGTTCAAAGGGAAAACCCTATCCTGTAACCGACTCGACCTGCTACCCGAGACATGGCATATCTATATACAGGCCAGGAGGGGGCAGCGAGGAGGACACACGCAACCCTAGTTTCCACAACCCTCGCCAGATAGCATCTGTGCACCATTGTAATTCTTGATTCCTTCAATAATTCCACGAGCAGACAAGCAGAAGTAGGGACCTCTACGAGGCCTGATCCTGGGTAAATCATCGAGTCCCATGTGTGCTTGTTTGCTAGGCGATAGATGTCTCTAGCACTCCCTCCTTCTCCAAAATCAAAGTCCATAACAATGGGCATTGATGAGTTAAACCCTCGTCAATTGGCGCCGTCTGTGGGAATTGGGAGTGCTGATGTTGCGGCTTCTTCGGCCGCATCAACTGCGATCTACAACTCCACAATAGCGGAGATCCGCCAGCTCTTTGGCGCGTTCGACTTCACCATCCACACGCCGGCCACTCACCCGTCTTTCGAGTCCGTGGGCGAGGGGATCAGCTTGGCGATTGGGAGCTTCCGCTTCCAAGTTGGTCAGATGGGCACGCTTCGCATGCCTGACCAGCCGACGATACCATCGATCACTCCGGCATCGTGGTTTCCTCCGCCGATCGGCACCCTCAGCGAGCTCAATGCCTCGACAACAGTCGAGAATACGGACAGTGATAGCAGTCGCGAATCCGATCTGGGCGATCTGGCAACTGAAGATGGAGCCTATGGTTCCGGATCTGAAAGTTGTGGGAGCAGCAGCTTCCCCAACCATTTCATGTGCGCCGTCATCAATGCAGGCGACTCCTCCGCCAATCACGACAACACGGGCAACGGCGGCCACGGAGCCGACCCGCCAAATGGAGGCATACCCAATGGCGGACCACCGCCAAACGACGGACCACCGCCAAACGGCGCCCCCGTCAACAACGGAGGGGCAGTCGAACCTCCAACTATAATAAATGAGCAGACTAGCGAACACATCGTGATCAGGCTCAACGAACTCGAATGGGCTCGCTGCCGTGATGCCCTACGGGGCAACCCTCTACCCTTTGGCTCCCCGCAAGAACAGTTGATGGGCTACCATTGGCTCCCGAAGGAAGAATTCAAGCGCCAAGTGCAAATAATCGCGCAACTTGAGGCACACAAAAAGGCGGCAGACGAGTCGAGCCTCCGACGAGCTGGGCTCTCCTCCCATAGAGGATCCTCCTCCAAGTGCAACGAGTACCTCGCTAACAAGAGGCGATCTCGACTGGACCACCTCACTGAGCAAGAGCGTGTAGAACCCGCAAAGGTCCTCGACTTTGGCTCCATGACAGTGGACTCGTGTGGCAATGTGCTACCAAAAACGCCGCAAGCTACGGTAACGGCGGCCACCATGTACCTCCTCAACAACCAACCGCCGGCTGGAGATCCTCAAGCCTCCATGCACCGATCTATGATCGCAGGCTTAGGGTTAATCAAGGCCGCCCTCGACAACGAGCCAACACCGGAGCCGGAGAAAGGCAAGGCTCTAGCAAAACGCCATTCCTCACCCTCATCCAGCGATGATAGTCACAATCTGTCTCGACGCCGCCGCTCTCGGCGATATGACCACGACTACGATGCACGCGATGACATCACGCAGCGCAATATCGAAAAGTCAAGGGCACGAGATGCCCGATCGACTGACTCAGAAGACAAGGATGTGGAGCTCTATGGCTCTAGATGCTTCAGCAGGGCCATCAGGAAAAAGCGAATGCCCAAGGGGTTTAAGCTCCCATCAGAGAACCCGAAGTTTGACGGTCTGCAGGACCTGAAAATCTGGTTGGAGGACCACATCTCCTCCGCCGGGCTCCACGGCGGAAGTCGACGTACAGCTATGCAGTGCTTGTAGCTACAGCTGCAAGGCGCCTCCCGAGCATGGCTCAACAACCTCCCACGCGGATCCATTGGTAGTTGGGAAGAGCGATGGCCCAAAATATATCGAGCTCGTTGGGGAACCCCAAGAGGAAGGTATGATGAGCACAACAGCAAGTTTTCCCTCAGTACGAAACTAAGGTTATCAATCCAGTAGGAGCAAGGAAACACCCCAAAGTTGTAGCTTGCTGAACGATGGCAGGGCGCACTACCGGTGCCAGCAGCAACGTGGAGACCTGCACAACACAACCATAAAACTCTATCCCCAACTTGCGATGAGGTTGTCAATCTCACCGGTTTTGCTGAAAACAAAGGATTAAACATATCGAATGGAAGGAAGTAATAGTTTACAGAAAGTAAACACAAAGCAGTAAATAGTTTATAGATTGTATGTAAAAGAAAGAACCGGGATCCATAGTTCACCGGAGGTGGCTCTCCTTAAGATAGATAACATGCTGGGTGAACAAATTACAGCGGGGCAATTGACAAACATCGAGAAAGCAATACATGCATATACTAATCATCTTGACTCCTTTGGAACTTTATAGGGCATTACAACATTATACATAGACCGCCATCCAACTGCATGTATGGCTAATAATCCACCTTCAGATTATCATCCGAACCCCCTCTAGTATTAAGTTGCAAGCAACAGATTATTGCTTTACGAATTGCATGTAATGTAAACAATACGACTGTTCTATGAACAAAGGATTGTTGTTTTCTCCCTAGTAGCAACATCACATCTAGTACCTTAGAGATTTCTGTCACTTCCCCAGATTACCAGAGGCATGAACCCACTATCGAGCATAAATACTAACTCTTGGAGTTGCTAGCATCTACTTGGCCAAGATAGCTACTAACAACGGAAAGCATGCAAGATCACAAATAACAAAGACATGATAGAATCAATAATCAATCTGAAATAGCATCTCAATATCCATCGGATCCCCGCAAACACAACATGCAAAATTACAAATAGATGATCTTGATCATGAACAGAGCTCACAAGATCTAGACATGAAAGCACAAAGGAGGAGAACCAGCCATCTAGCTACTACATGGATCCGTAGTCCAAAGGTGAACTACTCATGCATCACACCGGGGGCTTGCATGGTGATGAAGAAGACCTCCAGGGTGAATTCCCCTCTCTGGCATGGTGCCGGGAAGAGCTTCAGATCCCTCCCGATCTAGGGATGGAGATGACGGCGGCTATGGACTCTTTCGTGGATTTTTGATCGGGTACTTAGGGTTTTCGTCCCGAGGGCATCTTATAGGCGGAAGGAGAGGCCAAGGGGTGCCTGGGCTAGCCACACCACCCCCTGGCGTGGGCCAAGCCTGGCCGCGCGGCCAGGTGGATTGGCTGCCCTCTGTCCCTTCTCCGTCTCGTATTCTGGCATCTGATGACTTCCGGAAAAATAGGCACTTTGGCTTTTGTCCCGTCTAATTCCTAGAATATTCATTTTCTGACTTTCCTGGAACCAAAAACAGCATAAAACAGGCAGCTGGCACTATGGCTCTTGTTAATAGGTTAGTCCAAGAAATCATATGAAAAGTACTCCAAAGTGTGGACAAAACACAAGAAAGTGGATAAAACCAAGCATGGAACATCAAAAATTATATATACATTTGTAATGTATCAACATCCCCAAGCTTAACTCCTGCTCGTCCTCGAGTAGGTAAATGATAAAAAGAAAGAATAATTTTTGAGGTGACATGCACCATCAAAGACTTGATCAAAGTATTTGTAAAACATTCAAAGCTGGGATCATAGTACTTCAATCATAACATGAAAGACAAAGTTCTAGCAATAAGACAAAGAAACTATGATGCAACATGAAAAGGCACAAACAAAAGATTCATGAATAACAATGCTTTGCAAGACATTTGTTTGTTTCACATAAAGAAAACATAGAATAATCGTATTCAGCTTGTCCCTCATAGAGTAGAAAATATAAATAGATAGGACACCTTCAAAGTTCATAAGAGTGACAAGATACAAATAGTTTAAAACAAGCAATATCAAGTTATGCATCAATCACCTAGTCTTGGGACAATGCACATAGAACTAAGAATGGCCACTATGCTCTCAAAGTAGGTGCATAAAGGTAGAAGGTGGAGACTCAATATAATGGTGGAAGAAAGGCCTTCATAGAAGGAAGTAGGGATTCAAATCTCATAAAGAGCTTCCAAAAATTATGGTACTTATAGCTTTCAGATATCATTGCCCCTATCATAAGCATCTTTAAGGTGATTAAGGTTAAAGTGACACAACTAAGAGGATATGCTTGACAAGTTATAAACCGAAATCTCATGCCCCTTACTTACAAAGACCGAACCTCATGCTACTCAACTTCAGTCACGAGTAAGCTCTTGTCATTGTAAGTACATGTGTATCATAAAGAACCGCCAACGGGGTACCCCTTGCACATGATACAGGAGCTATCCCATAATCAAAATGACAAGGCAAGCAGACAATGAGCATCTCAGCGATGTTTTTATTTGCTATTTGCATAGGTTTTTATTGAGGATGCTTCATAGAGTGCTCATTGTGGTGATGCTTCAAGTTTCCACCATGATTAGGCATGGCTTAGGCTAGCGGCCCAGGCGTTTCTCTAACACACATACAAACTCCATGATCTTATAAATTCCACTTTTATTTCACACCGCCGGGATCCATAAGCAAAAGAACATGATATCAACGGGGTACAAAGTACAAGTGCAATGTTGAAAGCATTCCCCATGATACATGGTTCTGCTAATTTCAACTTATAAAGCGCAAGCATATAAGCAACAAAGAAGGACCCAATGGTTCAAGTTTATTAGATGCAAAAAAGTAAAGTGTGCCTTCAAGTTCGTGAGAGCTTTAATCACTAGTTTTCTCATAACAAGTTTAATTTGGAACGCAAACAAAAGCATGAATATACTTGGAATAGAATAAGCTAGTAGGTAGGTATGGTGGACTCTTTGGAATAACTTGGTTTAGGGAGTTGGATGCATGAGTGGTACTCATACTTGGTTGTGGAGTCTAGCAAAAGACTGGGAACGACAAACTAAGAGAGCAATAATGGCCATAATCATGCAGAGCGACAAAACATCATTGATCAAAGCATAAAGTGATACTACAAGTTGAAAACTAAAGGATCATAAAGGCTATGGTGACTTGAGATAGTCATAACATGGTGTGAGCATGCGCCAAGTCAACCCAAATAAAGCATCAAAGGAGAACACCACTACAATATGCTTTAATATGCTAAAACAACGCATGATTCATCCAAGCCACATTAAGCAATCTCAATTGTTTATAACAAGTCATGCTATAGAAAAAAATACTAAGCATAAAGCCAAAACAATATCAAGCATGGCATGACAAAGCATAGGCCACAGTCAAAAACAAGCTCTTTTTACCACATAAGCATGAACTTTCCTACTCTTTTCCAAACCAAACCAAACTATTTGCAAACCAATGTATGAAAGAAGGGGTCCAACCAATTTATTCAGAAAACTAAACAAACCAAGCAAACGAAGAACCAAAACAAAAACGAAAAAGAAGACGCTCCAAAAACAACACAACTGAACAATAAAAATGAAGCGTTTGGAAGAAATCTGGGATTTTTATTGATGAAGAAGGGGATGCCTTGGGCATCCCCAAGCTTTGATGCTTGTACTTCTTGGATATTTCTTGGGGTGGCATGCGTGGCATCCCCAAACTTGAGCTTTAGTCCATCCTTCATCTCATTACTCATTCCTTCCATACACCTAAAAAATTTCTTCATACAAAACTTCACACGATCTTTATTAGCAACATTAGTGCACTCAAGATAAATAAGTCTTAAGGTTCAGTTCTAACACCAAATAAACTTCCATTAGAACACTAGCTACTGTAGAACTTCCCTCAAAAATCTCAATTCCCCAAAAGAACTCAAAAAGGAACCAACAAGAAGAAGATGCAGAAAATGGCAGAAATCTGTCAAAAAAGACCAACACGTAAAGACGAATTTTTTCGAAGACCTTCTGTTGCTCAAATCAAAACGTGTTTAACTAACGAAAGTTATATAACACCCTGGGGCAGAAGCACAAAAATTCACGCCTCAAAAAGACATTCAGAAATTTTACAAGAATTTTTACGGTGAAGCACAGAAATCTGTTTCGGGACAACAATTTCCCAATCATTACTTCTCTCTCATTAGAGGTTACTCTTGGCACAAAAAGCAAATAAAAACGATAAGGAGCGGTGATTACTGAAGTAATAACTTCCAATACTCATCTAAAACTTTTGGGTTATCTTCCAATAAGTACTTTTCTTTAACGCCTTTAAGTTAGGCATAAGAAGCAAGAAAGAAGGCTCAAGTGTTCTCAAGTGAAGAAGCATTAAGATCAATACGAAAAATATTTTCAACAAGGCAAGGTATATCATCCAAATAAGTTCTAGAGAATCATCTCTCAGTGCTCTTAGGTTCACTACTTTCATCAAACGGGTATTCAAGAACGATCCAATCAATATTCTTTTCTATGGCTTCGTGCATTGCTACTAGTTTAAAGGGTATTGGTATCTTAGGTTCCTCCCCATTAGGTTCGTTTTGTTCATCTTTTCTCGTGTACCAACAACATCTACACATGAGCCTAGCATATTGAAATGTTCAAAGACTTTCCTAGCTTTCTTGGCAACATCATAGAACTCCTTAAACAAAGTTTCTAGAATAAAATCCTTCTTTTCAGGGTCCTCAATTTCTTTAAGCTGAAGAAACATTACTTGCACTTAGGGGTTGAGGTTAACAAACCTAGCTTCTAACATATGAATTAAAGAAGTTGTAGCAATCTCATAGTTTGAAGCAAGTTCTGCAACGTGGAGACCTGCACTACGATGGCAGGGCGCACTACCGGTGCCAGCAGCAACGTGGAGACCTGCACAACACAACCATAGAACTCTGTCCCCAACTTGCGATGAGGTTGTCAATCTCACCAGTTTTGCTGAAAACAAAGGATTAAACGTATCGAATGGAAGGAAGTAATAGTTTGCAGAAAGTAAACACAACGCAGTAAACAGTTTATAGATTGTATGTAAAAGAAAGGACCGGGATCCATAGTTCACTGGAGGTGGCTCTCCTTAAGATAGATAACATGCTGGGTGAACAAATTACAGCGGGGCAATTGACAAACCTCGAGAAAGCAGTACATGCATATACTAATCATCTTGACTCCTTTGGAACTTGATTGGGCATTACAACATTATAGATAGACCGCCATCCAACTGCATCTATGACTAATAATCCACCTTCACGTTATCATCCGAACCCCTTCTAGTATTAAGTTGCAAGCAACAGATTATTGCTTTACGAATTGCGTGTAATGTAAAAAATACGATTGTTCTATGAACAAAGGATTGTTGTTTTGTCCCTAGTAGCAACAACACATCTAGTACCTTAGAGATTTCTGTCACTTCCCCAGATTACCAGAGGCATGAACCCACTATCGAGCATAAATACTAACTCTTGGAGTTGCTAGCATCTACTTGGCCAAGATAGCTACTAACAACGGAAAGCATGCAAGATCACAAATAACAAAGACATGATAGAATCAATAATAAATCTGAAATAGCATCTCAATATCCATCGGATCCCCGCAAACACAACATGCAGAATTACAAATAGATGATCCTGATCATGAACGGAGCTCACAAGATCTAGACATGAAAGCACAAAGGAGGAGAACCAGCCATCTAGCTACTACATGGATTCGTAGTCCAAAGATGAACTACTCACGCATCACACCGGAGGCTTGCATGGTGATGAAGAAGACCTCCAGGGTGAATTCCCCTCTCCGGCAGGGTGCCGGGAAGAGCTTCAGATCCCTCCCAATCTAGGGATGTAGATGACGGCGGCTACAGACTCTTTCGAGGATTTTTGATCGGGTACTTAGGGTTTTTGTCCCAAAGGCATCTTATAGGCGGAAGGAGAGGCCGAGGGGGTGCCTGGGCTAGCCACACTACCCCCTGGCATGGGCCAAGCCTGGTCGCGCGGCCAGGTGGTGTGGCCGCCCTCTGGCCCTTCTCCATCTCGTATTCTGGCATCTGATGACTTCCGGGAAAATAGGCACTTTGGCTTTTGTCCCGTCCAATTCCGAGAATATTCATTTTCTGACTTTCCTGGAACCAAAAACAGCAGAAAACAGGCAGTTGGCACTGTGGCTCTTGTTAATAGGCTAGTCCAAGAAAGCATATGAAAAGTACTCCAAAGTGTGGACAAAACACAAGACAGTGGATAAAACCAAGCATGGAACATCAAAGATTATAGATACATTTGCAATGTATCAAAGAGCTAGTTTACAGCTTTGTACGCAACTTCAAGGGCACCTACAAAAGGCCCGCGTCAATCGAAGAGCTGAGATGCTGCCAGCAAAGATCGGGCGAATCACTACGCTCGTACATCCAGAGGTGGTCCATCATCAAGAACTCCGCAGAAAATATCTCGGAGGACCGCGCAATCGATGCATTCAACGGCGGCGTTCGCCGCATAGAGCTCAGGGAGGAGCTGGGCCGCTCGAAGCCCAAGACCATCGACCACCTGATGGAAATCGCGAATCGGTGGGCTGACGGAGAAGATTCGGTGAAGAATCGCGTTCACTCCGACGAGGAAGCAGAACTCGAGTGTAGACGCGACCGCCGAAGCAAATGGCGAATGCGCATCTATGATGACCGCGACGACATCAACATGGTCGCAGCCAGCTACGCCGACAGGCGCGACGACAAACGCAATAGCGGCTACCGCAGCAGTGGATACTGCGACTCCGGGAAAACCACGTAGGTATGGCATCACCGCACTCGCGATGAAGCACCCGCCGCGTCTGTTGAAGACAAGTTGTCCGGACCATGCACCGTGCACTTCTACATCGAAAATCATGACGGCAAAAAGAAATCCAGCCACCTCCTCAAAGACTGCCGCGAGTTCCTCAAACTCCATGAAGGCCTGGCTCGGATGAATCGCGACATAGTCAACAGGGGCAACGGAGCCGCCCCAGGCGCTGTGGCACATGGAGCTCCTCCACCACCACTTGGACCACCGCCAAGCGCGGACGTACTCGACCAGCATCACGGAGGCGAGCCGTACCCATGGGCCATGGGCACCATGATGATCCAAAAGGATCGCCCCTCCAATCGGGTGCAAAAGGCCATCACTCGCCAAGTCAATCTGGCAACAAACTCGCCACCATCTACCACTGAGTACCTCAGTGGAAGCGAGTCCTGCATCACCTTCGACAAGCGCGACCATCTGCCCCAAGTACCTCGTCCAGGCCACTGTCCCCTCATACTCGAGGCACAAATTGGAGGCTTCAACATGAGCCACGTCTACATGGACGGAGGAAGCGGCATCAAACATATATTCGTGAGTACCTTGCAAGCAATGAGGATCCCTCTGACTTGCGTAGAGGCCTCAGACACAACATTCCACGGCAACGTCCCAGGCAAGGGCGTGTATCCCCTTGGCAAAATCAACCTCGACATTATCATCGACATGCCGAAAAACTTTAGGCACGAGCGCATCGACTTCGAAGTCGTCGACTGACCCTCATAGTACCACTGCATCCTTGGACATGTCGCGTTCGCTAGGTTCATGGCAGTGCCAAACTACGCCTATCTGCATATGAAAATGCTAGGCCCTAATGGCATCATCACAGTCAACGGGAGCTTCGAGAGGTCCGACAATTGCGACAGGGAATTCAACAGAATTTCCCAGTCCTTTGGCATGCAGGAAGAACTTGCAAGACTAAAGGAGTTGATAGACAACAGTTTGCCTCCCCTGAGCCGGCCAAGTTCACCCGACCTATCTTTCGACTCATCGGTGCACACAAAGAAAGTTTAGGTCCACCCATCAGATCCCGCCAAGACGGCCCTCATCGCCAACAACTTGAGTCCTGCATATGAACTCGCGCTCGTCAAATTCCTCCGTGAGCACTGGGAAATCTTCGCCTGGTGTCCAGCGTACATGCTAGGATTTCCCAGGGAATTCGTCGAGCACGCACCCAATGTCAACCCAGACGCAAGGCCAGTCAAACAAACAATTCGGCGAATGTTTGAACCAAGAGCAAAGGCAGTCAGAATGTAGATCAACAGACTCCTCGACGCCAAATTTATACGCGAGATCAAGGAAAGCACTTGGATCGCCAACACGATGCTAGTACCAAAGAAGGACACGGATATCCTGCGGATGTGCGTGGACTTCACCTCTCTAAATAAGCACTGCCCAAAGGATCACTTCCCGCTACTGCAAATCGACCAGATCATCGACTCCACCGCGGGATGTGAGCGCCTCTGCTTCCTCGACGCCTACTCAGGCTACAACCAGATTCAAATGAAGGAGGAAGATCAAGAAAAAACGGCGTTTACAACGCCTTTTGGTGTGTTCTGCTACAACACAATGCCCTTCGGGCTGAAGAACGCAGGAGCCACCTACCAGCGATGCATGCAGGCTTGCCTCAAGAACCAACTTGGTCGTAACATCCAAGTCTATGTTGACGACATAGTAATCAAGACCAAAGAGGAAGCCTCGCTAATCGACGATTTGCGTGAAACCTTCACCAACCTCGACCGTTGTCGGATCAAGCTCAATCTGGACAAATGCGCTTTCGGCGTACCATCTAGGCAGCTACTCGGGTATCTTATCTCCACGAGAGGGATCGAGGCGAACCCAAAGAAAATAAAATCCATACTGGCCATGGAGAAGCCAAAAAACATAAGAGGTGTCCAGCAGCTAGTTGGGCGAATCGCGGCGCTCAGTCGATTCATCAGTCGGATGGGTGAAAAGGCACTTCCCTTCTATCAACTCCTCCGCAAAGCTGACAAGTTCGAGTGGACCAACAAGGCGCAAGAAGCATTCGAAGACCTGAAGCGCCTGCTATCCACCTCGCCAGTACTGGTGACCCCACGCGAAAGGGAACCATTGTTGCTATACATCTCCGCCACCAACCAGGTGGTCAGCACAGTGCTCGTAGTAGAACGAGCCGAGGAAAACAAGGTCCACGGGGTATAGCGCCCTGTCTATTACCTCAGCGAGGTACTTACGCCAACAAAACAGCGGTACCTGCACTACCAGAAACTGGCGTACGGTGTCTTCATGATAGCTCGGTGACTGCGCCACTACTTCCAGGAACACCCAATCGTGGTAGTCAACGACGCCCCGCTTGGGCATATTCTCAACAACCCCGACGCCACCGGACGGGTCGTGCTTTGGGGAATCGACCTGTCTCCACGAGACATCACATATGAAAAACGCGATGCAATCAAGTCGCAAGTTCTCCCTGACTTCCTCGTGCACTGGATGGAGAACTAGCTCCCCGAAAAACCAGACATGTCCTACCTCTGGACAATGCACTTCGACGGCTCGAAGCGAAAGGACGGGGTTGGCGCAGGTGTCATACTAACATCGACCCAGGGAGACAAACTGAAATATATCATGCGAATGCAGTTCACCGCCTCCAACAATGAAGCTGAATACGAGGCCCTACTGCATGGGATGAGGATGGCAAAAGCCTGCGGCGCCAAGAGGCTCATAATATATGGCGACTCCAAGCTGGTCGTCAACCAAACAATGCGTGAGTGCGATGCACTGAACGACAACATGATCGCCTACCATGACCTCTATGACACACTCGAAGGAGACTTCGACGGTTGCGAGCTACGGCACATAGGCCACGAAAGCAATGAAGAGGCAAACACACTCGCCAACATAGGCTCCACCTGTGCCCCCATACCACCTGTGGTATTTCTCGAGCGCATCTACGAACGCTCCATCAAGCCAAAGGCCACAGAGAAGAAAACAAGCGCAAGAATGGACTCGGGGGCTGCGCCGCCCAATGAGCCAATGGCACTCGACGACCTGGAGCTGGACATAAGACTCGAAGGACCAATGAGCGTCATGATGATCAAGCCATCCTGGACCCAACCATACATCACGTCCCTCCTCAGCAAGAGGCTACCGGACGACCCGACTGACGCCCGGCACATCACACGGCGCTCCAAGGCATTCGCTGTTATCAATGGCAAACTATACAAGCGCAGAATCATAGGAGTACTCCAACGACGCGTCTCCATGGCCGATGGAAGAGTTGTTCTCCTCGACATCCATGAGGGGACCTGCGGGCACCACGCCGGTAGTCGCGCCCTCATCGCCAAATCTCTACGAGCTGGATTCTACTGGCCTACGGCCATGCATGAAGCCAAGGACATCGTCCAAAAATGCAACGCTTGTCAACGATTCGTGGACAAGCCACACGCACCTGGCGCAGAGCTCCGACCAATTCCATTGGCCTGGACCGTCGTGCAATGGGGACTCGACATGGTCGGCAAACTCCCAAGGTCCTCACGAGGAGGCTACGTCTACCTCTTGGTCGCAGTCGACAAATTCACCAAGTGGATAGAGGCCATGCCAGTGACTAATCAGTCAGGATACATCGCAGTCAAGTTCTTCGAGTCCATCGTCTACCGCTTTGGAGTGCCATACAGCATCATCACGGACAACGGGACGAACTTCACATCCAAGGAGTTCTAGGAATTCTGCGAGAATATAGAAATCAACGTCAGCTATGCCTCTTTAGCGCACCCACAGACCAACGGTCGGGTCAAAAAAGCTAACAGGCTCGTCTGTGGTGGCATCAAGCAGCGACTCCTCAGGCCACTCGAACAGGCCACAGGCTACTGGCCAGACCAGCTGCAATTGGTACTCTGGAGCCTACGCACAACTCCAAACAGCGCCACAAGGTACACCCTGTTCTTCATGGTGCACGGGGCTAAAGTGGTGTTACCCGCTAAAGTACGATACAAAGCACCGCGTGTGGTCGCTTACAGCGAGCAGGAGTCAACTCTTGCACTCGAAGACTCCGTCGACCTCCTTGACGAGGCGAGGGAAGTCGCCACGGAAAGATCAACGATCTACCAGCAGAACATGCGCAACTACCACAGCAGAAGGCTATGCCCCAGGTCCTTCGTCGAAGGCGACCTGGTCCTGCTACTGAAACAGCAAGGGCATCTCAAGCTCGAGTCCCCTTGGGAGGGACCATACGTGATTACAGAAGTAATCCCAAGTGGCGCCTATCGCCTTAAATATTTAGAGACAGGAGTCGCATACTCCAACCCTTGGAACATCGCGCAGCTGCGACGCTTCTACCCTTAGTCGTTTTTGTTTTTACATTGCAAATAAGGCTATTCAGCCAAGGCTACTTAGCCACACATTGTACCTCGTACTATCCTGCGAATAAATAAAGCTAAGTGCCCTAAAACTCTATGTTTTCTTTTATTTTTCGCAAATTATCCACTCGGGGGCTGCGCCACCCTATACACATCTGTTCTACGAACTAACGCGATATCCCGAGTAGCTGGCACACCAATCGAAACCCTTGACAAACACCAACCCAGTTGCAACGCACCTGACAGGTTGGCAAGGGGCTGAGATAAACACAAGTCAGGCCAACGAAAAGGAATCGCATAGTGCAACGCACTCACAAAACATACACGCTAACAAGCTCTTTATATACATCAATGTTAGTCAATTATGCATAGCATATATATGAACTTTACAACACTGGTACAACTATGTGCAGGATACAAACTAAACTATTGTTGCAGTAAAGGAACGTTGGTCTGCTCCCCGAAGAAGTCGACGATTTCCTCCGCTGGGCGATCCACCGCCTGGTAGTGCGGAACCATGTTCCAAGTCAAACCTAATGGCAGTGTTGGCTGCCCGGCCGCAATTGCCGCAACGTCCACATCAGGCATGTGCAGTCGCACAAGCGATAAAGCAGACTTGGCACCAGCCACTAGCTGTTACCGTACACACTCGCGGACCGCACTGAAGTCCTGGAATTTAGCAAGAAGGGCCAGCAGGCTCGACGGAATGGCGTCCAATGGGAACATCGTCTGGTAAATATTCTTCAACCATGATTGCGACTTCTTCAAGAAATGATGCACTCGCGACGCACGATCCTGTAGGGTCGCCAACACGATTGCGCGATCATGATCCACCCAGAAGTATCCACTCGCTTGAAGATGCTCTTGGGTCAAGTCATTCATGCGAATGGCAATCCTATCCTTCTCATCCTGCGGATGGCACGCATTGACAACTATACCAAGCAAAGGTAAAAGTATGAAGACAATGACCTACTGCGAATGACTATAGGGAAAAGATAAGGGAGAAGAAAACTAACATTTGAATTGGTCGCCTAGCTGCATCACCTCCCCTAGCAGATATTGTTCTCGAGCGACAGCCTTCTCCGCCCTCGATTTCCATACATCCGTGTTACCACGGAGTACGGGCAATTCACGCTCCAACTGCTTCACGCGGTCACGGAGTCGTGAGAGAAAATATAGGTCATCCACCCTTGAGCGCGGCGGCGCCAAGGTGTCATCAGGGGGTGGCGAATCCCGAGGTTCCCTCAAAGGATCACTCGATGTGCCCTATCACAAGTCAAGCAAGAGACAATAAGAAGACCAAGGCGAAGCACAGAAAAAGATTTGAGTGCATTCAAGATCAACAAAGTATCAGCAGGTACACTCGCCAAAAGGCATGTCTTCAACAAAAGAAATAAGCTATTTAACTATTACAAGGCGCGACTACTGAGGAGCAACTGGCTTCTTCGACTTAGACTTAGGTTTTGGGGGCCTCATTGAGTATGTGGTAGTATCAGACGCCACAGACTTCCCGCCGGCCCCTGACGTCGCAGCCTTCGCCGCCTTCTTGGCTCGCTGAAGCTCCTCAGAGTACTTCGCAACTATATTGATCAGCTGTGGCCCGTACTTGCCACAAGCAGTGGCGAAAGGAGCAAAGACTACCTGCTGGCCATCCACGCTGACAGGCATCGCCTTGGAAACCACTGCAGGATCAACTTCGACTCCGTGGGATTGAACCATTGCGAGTGACACTGAAGCGCCAGCCGCACGGAGCAAGTTCTTGAAGCTCGCAGGAATGCCCCCGGCAAGGGACTCCACCAGCTCATCCATATTTTCGATCGGCTCAGCCTTGGGCGCCAGCTCCTCCCGAAGGTGACTAATCACGCCCTTGGCCTTGGTGAGCGTCCCCTGCACGGCAGCGCTACGGTCTTCGACTGCTGAAATGGCGCCCGCCAAAGCATCATCGCGACGGAGTGCCTGCGCGTCAAAGCTCAAATCGATGGCATCTACACAAGAATCAAGCATCAGCACAAAAGTCAGCACGGCAGCAAATTCGAAAGAGACACGACGAAAACCTAGACAAGGGCATACCTAAGAGAGCCTTGGCAATCGAGAAAAGCTGTTCTTCGAACAACTTCTCCCTACCTACGATGGAGGCGCGCAGATCCTCTTCGCGTTTCCGCGATTCGTCCAGCGCCGTGATTGCCTCATCATGGCTCCTCACTGCTGCAGCAAGCGTTTTCTCAGGGGAAGTAGTGCTAGGAATGAGGGCATTATGCTCAGTTGTGACACAAACAAAGATAAACCGTTAGTCGAATATATCACAAGGATGCAGAAGAAAAGTAAAGAGCACTCACTTTCAACCGCGCGATGGCGATTGTCCAGCATTGCATGATGACGACCCATCGCAAGCACCTTCTCCACCAGGTGAGCGGCTTCCTTCGCAAGGAGCTTCAATAAAGAAAACAGTAAAGGATCAACAGATGGCATAGATAAAAAATTCGACTGCAACATCAGAAAAAGAGGTACTACACATACATGATCCTCCAATGACTCCGAAGTAGATTGGTGCACAGTCGTCCGGGCAACCATCAGATGCTCCACATCGTGTTGAGAACTTGATGAATTATGCCCGGAGTGGGCCGCCGATGGAGGGGAAGGAGCGCGCTCAGCCATTTTCTCAGCCTTGGAGGTCGCGACTCCAGATTCCTTCACAAATTGGATGTCGCCAGAAGATGACGACGCCAGCTGACTGAAGACCAAAACCAACATCAAGAGAAGACAACTAGAAAAGAAGTCCCACAAGGAAAACTTTATATACTTACCAATCAAACTTGTCAAAATCGAAGGTTTGATCCCCTGACTCTGATGATGACTCCTTCGGCAGTCGCATCTTCTTACGAGAAGGTGGCACTATGGCACTCACAGGAACGGCAGGTATCAGCGACTCTGTGCCAATAGCAGCACCTTTCGGAGTCGAAGGAGATGATGCATCCGAATCCTCGCTACGTGAACGCTTACGAGTGTCTGGACCACTCGACTCGGGGGCTTCCTCCTCCACATCAGATGGGACGATCGACTCCGACTCGTCCTCTTCAAGGGCTTCACGAGGGATAACCCCCTCTAGAAGAGGGGGCATACAGGGCGACACCCCCCCAATCCTGCACACAGAAAACAATTTAGGACAAGTCAAGAAAAACAGAAAAGAAGCAACCGACAAATGAAGCTACTACGTAGCATAACTGTACCTCAGGAGGAGGGTTAGTACCATCGAATGGAGGTATGACTGGGTCATTGGGAGCACATCCTTGGCAGTGTACTTGGTGACCAGTCGCACCCTTTTATCTACTTCACTCGCGGAAATGCCATCGGTAGATACGTGAGTGACATCATCCACGCCAGCCCACTAGAACATAGGGTGGACTCTGGCCTGCAGAGGATGGACGTGACGGTGTAGCCAAGTGCGAATGAGGGCACAGCCTCCCTCCTCTTTCCTCATGCGATTCTCGAGGTCGCAGATGCGCTCGTACAACACATCTGTCTCCGCGGATTCGCCGGGCATCACTACGTTCTTCCAGGAGCGCATCCTCTTGCAAGTCCATAGTGGTCTCCGTCGGCCTTCAGGTTGCGGATATAGAACCACTTGTCCCTCCACCCTTGGACGGACGCCGTGAGTTTGATGTCAAAGTATGTGGCGGAGGAGTCGACTTGGATACCGCAGCCTCCTACATCGTAGACTACGGAGCCAGACGCTGATTGGCACTTCAGCTTGAAGAGGCGCTTAAAGAGACCAAAGTGCGGCTCGATTCCGAGCCAGTACTCGCAAAGAGTAATGTAGCAAGCTACATGGAGGATGGAGTTGGGGGACAGCTGATGCAGCTGGAGCCCATAGAAGCAGAGAAGGCCCCTGAAGAAAGGATGCATGGGCAACGAGAGACCGCGGATGATGAACGCTAGGAACATCACCCGAAAGACGATAGGCGGAGAGGGGATTACCTCGGTACCGGGGACGCGTGCATCAGCAACTGCGGCAGACAAAACTCCATCTTGGCGTAGAAGACGGAGGTCAGAGGACTTGATCACAGATGCGCGCCACGCGCCATTGGTGACGCGAGTGCCCGTGCCCTTCTTTTTCCCAGCGGTGGCGGTGCTGGTGCCTGTAGCGGAGGAGCCACCCTTCTTCTTCGTAGCAACCGTCGCGGTGGCGGAATCGGCCGCGGCACCTCCTTTCTTCTTCCCCATCCTGCGGTGGCGATGTGACCGGTGAAAGTAACTGGGAAATACGTGGAGCTGGTCTAGCGCAGCGAGGAAAGAAGAACACAAAGAAGCAGAGGAGCAGCAGTAATGGCGACGGAGGCAAAGGCAGAGAAAAGAAGCATATGTGAAAAATTACCGTCGCAACATCGCTACTTAACCCTCTGGAAGATGCAATCTAACGGCCAGGAAAAACCCTACCAGACGCGTGGCATTCATCGTGCTCGACACGTGGAGGACCTGAAGCGTGAATCGTCCCCCCACTACCCCCATTACACACGGAAATCAAGCAGGCACGGTTAAAACAGAGATTACGCATGCCCGGTCAAGTCAGAGTCAGAAAATGGGACCCACCGCTCGTCACGTCCCGTCAAACTCGCTCACGCGGGCAACTAAGGTCATCACATCGTTAGCACTGACGTCATTCAAAATTACGCAACAGAAGACTTCAACTACTTTAGTCCTTGCTCGAGTCTTCGACTCCACCAAGCACTCGGGGGCTACTCCCATAGGGAGTGCTGGTCGCGCACCCTACGATTTTTCTTTTTCTTTTCTACAGGAACATGGACAATCAAAGCAAACCCAACTACTCAAATCCGCAATTCGACTTTCGACATGGGTTACTCCCATAGGGAGCGCCAGAAAAAAATTCGATTGAAACAAGCAACAAAAGACGACAGCAGTCGCAAAAGTTCTTTAGTCCCTGCCTGAGTCTTTGACTCAACCAGGCACTCGGGGGCTACTCCCATAGGGAGCGCTGGTCGCGCACCCTATGATTATTTGTACATTGTACTATGTGTCAATAACATCCACACTCGAAGTTTATGGCGACACCGCCTCATGATTTTTCCCTACAAAGAGACTACGTCTCTTGGGTCACCCGAATCATCTCCGCGATGACAAAAATTCGGATGCCACGCTTGCAGCATGAAGATAAGACATGAATAAGGCCTGGCGACGCATTTGCTGCGCACTACCAGAAATATACCCGTGCTTACAGGTACGATGAACATGCCTTGACGGACGCGTCTAGTGCTCACACTCATGTACTGGAATTCGATTCCTGTAAGACCCCCGCGGCTTGAGTCGAATTGCACCAGCACTTTTTCGGGTTCGAGTCTAGGGACTCGAGTTCGAGTAGATTGCGTTGTTTTGCCCTAAGGCAGTTAACTCATACCGATACATCGGTCAAATCAGGCACGCATATCAACAATCCCTATGACATAAACAAAGTAGTCGAAATATACTCATCCATGCACTCGGAAGGCTTCATAAAGTCCCCAGTCAAATTTGCGATTCCACTTGACACTCGGGGGCTACTGACATGGGTATACCCTACAGGTACTCGATCTTGGTATATACGGCCTGAATACAGCGGAAGCCCACGGTGTCTCCAAGGCCCAAATAGAGAACTCAAGTAGCCTATGGACTCTTGATTGCTTGAAGAACAAGAATAAGCCAAAGATAGGAAGTTCAAAGGGAAAATCCTAACCTGTAACCGACTCGACCTGCTACCCGAGACCTAGCCTATCTATATAAAGGCCAGGAGGGTGCGGCGAGGAGGACACACGCAACCCTAGTTTCCACAACCCTCGCCAGATTTCATCTGCGCCCCATTGTAATCCTCGATTCCTTCAATAATTCCATGAGCAGACAAGCAGGAGTAGGGACCTCTACGAGGCCTAAACCTGGGTAAATCTTCGAGTCCCGTGTGTGCTTGTTTGCTAGCCGATAGATGTCTCCAGCGCTCCCTCCTTCTCCAAAACCCAAGTCCATAACAATGGGCATTGATGAGTTAAACCATCTTCATTTGGAATCACTTGATTTTGAATCATTTGATACATGTGAGCCATGCCTTATGGGCAAGATGACTAGAACGCTGTTTTCCGGTTCAATGGAACGGGCGACAGACTTATTGGAAATCATACATACTGATGTATGTGGACCAATGAGTGTGTTGACGCGAGGTGGATATCGTTATTTTGTTACTTTCACGGATGATTTGAGTAGATATGGGTATATCTATTTGATGAAACATAAGTCTGAAACCTTTGAAAAGGTCAAAGAATTTCAGAATGAAGTGGAAAATCATTGTAACAAAAAGATCAAATTTCTGCGGTCCGACCGTGGAGGAGAGTATCTTATTTTACAAGTTTAGCACACATATGAAGGACTGTGGAATAGTTTCACAACTCACGCCTGCTGGAACACCACAACGTAATGGTGTGTCGGAATGTCGTAATCGTACTTTATTGGATATGGTTCGATCTATGATGTCTCTGACTGACTTACCACTGTCATTTTGGGGTTATCCACTAGAAACCGCTACATTCACTTTAAATCGGGCACCATCTAAATCTGTTGAAACGACACCGTATGAATTATGGTTTGGAAACAAACCTAAGTTGTCATTTCTTAAAGTTTGGGGATGCGATGTTTATGTGAAGAAACTTTAGCCGGATAAACTTGAACCCAAAGCGGAAAAATGCGTCTTCATAGGATACCCTAAGGAAACGATTGGGTATACCTTCTATCACAGATCCGAGGGCAAGATTCCTGTTGCCAAGAATGGATCCTTTCTTGAGAAGGAGTTTCTCGCGAAAGGTGTGAGTAGTCGGAAGGTAGAACTCGAAGAGGTTATTGAACCTTCTCTTCATGAAATGGCGAGTAGCGCAGCACCGGTGCTGTTTCGGAGTTGACTTCACCTAATGAAGAGGGAGATAATGATAATGATCATGAAACTACAAAAGAGGATACTACCGAACCTCGCAGGTCAAGCAGGACACGTGCAGCTCTTGAACTGTATGGCAATCCTGTTATGAATTTCATGATTGATGAAATGGATGACTTCTGCGACGTATGAAGAAGCGATGATGAGCCCGGATTCCAACAAATGGCAAGAAGCCATGAAATCCGAGATGGAATCCATGTACAAAAACCAGGTTTGGACCTTGCTGGACTTACCTCATGATCGAAAGGCCGTTGAGAATAAATGGATTTTAAAAGAAAAACCGATGCTGATGGTAATGTGACCATCTATAAACCTCGACTTGTCGCAAAAGGGTTTCAACAAATTCAAGGAGTTGACTACGATAAGACATTCTCTCCCGTAGCGATGCTAAAGTCGGTTAGGATTATGTTAGCAATTGCTACATATTTCGATTATGAAATTGGCAGATGGATGTCAAAACCGCGTTCCTCAATGGTAATATTGAATAAGAGTTGTATATGATACAACCTAAGGGTTATGTCGATCCTAAGGATGCTGATAAGGTATGCAAGCTTCAGCGATCCATCTATGGACGGAAGCAAGCATCGGGGAGTTGGAATCTCCGCTTTGATGAGGTGATCAAAGAGTTTGGATTTGTCCAAACTTATGGAGAGGCTTGTATTTACAAGAAAGTGAGTGGGAGCAATGTGGCATTTCTGATATTATATGTGGATGACATATTATTGATTGGAAATGATATGGATCTTTTAAATAGTGTTAAAAGTTATCTAAACAGCAAATTTTCGATGAAAGACCTTGGTGAAGCTTCATATATATTAGGCATTAAAATCTATAGAGATAGATCAAGGCACCTAATTGGGCTATCGCAAAGTACATACCTTGATAAGATATTAAAGAAGTTTAATATGGACGGAAGTAAGAAGGGGTTCTTACCTATGTTGCAAGGCAAGACATTGAGTAAGACTCAAAGTCTGGCTACGGCAGAAGAAAGAGAGATAATGGATAAGATCCCCTATGCCTTAGCCATAGGCTCTATAATGTACGCCATGCTATGTACAAGACCGTATGTGGCACATGCTATTAGTTTGACTAGTAGGCACCAATCTGATCCAGGTTCGGAACACTGGATAGCAGTCAAGAATATCCTTAAGTACTTAAGAAGAACTAAGGATATGTTTCTTGTATACGAAGGTGAAGAAGAGCTAGTCACTAAGTGTTATGTCGATGCTAGCTTTAACACCGATCTAGATGACTCTAAGTCTCAATCCGGATATGTATTTCTCTTCAACGGACCAGTAGTTAGTTGGAGGAGTTCCAAACAACATGTGGTGGTTGGATCAATGATGGAGGGCAGAATATGTTGCTGCTTCAGAAGCGGCACAGGAAGCGGTTTGGATGAAGGAGTTCATAACGGAACTAGGTGTGGTTCCTAGTGCATTGGACCCAATGGTGATCTATTGTGACAACAATGGAGCCATAGCCAATGCCAAGGAACCAAGGTCTCACAAGAATTCCAAGTATATTAAGCGCCGGTTTCACTCCATCCGCGAGCATGTCAAGGATGGAGATATAAAGATTGTAAAGTACACACGGACCTAAATGTAGCAGATCCATTGACTAAAGATCTCCCTAGGGCAAAACATGATCAACACCAGAACTCCATGGGTGTTATATTTATCACTATGTGAACTAGATTATTGTCTCTAGTGCATGTGGGAGACTGAAGGAAATATGCCCTGAGACGCAATAATAAAGTTGTTATTATGTATTCCTTTTATATGATAGATGTTTATTTTTCATGCTATAATTGTATTGATAGGAAACATCAATACATGTGTGTTTAATAAACAAAAAGGTTCCTAGTTATGCCTCTCTTATAGACTAGCTCGTTGATTAACAAGATGATCAAAGTTTCTTGATCATGGACATTGGATGTTGTTAATAACGAGGTCATAGCATTTGTGAAATGATGCGATGAACATTCATCCGAAGTATACCATTGCGATCAAAGTTATTATGTTTATATTGCTATGACATCATACGAAGTAATCTTAGTCCTTAGACCATGAAATCATGTTAATTGCTAACACCGAAAGAGTATCTTGATAACATCAAACATCACACCATAATAGGGTGACTATAAAGGTGGGTTCAGTGCTTACGAAGGTGTTATGTTGAGGCTCATGGATCAAGAGTGGAATTTGTCAATCCCGATGACGGATAGATATACTCTGGGCCCTCTCGGTGATATCACATTAAGATACCTTGCAAGCAAGTGATGTGATCACTAGAATGTTATATCACGGGAACGAGAAAAGAGTGCATGTCGGTAACGAGATCAAACTAGGTATTTGGATACCGATGATCGAATCTCGGACATGTATTATATCATGAGACAAAGGGATTAAGTTACTAGTGTTAAAGGTTCTCACGATCACAGAAGTCATCGTTGAATGTGTAGGAGTCAGTATGGATCTCTAGGTACTGCTTCTGATTATTGATCTGAGAGGAGTCTCAATCATGTCTGAATTATTTGCGAACCGTAGGGTGACACACTTAAGGGTTGTCAGACACCATTTTGGAGCACATATATTTCAGATGAAAGAATTGCAAAGCGCAAGAATTGTTTCGATAGAAACCGGAATTGTTTCGGGTGAAATTGAAGAAAGTGGTTCTGCATGTGATATTGAAATGTTGCAAGGGGTTTTATGTGAATGTTTGTTAATTAAAGTAATTACCAAAATTCTGAATAAAATAAATAAAAGAGTTTTATTAATTGAGAGTTGCATTAAATTTGGTGAAAATTTAATGCATGTGAGTGGAATTTTGGGTGGAGCTTGAATTGATGTGAGTGGAGCTTCCACCACATGAATGAGGAAGAGGTGGGGGCACCCCCCTTGGCCGCCGGTCATGGGAGGGGAGGAGCCCCCATCTCCTATAAAAGCCCTCCTCTCCTCCCTCACAAAGCACACCTCCTCGTGAAGGATCTCTCTTCCCCTCTAGATATTCCCCCATGGTCTTAGATTAGTGAGATACATGTTCCCGGTGGCCTTGCGTCTGGAAGGAGTTGCTGCTTCCACTGATTCGCTGGAGCGAGGAGGTGGAGGTTGTCTTATGGCTTGAACGTGTGTGTGAGGATGGATGCGCTGCTGATTTGCGGCACTAGGACTTCCACACGATCTTGAGATCGGCAAGCGTACGACTACATCATCCACGAGTTCCAACTTGTTAACAATACTATGTTGTCTTCAAGGGTAAGTTCTCTATGGATGTATATCCACCCGTTGCTTTGTATCTAGTAGATAGTGTCGTTGTATTGGGAACGACAGTACCTGAGGATGTTAGATAGAGTTGTGGGGACTAGCAGGGAAGTTATCGCCGGCATTCGCAGGCGAGATTGGATACAAGCGAGCATAGCGGGACGCAAGAAGTACCCAGGTTCGGGGCCCTCGTGGTGAGGTAAAGCCCCTACTCCTTCCAGATCTGACTATGTGGAATACTCGAACTACAAGTGCTCCTTGAGCTGTATACGCTAGCTGCTGCCTTAAATGCTGTAAGACCAACCCTTTCTACTAAGGCCTTGCCTCTCCTTATATAGGCAGAGAGGCAAAGGTCTCAGTGGCTAGTCGGACTGGCGGGCCCCACAGGCGGGTCCTAGCCGACTAGTCATCTATAGTGTCCAGTATGGCTTGTCTTATCAGAGTATGAGCGGTATGGCTGTCGTAGGCACAATGGACGCCGTGCGAGCCCATCGTCAGCACAGGCCACTGTTCCAGCGTCACCCACGCAAAGTCTTCGGTATGGGCGGGTGGTTGCCCGTCTTGTCATCGTACAGGGCGTACCGTGCACTGATACGCATGTCGCCCTGTCCAATTGATTGAGTCCGGCTACGTCGCCATATTCGGCTGTCCCTTGCCGATCCGGCTACCGGGTGATAGCCGGCTTGTCTTGCCCTGTCCGGCTGCATCTGGTCAGCCGAACGCGATCCGACTATCTTGTTTCTTATTCGGTTGGGGTACCCGGGGATCATCCCCCTAACACTAGCCCCCGAGCGCGTGTGGATTCCGCCCTTAGGCGAAATGTGCGCGCGCTCCTTCTTGCTTTTTGAATTTTCGTCCGGCTGAGCCTGGCAGTTGCGCTACCCGTGACGTTAGTGCTGACGCCGGCCACGCGCGCACACGCCATCATTGCTCTGCGGCGGGCAGCGTAACGTCCCGTCGCACGTCACCTCGGGAAACTGTTGTCCTGCGCTTTGGTTCTCGCTCCAGGAACTTCTGCGCATCCTGCCCTGGTACAAGGGATCTAGGCGGCGGTTGAGGTGTGGGTTGCCCGGATGCGCGCCACGTGCCCTCTCGACGGTTACCCTTCTAGTCCTTTAAAGGGACGTCGCGGGGGAGGCAGTTTCTTTCCTTCACTCCCCGCTGCAGTTTCCTTCTCCCTCGCGTGCTCCTGCTTCTGCGCCCTTGCCCTTTGCGCCGCCCGCTCACCATCGTCGACGTTACGGGCCACCGCCACTCTTCCGTCGCCGCTCCCCTCTGTCAGCCAGAAATGGCCGCCGACCGCGGGGCTTGGTGCGGCTCCTCCATCACCATGGACTAGATCCAGAAGTATCGTGCCACCCGCGTTCTTCCGTCGGAGGAGGAGGTGGCGGTGCGGTTGGCGCCGGTGGGAGAGGTGTCGCCGCACCCGGCGGAGGGGGAGCGCGTCATCTTCCTTTCCCACATGGCACGCGGGTTCACCCTTCCGGTGAACCCATTCCTCTTGACATTTCTTGCTTTCTTCGATCTTCGCCTCCACCACCTCGGCGCCAATGCAATCGGGACGTTGGCGCGCTTTGTGGCTTTCTGCGAGAGTTACCTCGGGATCTAGCTGGATCTCGGGATCTTCTGCCGGCTCTTCCGAGTCTGGCCGCAGGTGGAATTCACTCAGGAGGCACTAGTCGTCTGCGCCGGCGCCTCCATCTACTCCCGCTCGCAGACCGGCTACCCCAAATTCCTTCTTCACGATACGGTATGACTGTGGCAGCAGTCGTACTTCTACGTGAAGAACCTCACCAACATCGACCGGATCAATCTTCCAGCCTTCCAGGACATCGAGTCCAGCCGGCAGAACTAGGACTTGAAGTTCCACGGTGACAAGGCGGAGACGGATGAGTTGCTGAAGCGCATGCGCTCGCTCGTACACTGCCAGCTGACTGGCCTGGACGTCACTCTCAGCTGGATGTCCCGGCTGATGATGCTGTTGCAGCAGCGAGCACACAAGATGTGCTACTACTCCGGCCGGCTAGACCCGACCAGGCTGTCGCGCCGTGATCCTCGCTACCACAACCTGAAGGAGTGGGTGTGGACGATCACCAAAGAACGGCTGCCGGAGAACTGGAAGTTCAGTCTGGCGGCTTATACTCAGGAGAAACGCTCGCCCCGGGTAAGCTCTTCTAACCAGATGCTCTTTTGGTGTTTCTTGTACTTGTTCCTTGTTTTCGTTTGGCTGATCTCTTGTATTCGGCAGATGTTCCCTTGCATCATCCGTGAGGAGGGCGAGGCTCCCCTCGAGGAATTCACGTCCGACTTGCTCGAGCCGCGCGCGCGGTCCGGCGAGGAATCGGACGGGGACGGCGATGCCTTCCCTAGTCGGAATGACGAGCCGGCAGCCGACCCGCACGCGGAGGTGCACGAGGAGGAGGCCGCGCCGACCATGGAGCCGGCGACGCGCTCCGCGACGGACGGGGAGGCAGGTGGGAGCGGCTCCAGCCATTCCGATTCCCGCCGCCCTGCGACGGAGGAGCCGGCTCCTAAGAGGAGCCGGTCCAGCGCCTTGCCACCAAGCCGTCTCGACCGGAAGAAAGGGACGCCCCCAGTTGTGCCGGGGTATGCTGCTTCCCCCCTCCACTTTTTCTTCTTTTTCTGACTTTGTTTTGTTTTGCTCTTGTCTTCTGCTCTTTCTTTTTAGCACGTTGGTCTCCTTTGGAGCCGCGAGCCCGGCACGTGCGCCGGCCGGGTTGCCGCCCCGTGCCCCGACCAGGCCGACCAGCACCCCTCCTTCTTCGGAGGCGCAGCCTTCGCCTCCCCCTCGAGCTGAGCTGACCGCCTCCGCCTAGCCGGAAGTACCCCAGCAGGAAGCGGAGTCCTCCCAGCCGGAAGGCTCCTCCACGGGCGCGCGGGGGGCTGCCGGCAAGGAGCTCGTCGTCGTTGGCGATGACAACTCTGACGAGGAGCCTGGGGAGGAATGGCGGACGGCGGTGGTCGCAGCGAAGGAGTCCTTGGCCGTCAACGCCGTGGACGACGACGCTTCCTCTGCCGCCTCGCTGTCAGACCTCGCCGCCACGCTTGAGCTGGTGGTGAAGGAGATCTGTCTGCTGGAGGCCGCAGCCGGCGGGAACCGGACGCTGGAGCAGAAGCTTGCTGCCGCCAACGGGACCTCCCAGAGTAAGTTCGCTTCACCCGGCTTGCCCTTTTTTTTGGTACTGATAGTCGGTTTTATTGGAGCCATCCTCGTGTGCGCTCAGTGCGAGCTCGATCGCTTGAAGAAAGCGAACGACCGGCTGAGCAAGTCCAATTCTACTATGCGGCTGCAGAACAAGGATTGGCATGCGAGGGTGGACGGTCTAGAGGCCACCATCAAGGAGCGCGATGCCTCGCTCGCTAGCCGGGCCGAAGCCTTCTCCCTTCTCGAGGCCCAGAACAAGGACCAAGAGAAGGAGATCAAACGGCTAGCGACCAAGGAGAAGGCGCTGGTGGAGGAGCTGATGCAGATCGGCCACACTGCCAAGGGTGAGTCATTTTCCCGTCTTCCTTTCTTTCTGGATCCAGTAGCCGGATCTCACTCCTCTTTTCTGACAGCCTTTTACCTCGGCATAGACCTGCTGGCCTACAACCGGCTGCAAGAGAACTGGCTGGGAGCGCAGCCGATGGCCCAGGAGCTCGTCGTTCTCCTTGGCGAGGAAGCTTCCAAGCTTCGTCAGGCGGCGCGGGACGTCTTCTCCTTCGTGTGGACGGAGGCTCCGGTTCCGGAGACGATGGCGCAACTAGCTGCGAAGGTGGGGGAGGTGCCGGCTGCGGTGGACCGGCTGCGAGACTTAGCGGTGCGGGCCGGAGCGGAGATGGCTCTGGCCCTCATGCTCTCCTGGTACAAGGACACCCGCGTCGAGAAGATCAACGGTGGCTTCCGTGCTGGAGCCGATCTTGCCGCCATCCGCCAGGCCCATCCGGAGCTCCGCGGATCCGCCATCAAGATTGCTGATTACGTGGATCCCGACGAGGTGCTCACTAACTCGGAGTCCGTCGGTACTCCTGATGTGGAGGTCCCGATGCCGCCGCCTGCCAGCGCCGAAACCGGATCAAGCTCCACGCCTCCTCCGCCGCCCGAAGCTTCTGCCGGCCAAGAACTCCCCCACGGCAAGGGTCCTGCCGTTTAGTTATCGCCCCGGGATGCCGGGTGTATTTGTCTTGCTTTAGTTATGTGTGAAAACTTGTCTGTCTGTACCGGTTGTCTCTGATGTCGGGTAACTTATGGGAGCTTCGCCTCCTTTCTGTTTGTTAATATTGACCTTGCTTGGATTTCCTTCAACTTGTGTGCTTCGAATTTTCTTTTAATACTTTGCCGGTTAAGTTTATCCGGCTTACTTCGCACGGCTACACACTTTTAGCCGGGGGAACTGCACCTCCAGTGAGGGTGCGCGAGCGCACCCACTGGGTGTAGCCCCCGAGATTTGCAGTAGCTGGCGTAGCCAGGTGCTTCGAATCTTCCTTCTTTCCCAATTCTTCTATCTTTATCCGACTAGACTCATCTCAGTCGGTTGCTTTCACTGGTTGAACACCTTCAGCCGGGGGAACTAACATTCCAGTGGGGGCGCGCGAGCGCACCCACTAGGTGTAGCCCCCGAGATTCGGAGTAGCTGGTGTAGCCAGGTGCTTCGAATCTTCCTTGTCTTCTCTTGCTCCAGCCCTTGCCCTCACCTGGGCTCCGATCGGCCGACTAAACGCCTTTAGCCGGTCGGGAACCACAAGATTCCACTGGGGGCGCGCGAGCGCACCCAGTGGGTGCAGCCCCCGAGATTCGGAGCGCTTGATGAAGGCAAGGACTTCGAATCTTCTTTCCTTCTCCTGAATTCCGACTCTAGGTAGTCGGACAAAATGTACATACGCATACACACATGTCCACATAGGTTAGTAGGTTAGTCTGCCAAATTGTAGCCGGAAAACGGCTTGTTTTTTTGAAAACTGGCTTGTCCCTTTCTAGACACTTAGTCGCTTTCCCGTGCGCTCTGCTGTTTTCGCTGCGTCCTTGCCGGGCAGTCGGGATGCGGTCTGCAACCGGAATCGAAGGGCGCTGACAGTACATTAAGCACGGTACTAACAGCTTAGCAGCCGGACTGGTTCGAGCTAGTTGCAAGGTCGGGACGCTCAATCTGTCGCGTCTCCCCCTGTTTTTCGTGTGGGATGCCTCGGGCTTTTGCTCTTGCTAGCCGAACAGTCGGGTTGCGGTCTGTAGCTGAGACAAAGAGTGTGCCTCTGACATCGTCACATACTACTCAGCCGGTTTGTTGACTTAGTAGGCCGGGCCAACCGGCGAGCCCCCGGGTAGGGGTTACCGGAGCTGGAAAATTTGAACCGAAAAACAGGTGCATACACATTTCTAGCAAGGAGCCCCCGAGATTCTCGTGGGGGTTCGCATTTTCATTCATAGGGTTTTTGGGATACATACACTGCCTGGTGACTAGGTGTAAAACGGGCACAGCAGGGCCGCGTTCCAAGGACGCTCGGTCTCCTCGTCTGACTTGTCGATCTTGTTCTTGCACGGCTGTTGTGCATCGATGAGGTAGTAGGAGTCGTTGGGCAGCGCCCGACTGATGATGAAGGGGCCCTCCTAGGGTGGTGATAGCTTGTGCATGCCCTTCATGTCTTGCACCATCCGGAGAACCAGGTCGCCCTCTCGGAATGCGACTGGGCGGATCCGGCTTGAATGGTAGCGACATAGTCGCTGCTGGTACAGGGCTGATCTGGACAAGGCCAGCTCGCAGGCCTCCTCCAGGAGGTCCACTCCGTCCTCCCGCGCCTCTTGGTTGGCTTTTTCGTTGTAGAGGAGCTTGCGAGGGGAGTCGAACTCGATGTCGGCGGAGAGTACGGCTTCCGATCCGTAGACCAGGAAGAACGGCGTGTAGCCGGTTGACCTATTCGGCGTGGTGAGGAGGCTCCACAGCACAGCCAGAAGTTCTTCGATCCAACATCCGGGTGAACTCTCCAATGGCTCGATGAGACATGGCTTGATGCCGGCTAGCACCAAGCCGTTTTCTCTTTCGACTTGCCCGTTGGATTGCGGGTGTGCGACGGAGGCGAGGTCCAGTCGGATGCCCGTGTTGCTGCAGAACCGGGCGAAGGCCCCCTTGGCGAAGTTCGTGTCGTTGTCGGTGATGATGTTGTTGGGGTAGCCGAAGCGGTTGATGATGTCAGTGAAGAAGGTAACAACCGTCGCTCCATCCAGCTTCCGGATAGGCTTGGCCTCGATCCACTTCGTGAACTTGTCCACCGCCACCAGCAGGTGGGTCATGCCCGCGCGTGCTCGCTTGAAGGGACCGACCATGTCGAGGCCCCAAACCGCGAAGGGCCAGGTTATCAGTATGGTCTTGAGTACCAAAGTTGGCATGTGCCTGAGCTGCCCGAAGCGCTGCCACCCATTGCATGCGCGGACCAGCTGCTTAGCGTCCTCGAGGGCGGTGGGCCAATAGAAACCATGGCGGAATGCCTTGGCGACTATCGCCCTTGATGGGCCTCCACTCGCCCTGGTGGATATCCTTGGTTAGCCGGTAGCCCGTGTCCACATCAACACATCTTTGGAAGATACCGGATACGCTGCGCTTGTACAGCTCACCGTTTATGATGGTGTACGTGTGCGCTCGGCGCCGGATTTGCCTGGCCTCCACCTCGTCGTCCGGAAGTTCTCCGTTGACGATGTAGCTCATGAAGGGTTGTGCCCAGGATGGCACTTCTCGGATGATGAGGACGCTCATGTCCTCCGGCTGACGGATGTCGGGGGGTCGTCCGGATGGCGTACCCGGGACGGCAGCCCCCGAGCCACTAGGTGAGCCGGCAGCCCCCGGGTCTTGTGAAACAGAAGGCAGTGCCTGGCCGAAATTGGTGCGGGTCTTCTTCTTCGGTGGTTTTGCTGGCTCTGCTTCCGCCGTTCCGTTAGCCAGAACGCTTCCTACCCATACGATGGAGTCTGATTCTGGTGACGGGTTGATGGATGGCTTGCGCATGTTCTCCAAGGATACCCCTGGTGGGATGGCCTGCCTGGTGGATCCAATCTTGGAGAGCCCATCGACTGCCTCGTTGTTGACGCGGGGAATGTGGTGAAATTCACACCCATCGAAGGAGGCGCTGAGCTTCTGGATGTGGAACCGGTAGAGAGCCATGTTTGCATCTCTGGCGTCCCATTCCCCGGACACCTGCTGCACCACCAAGTCCGAATCACTAAAGCACAGGATCCGGTTGACACCGATCTCCTTGGCCAGCCGGAGCCCGTGCGCCAATGCCTCGTATTCGGCTACGTTGTTGGAGGCCTTGAAGTGGATCTGCAGCACGTATTCTAGCCTGTCTCCCTTGGGCGAGGTGAGCATGATGCCAGCCCCCAAGCCCCCGAGCTTCTTTGACTCGTCGAAGTTCATCCGCCAATGGTCTGAATCCGGAACCGGTGGGAGATACTGGGTCTCGGCCCAGTCGACGAAGAAGTCCGCCAACGCCTGTGACTTGATCGTGAGCCGGGGCTCGTACTGGATGGAGTAGGCGGCAAGCTCGATGGCCCACTTGGCGACTCGGCCGGTGGCGTCCTTGTTGCCGATGATTTCCAAAAGGGGTGCAGTGCACACGACCTTAATCGGGTGCTCCTGGAAGTAGTGCTTGAGCTTCTTGCATGCCAGGTACACGCCGTAGCACATCTTCTGGTAGTGGGGGTAGTTCTGCTTGGAAAAGGAGAGGACCTCGCTAAGGTAGTAGACGGGTCTCTGAACCGGCTGAGCCTTGCCTTCCTCGGGGCGCTCCACCACCAGGACGACGCTGACGACCCGGCTGATGGCTGCTATATAGAGCAACATCGGCTCCTTGCTAGCCGGCGTGGCTAGAACCGGTGCTGTGGATAGCATGCGCTTGAGGTCGTGAAACGCGGTGTCGTCTTGCAAAGTCCAGGAGAACTTGTCCGTCTTCCTCATCAGCTGGTACAACGGGAGTGCCTTCTCCCCCAGCCGGCTGACGAAGCGACTGAGGGAAGCCAAGCATCCGGTGAACTTCTGGACCCCAAGCATGTTCCTGGGCGGCTGCATCCTCTTGATGGCCGCGATCTTCTCCGGATTCGCCTCGATACCTCGTTGCGACACGAGGAAACCGAGTAGCTGGCCGGACGATACTCCGAAGACACACTTCTCTAGGTTCAGCTTCATCTGGTACTGGCGAAGGTTGCCGAATGTTTCTCCCATGTCCTCGAGGAGGGTGCGCTTCTCCTTGGTCTTGATGACCACATCATCCACGTAAGCGTGCACGTTTCGGCCTATCTGCGAGTGCAAGCATTTCTGCATACATCGCTGATAGGTGGCGCCTGCGTTCTTTAGGCCGAAAGGCATGGTTACATAGCAGAAAGCCCCGTGGGCGGCTGAGGGAAGGACGCCTGCTGGCTGTCGCGCGGCCCACCCCTGCTGTTGGCAGGTAGCCTGCTCCCCCTAGAGTAGCTAAGGTCTTCTTGCATCTGCCGGTTGGCACCGGCCTGCTTGTCCGCGACGCGGAGGAGCTCCTGCACGCGAGCGTGCTGCGGGCTCGCTCCTCGCCCTCCAGGCTGGGTAGTTCCTCTGCCGCGGCTCGCTCCGCGCGCAAGTTCTTGATGGGCGTGCTGTAGGTGGGCCGTGTGAGGCTAGGCGCGGGATCCGGTTCCCCATCCTTTTCCATCCTACCGCCCAGCTCCCCGCCCCGACGCTGTACCTGGCCGCGCCGGCTCGGCTCCGCGATAGCCGGAGTGAGGCTGTGCGCGCGGTCGTACTCACGCCGGGTGATCTCGAGCTGCTTGCGGGCTGCCGCTAGCTCCATGGCCTCATGGAGGAGGATCTGTCTCTCCATGCTGAAGTTGGCCTCCGCCTCCTCCGGGTTATCCCCGAGGTTAACCGGCGTCAGGAGCCGATCAATGGCATCCTCCACCGGGTTCCGGGGCTGCGGGGGAGTGGAAGTTCCGACCTCGTCCGCACCTCGCTCCCGCGGCTGGCGGGGATGTGAGCTAGAACCAGCCATTATGACCTCCACGCCGCGGGGTGCGGCGGAGGCGCTGCCGCCTGAGCACGGCAACTCCGTGACAGAGACGATTTCCCTAGGGAAGCGCTCCGGGACGGTGGCGACGTAGACAGGGAGATCGCCGAATAGCAGGACGGTGCCGTTCGCCGGGAAGGAGGTTCCGGCGAAGCAGGAGGCATTGTCGATGACGCAGTCGAACTTGCCGAGCGTGAGCACCAGGCTGGAGGCCACGCGCTCACCGGCTGAAGTACGGGGTCCCGTGCGGAACGTGACTCCGGTCGAAGCCATCTTGCCCCACGGTGGGCGCCAACTGTCGTTGTATTGGAATGGCAGTACCTGAGGAGGTTAGATCGAGGTGTGGGGACTAGCAGGGAAGCTATCGACGGCGTCTGTAGGCGAGATTGGATATAAGCGAGCATAGCGGGACGCAAGAAGTACCCAGGTTCGGGGCTCTCGTGGTGAGGTAAAGCCCCTACTCCTACCGGATCTGACTATGTGGAATACTCGAACTACAAGTGCTCCTCGAGCTGTATACGCTAGCTACTGCCTTAAATGCTGTAAGACCAACCCTTTCTACTGAGGCCTTGCCTCTCCTTATATAGGCAGAGAGGCAAAGGTCTCACTAGCTAGTCTGGCTGGCGGGCCCCACAGGCGGGTCCCAGCCGACTATTCATCTATAGTGTCCAGTATGGCTTGTCTTATCGGAGTATGAGCGGTATGGCTATCGTAGGCACAGTGGATGCCGTGCGAGCCCGTCGTCAGCACAGGCCACTATTCCAGCGTCACCCACGCAAAGTCTTCGGTATGGTTGGGTGGTTGCCCGTCTTGTTATCGTACAGGGCGTACCGTGCACTGATACGCATGTCGTCCTGTCCCATTGATTGAGTCTGGCTACGTGGCCGTATCCGGCTGTCCCTTGCCGATCCGGCTACCGGGTGATAGCCGGCCTGTCTTGCCCTGTCCGGCTGCATCTGGTCAGCCGGACGCGATCCGACTGTCTTGTTTCTTATTCGGTTGGGGTACCCGGGGATCATCCCCCTGACAGATAGATCTTGGCATATAGTTCTCATCGTACGATTTTTTTTGTTTTCTATGCTGCGAACCCAACAAGTTCGGTCCACAATTCCATGATGTGGGGCCTAGTAGATGATCCAAGCCAATCGCTGCCCTTCTCCGCAAACCCGCATAAAGACACGATCCCCCAAGAGCTCTACCACGAGTACAGTCTGGGTAGCCTCTCCAAGACTCTGTTAGCAGCTCTGCCGGGAAGCCACCATCAGCTATGGTGAACCTCCACCACGACAGCTATGCATAGATAATCTAGACACCTAGATCACGGGGCACTGAGGGGTCCCACCATGTGCTGGATTCTCCACGAGAAATCTGCAGCTTCACGATAAGGTCATCCGTCCATGCGAAAAGAAGAAGATCCAGCTGATTTCTCCATCCCATTCTAGATCTCATGGTTAGCGCGTAATATACAGCGATAGAATCACTAGCAACATTGGTTGATTAAATCCTAGATATTATGTTCTTTTACCACTGGAACTGTATCAATAGATTATTACCACTTGATAAATAATCCATAATCATATTATTATGAAAATAGTATTTTCTAACCTTTTTTGAAATGCAGGTGATGACATCATTTGAGTTACAAGTATTTGATAGAAAATAATCAAAGGACATGAGCAAGTTGTGAACTTGCCTTTTGTGATTGCAAGATTATGCACTCTCAGTCTTCGAGACAATAAAATATCCCAAATCTGAAAATAGCATCATTGGTCCGGTAAGGACTAATATTTAAAGAAGCAAGATGCAATTATGCATAAGTAATGTAATGCAGTTTGATAAACACGAATCCCCGGACTAATCGTATATGATCTAGGTGGAATGTCTTGGTGGATATCCTTGGTTAGCATCCTTGGTGGATATCCTTGGATATCCTTGGAATGTGTTGGTGGATCTAGGTGGAATGTGTTGGTGCATGAGTTCTTTGGAATGTGTTGCACTTTTATACCAATTCCACACTTGTGCTTCTTAATAAGGCTTGTGAGAGTGTGTGAAACAATATGTAGATACGACAAGTAGCATACAATATTAAAGCACTCAAATGGGCATGGTATCTAAAAGATTTCTTAAGCAAGATTAAGAATCAATTAGAGATTTTAAAGAAGTGTTTAAGGATTACTTTTAATGTTTATTAAAAGAATAATTTTTGAAGAAATCTTACTTAGCTAAACAAAAGCATTTAAACTCTAAGTTAACACTCTTAGGTTTTCTTTCTAGTTATAATTCTCAAAGAAGAAAGAATTACTTCATTTGAATAAGGACCACACTAGTAGTTGAGACTTATCTATCTTGGCCATTATATGGTATTATAATTTGTTCACTTCATAGTGTTTTTTAAGGTTAATTAAGAGTGGTATTACCTTTATTTGAGTTGTAGTTTCTTAACTTTATGATTGAATAGAATTATTTGTCTTCTTATAAATGAATGGTTATAATTTGTAAACAAGGAAATAATATTATTTAACTACTTATGAATTACCTTTGGATTTATAATATATTTATAAACTTGTGGTTAAACTAATGGTAAAAGGTTTTAATAAGTTCAAAATAATAATCTTGAGGATTGTATATCTGATATCTCCTTTTTAGAAATGCTACACTTATTTAGGAACGATAGTTTATCAAAAATTGTAACTAAGATGTTTTGGACTATTTAGACTTTATACATTTAATATTTTGAAGACTAATATTATTTTTCGACTTATAATGGACATATTAGAGGCATTAATAATGTTATACTTTTATGAATTACCAACTAAGAAAATAGGTTTGAATTCAATTTATTAGGGTAGTAAATTTTTACTTACTTCAAAATGGAATGTTACATTTTTAACATGTAAATATTATTTTTGTGATCATTTTGGTATATTATATGTATTTTTGTGATTTTTAAATAATAAGATATGATTTTTATAAGTTTTATTACTTTATGAATACTAAATAAATAATAAATACTTAGTTAAGTGTCATAAAAATTTACAAAATAAGTTTATAAATGTATATTTTGTTTTTCTAAGAGTTTTTATATATTATACTTATTTTTATGAATTTTAAATAATAAAACATTTTTATATAAGATTTATCCCTAATAGGTTATTTACTAATAATTATTATTATTTTATTTAAATTGGAAAATAAAATATGACAATAGTTTTATATTATAAAGTTTATTTTTCTGAACATTTATATATAATATATATTTTTCTGAATTATAAAATAAAAGATATTGAATTTCTAAGGTTTAATCAATTCCTGCAATTATTAAACAAGTTTTGAAAAGATTTATTGCGTCAGAGTGACGTCAGCATGACACAACCCTAACTATTAAACCTTTTTGTACTAACTTTAACCTAATTCACAGCCACTGACTGGTGGGGCTCCCACCACGTCACATGCCACATTGGCATGGACCTAGTCAAACGAACTAAATGGGCTGGGGTCATGTCATTTGACTTGACCATGACGTCAGCACGCCGGGACACGGCGGATAAACACTAGCAAGGCTACCACTTGACGTTGGGGCTTCACGATGCGATATTACAGTTGGTTTTGGACGCGGAAGATCGAGCTGGGTCGATTGAAGGTAACACCGCTATCTAATGGTGACCGGAGGACTGCCAGCGATGAGCTTATGCGTCAGAGGACAGCGGTGCACGACGGAGCATGTCGCGAGCGCGATTTAAAGCGAGATAAAGAGATAGGGAAGCACTCGCATGTTCAGCAGCTCACCACAAACGCGTTGGAGGGGTTGGTGGTGCCAGGTGAGCTTCGGATGCGACGGATCGACAGTCATGGCCACGACGGCTGGCAAGATGTCGAGCTCGATTCCTCGCGATTTGAGACGCGTCTCCTTGTGTTACGGGTTGGAGATGAACGAGAAGACAGAGGCGAACTTAGTGGTGGTTTCAGCGAGACTCGAGGCGACCTGAGACGGCGAGGACGATGATCCCCGACGATCTAGGGTTTCGACTCCTCTGTGCGCGAGCGTCATAGAGCAAGAGAGAGAGGAACAAATGGGGATGAGGACGAGCAGGGCATCGCGGTGGCGTCCTTATCCTCTCCCGAGGGTGGCGGCATGAATCTCAGTGCTCGCCGGCGACGAGGAAGCGGCCACCGAGTTGCTTGCGGCATCGGAAGGTCGACGCCGCACGAGGAAGACGAGATGAACCGTTATCTAGGCCTGGGCCGGTGCTGGGTTGAAGCAAAGTGAGTGAAACTTTGTTGTTGCTGCTCGCTGCGCTACGTTAGGCGATGGGCCACGGTGGACTGGTCTGGCTAGCAGACTCCTTCTTTCCCCTTTTCTATTTCTATTTTTATTTCTGTTTTTACAATGTCATTTCAAATATGATTATTTTTTAAGGATTTAAATATCCAGAGAATTTGCAGATCATGTATATTGTTGTATAAAGCAATTATGATCATCTTCTCTCCATTTCTTATTGTGTATAAACTATTCATAACTATATAAAGAGCCCTTTTCATTTAGGAAATATTAATATAATTAGGGTTTTAGGAATTAGTTCTTATAATAAGAGCTTATAAAATGACTTTCATTTCCACTAAAATAATGTAATGGCAATGGTTTAAAATTAATACTGATGGGTATAGAATCTTGTTAATACTTAACCTTATTAAGGAACTATACAAATATATTACCAAGTATTAAACCCTGGGATCTGTAATATGGTGATTTGAATTCCATGGTTCTTGCTATTTGGTGATTTCACCAAATCCAATTCTACTTAGATTGTGGGGTTTATAACTAGCATAAAACAATCTTGGTTGAGTATTTATGCACAAACAACAATTGCTAGTGGGAGAAGGGAGATACTCATCTAACAAGTGGGTATCTTAAGTTTGGAGAATATTGAATAGACTCATATTCTATTATGGACAGGAATATATTGCCTTCATGATTTGTGACCATAAATAATAACTCAACTTAAAGTGAGTTGTTGGGATTGCTTCCCTAATGTGACCTTGATGGTATTTAAGACCAAGTCCTCATTAGGGTTTAAGATAACAAAGTAGACAAGGCTTTCATCCATGAACACTCATCTGGTTCTCTAATTATCTCTTGGAAGCTTCATTTGTCCAAGAGATAATATCCAATGATTACTTAGGCATAGGAAATGGTTCCACTACCAATTTGATCCTGGGTTTTAGAATAATGAAGTAGACATGGGTTTGTCATGGTTTGATATATTGTTGGTTAAAGGTTTCTCAAGCACTCCTACCTTAATACCTCACTAAGCTTATCTTTAGATAAGGAATTCCTTTCCTAAATATACTCTATACATCTCTCTTATCTTATTCACAAAGATCACATCTTCCTGAATAAGTCAATCAACTGACTCCAACATATCCATCATCATATGATGATATGGTCATACCACTTCAACAATACTCATTCTCCATTCTTCTCCTAGTATCTATATAACTTCCATTGCTAAACTACCCTTAATGAATCCATCAATGTATCTACTACTAACTCCATCCATTAGCTCCTTTAATTCCATCTTGCAACTGCAACCAAGGGTTGCAAGACTACAATCCTCACTATATACAACAAGAGATATCAATCCTCTAGAATAGGTATGGTACTACTCTGCATAAAACAAGTTTGTTCTTGTATTAGCTTGGTTAAAATACTATGCCTCCAACTACTCCATACAACTTATGTTATATACTTCATCATACTCTAGCTTGTCCACTCATGATCAAGCTAGATGATTCAACTTACTAAGGTTTTACCTAATCTGGTATACTCACAACTCTTCTTCAACACCTAGTCATGTATCCTCAAGTGACTTGAGAATAATGACCACCAACCCTTGATCATGCTTAGCTTAGGCTTCTAATTGTCTGATCAAAATCTATTAACACTAAGCAGTAGACTTGTACTAGTCTCTCTATAGGCTTATCTTGTTAAGGAAGCTTACTCCATATTTATATCTACTTGGCTTAACAAGATTATCATTGGATATCCTAATACTACTAGCTTTCTCATAGCTTCTCAATTACTAGCTTAACTCTTAGGTTTAATCACTTCTTCTAGTTAACTCAGGAGCGAGTTATCTCCTCCAACATCAGATGGTGGTTTGATCTCCACCAAGGATCACATTCCATTGATGATGGCATACTCTACCATAACTGGTTCCTCCTTATAATTTACTTAAGGTCTTTAAAAGGTCAATATATTAGGTCAAAGTTAAGAGTCAATAAGTTCTAGGTCAAGAGTTGATCACTCTACAATGATGATCAATTGACACCAGGACTTGGTTAAATAGATATGTCACCTCTTAATATCATATTAAGGGTATGTGCTAGATGGTCTTGGCTTGACTTCCTCTCCTACTCTATTTGTAATAAGAGTTAGTGTTTAGAAACTACCATGATTCTCCTAGTACGAATAACTATGACAAGAAAGTATATCAAGGTTTAGTTATGGGGTTTCTTTACTTAAGTTATATACTTAACTTGGTATTCAGGGTTTGTTGTAGGTAATACCTTGAAATCATTTTTGAATTATTAAGTATTCATCCTTAAGTTATTGTATGGAATACCATGTAATAATCTCTAGAAGATCTAGTACTCCTTATTAAGTAGTGTGTTGTGACTTAGTTTTATTACATTTGATCTATCCTTAGATCAAATTATATTACCCAAAGGTTTTAGCAAAGGTCATATTGAAACTTATCGCAGTCAACTTGATGATCTACTTTAGCTCCACCAAGTTAAGAGAAGATTCAATCACTTTGGCAAGTTTTATTTAAAAGTGTGAAAATTATTCGAATTTTCTATGCATGAATGCAATGCACACACCTTATCTCAGCTTATTTCTAAGCTCTAATGCTAGGATGTTACAAACTGTTTAGTGATTTTGGTACAGCGCAACGTTTTTGCTACAAGGTCTCCGACGAGGTTTCCCGGCGAGTCTCCGACGAGGTCGGTTTTGCTACATTAGCACAACTGTTTTGCTACAAAGTGTCTGGCGACGCTTCGGCGAAACAGTCCTTTTTCTATTTTTGGACACGTCTTTTTTGCTACATGTAGCAAAAGCGGAACTTTTGTAGCAAAAGTGAAACCTTTTGTAGAAAAAGTAGGATTATGGGCTATTTCAGAGACACGTGTCCTTGAGGGCAGGACGAAAAAAAACTTATGAGACCCGGTCTATATTAATGAAGGATAGACCCACCTCCATATATGGTGGCTAGAAAAAGGCTATTAACAGATAAAATAATAAAAAAATAAAAAGTCGGACATATGTCAGTCATAGATAGACCCGATCTCGTAGGATTTATTTCCGGGCAGAACGTCTTTGGGTGGCTGGCCCTCCCCCTCCTCACGAGGGGACACACATGCGCCGTACTCCGGAAATCCAAACTCAAGAACCGGCCTCAAATCACTAGTTCACATCAATATATCTTGACTACCGAATATGGACTCTCTCCTACTAGTTCAACACTACCAGCCCATGTCTATTTCCGGCCGGCTGCCGATGAACGTAGAGTACGGGAACTCGGGAATGTAGAGTAGAGTACGTGGTATGGGGTACCACGATCCTACGTATGCCGACAAGACGACAGTGCCGGACAAAGCAGGTGTTCTAGGCTCTTGTAACCCATCCCTGTCGCTACGTCGGATAACCATGCCGCGTGCCTACCCCACGTACTATCCAATGTGTCAACCGCGCAGCACTTCGCCCGACGCGTGTCAATACATCATGGACAGACGGAGGCGGTGCTGGCGCCCGCCTCGTCGCACACGCGCCGTCTCCTCGCCGCCGGACCCACCTCCTCTCCGGCTATATAAAGGCGCGCCTCTAACCTGCCTCACAAGCATCCAGAACAAGCAGTCGCAGTCGCACTCGCACACAAAACACACGAACGTACGTCCACTTGCAGCTGAGTTTGAAAGCCATGGCGTCCGGGCAGCAGGAGAGGTCTGAGCTGGACAGCATGGCCCGCGAGGGGGAGACCGTCGTCCCGGGCGGCACCGGCGGGAAGTCCGTCGACGCGCAGGAGAGGCTTGCCCAAGGTACATATACGTACTCAATGCAACATGTGGTGTACTGAATCTGCGCAAGTCATCAGCTTGTTTCTGATACTGATTATAACTAGCATCGTTTTCTAACATGATTTCGTGCGTTCAGGGCGCAGCCGTGGCGGGCAGACACGGAAGGAGCAGCTCGGGGAGGAGGGGTACCGTGAGATGGGCCACAAGGGCGGCGAGACCCGGAAGGAGCAGCTGGGGGAGGAAGGCTACCGCGAGATGGGACACAAGGGCGGCGAGACTCGCAAGGAGCAGCTCGGGGAGGAAGGCTACCGCGAGATGGGGCACAAAGGAGGGGAGACCCGCAAGGAGCAGATAGGGGAGGAAGGGTACCGCGAGATGGGGCGCAAGGGCGGTCTCAGCACCATGGAGGAGTCCGGCGGCGAGCGCGCCGCCAGGGAGGGCATCGACATCGACGAGTCCAAGTTCAAGACCAAGTCCTAGATGACCAGCTAGCTGCTTAGCTGCCGAGCAAGCAGCTCACTGCTGATGTCTAAATGTAGCGCTGGCTCTTTAGTTCACCTCCCGTAGTGTTTCGCGTACCACTGAATAATGTAGGTCAGATCCTGACGTGTGCACGCATGTAGGCGGTCATATCGTGGTATGATCATGTGTGTGCTTCCTAGCTGTAGCCTGTAGGTAACGATGGTCAGTAGTAGTCAGGTAACCAGGTGTCCGTGTTAGTCCAAGAGTCCTCTGTATCCTTGCACCGTCAGTATTGTAGTCGTCCATGCTGAAATCTGAAGCTTTACTATGAGTGGCAGTGCTACTATGTGCTAATTGTTGGTGTATCAAAGTTGTGGACCTTTTTTTTGTGACCTTTTTGCTCGTAAGTTTCATTCCCGCTTGTACGATTCGACCAAACTGAACTAACTGTCCATAAAAAAAATGACGGAAGATCAGAGAAATACCACAAAACCAATAGCTACAGAAACATAGCGACGAAATTAAGCACGGAAATTTGCTAAGGCCCACGAGCCTAGCCGCATGCAAGAGATGACATTGAAATTTGTGTGATGCAACGCAACATATTCCCACGTAGTCAAATGTTTTTGCAACCTGTTTTCAGTCACATAGCAGATCAAAATCCGTAATTTCTGGTCAGCTATCTGAGAATGATGGTTGGTGAGTCTATCCCTTGATGCTTCATTAGAATCATGAATGAGGATGTGCGCAAGTGCTAATGAGAATTTTAGGGGTTCATGATCGATCGTTAAACTTAATGTGGACAAATGCCTGTTGAATGAGGGACACAATTCCCTTTGGCTCCTACATGATAAGAATCGGTACAATGATTCCACAACGCTAAGATCTTTCAACTACCAACCTTCGATTGTATTCTTCTTCAAGAAGAAGCGCCAGAATACAAACTTCATATACTCCTCCGTCCTAGAATAAATGACTTGCATTTGTCTAAATTTGAATATATCTTACACTAAAACAAGACTAGATACATCTGAACAAACCCCGTCACTTATTTTTGAAACGGAGGGAGTATATAGTTTTTCTATTTTTTTTATTTTATTGCTGTTGGATGGTATGGCCTTTGTTTTCTTTAAAACTTATACATTAGGATAAGTTCCTATCATTGCAAGTTAGGCACACCCGACATATTATTTCATCAAATGTACATATGTGAGCAATTTTTCTACATCAAGGTACCTGTTCACTTGATGAAGTTCAGGGAACGGATCAATTTTTTTTTTGGAGTACTAGAATATCTTTTTCAGTGCCGAATGGACCTTGGTCTATCCTATCCTGTCAAGTTCCCTTTTCTCCCAGACTTGCGACCTTAGTCGTGCGGTTTGAACTTGCAAAGTGGAACTCTTAATTTTCTTTAGAAACATCGAATACAACATGTGTACAAATTAACATGGGTACGCACACAAATTGCATATAGAAGACTTTGAGTCATGGATCTTGAATGCAACACGCTTTTGAAGTGTATCACTTAAAAAACAAACCGTCTTCACTAAGACAAACATGTCGACAAACCTCCATGCAAATATTGGTTCTCAACTTCTTAGTCGAGTGTTGTAATTAGAAAATTTGTGCATTTACAGCTCATGTATATGATAATAGGGGAATTTTTAAATTTTAGTTTCCAGAAGCAAAATGGTTGAGATTTCTATATAGCTAATGAATTAGAGTTAGATCATCAGCAAATTGCTATAAGTTTCAACATGACTTTGTGCATTTTCAAAAATTTGGGATTCAAAGAAAATATGAGCCTTTGAATCATAATACATCACACATAAAGAACTAACACAAACAAATATTCAGTAAAAATTAAATATTTGAATTCAAAATGTGAGTCTAAATCTTATTTTTATGAGTTTTTTAAAAATAATTTTTAATAGATAAAAAATCAAAGATGTTTCAATACCAATAGAAAATCATTTGATATAGCTAAATATGACCATAACAAAATAAAGTTCCTAAATATTCCTTTAATGCTATTGAAAATAGTATTCTTTAACTTTAAGAACTTTACATGATTTGGATAAACTTGGTATGGACCGTTGTTGGGAATATGCCCTAGAGGCAATCATATATGATGTAATTCCCAATGTATTCATAAAGGTATTAAGTTGTCCTTGTATGATTGAATTTTTGATTCAATCGTGGAACTATATATTCATGTTGTTCATACTAAATATCCTTGGTCATTGAGGTTGTGTTGGACACACAACTTAGACTAATGTGAAAGTCGGCTGATGACTCGGTTCCACTTGTCATGGGCATGGTGATGCTATTTCGACTTACACAGATTCAGCTAAAGAGTTTAGCGAGTTGGATTAACCCATATTGAGATGCATCGAACAAGTCGTCATTTGTATGCGTCAATCAATGTAATCCTTAGACCTGAGGTTATTGCACAATCTGAGTTGTGGATCACCGACTTAGGTTCTGTCAAATGTTGTTCTGTCATAGGAAAGTTATAAAGGCAGAGTTGGGGTCGACTGAAAAATCAAGCTGCGTGATGTGTATGATCAAGATGGGATTTTGCCCCTCAGACTCGAGAGATATTCTCCGGGCCCTCTCGGAAGGTATGATTCAGAAAGCATGGCCATGCACGACTCGGTTAAGTGTTAACCGAAGCGGACGACTAAGAGTTAGTCGGATGAATAACTTATCTCAGATCGAGAGGAGAGTTGAGATATTTGAAGGATGCCGATTATTCGTCTATAGATTGACAAGATGTATCATGAGGCAAAAGGGACTCGGATGCAAATCGCATTGGAAGGTATATCGTCATGACTCTTTGGTACTTGGGAGTCGGCATGTTCTACTAGGAGCCACTGTCGACTGATCGATCACGAGTAAGACTCGAATCATGTCCAGGTCACCATGATCCTGTTGGGTCACACACTTAAGAGCGGGAGCAAGTTTGGGTTGGACACGATCCGGAAATCTGTTTGGTTTGGACCCGAATCGGACACGGACTGAGTCTATGAGTTGGACTCGTAGTGACTAATAAAGGCCTTTTAGTGAATGGGCCACAAGCGAGTGGAGCCCACTTTTACTCCCTATATATATTGGGACGCAGATGCCAGAGGGACATGGTTAGGTCATTCCATGCGTTGGAAACCCTAGCTCCATTTCACTCCAGCCATCGTTCTGGACCTAGAAGTCTGTCGCTGGTGCTCCTCCTCGAACGTGTGGATACTGGCATAGATGTTTTACGATCAGCGCTTCGACGATCACGGATTGGGTCGGATTGTGAGGACTGCACACTACATCAAACGACACACTTCATCAGTTACGCAACCGTGCGTCTAGTGGTAATCCTCCTAGCCTTCTACCTCAGCTAGATCTTAGGATCACCGCGTAGGAAAAAATTGTTTTATCTCTACGTGGTCCAACAACCGCATACTTAAGAGAGTGCAAATATGGAAACAAGACCAACGAATGTTTGTTGAAAAAGTATTGCATCTTTGTAGAGTGTATACAAGTGGATTGTCACTCCCGGTTTTGGGAATAGAACTACGATCTTAGCATGGAAAGACACTCCATGAATTCCTCTACGACCTATGAAGGTTGACGGACATTTTCTAAATTAAACTTACATTTTCAAGGAGTGATTTCCAAAAATTGCATTAGCCTAGGAATTTGGTCCACTGTTGTAGCTAGTGCATCAAACAACCACATTATTAGTACTTGTTGAGTACGCTCGTACTCAAGCGTACTTTCTTAACTCTTGCTTAGGTTATGAATACACCGAGGAACGTAAAAATGAAGGAGAAGTCTACACGAAGCGCTAGACGTGTCAGAAAGAATTAAACAAATAGACTACCAAATAGTGTATGAAGGTGAAGATGAAGCATAAACATAGCCTTATATAGGCTAGAATAGTTTACTAGAGCCGAGCAGTGTAGAATCTTAATAAATAATATATTGAGTCGCTATGGTACTAAGGTTAGTCGTACCATTAGTTTTAAGGCTAGTAAATTTGATATTTGAGTTGCATGTGAATTCTCAATGGATTGAGGAGGATGTTGTATAATGTTTACAATTTTGGTCGGCATAATAAGTATGTGAGATATTGGACTTGCAATATTTTTGTTGTACCACTCTAAGAGAGTAATAATTATGGGACAACATGTCATAAGTGTTATGTCAACGACCTGCACACTATAACATGCAATGGTGTCACGGGTCATCCACCTTCCGGGGCCGCTGCCCCAGCATGCACAAACTTGACTGAAGTCTCTGACCAACGCCACATCGCAACACCTACAAGGAGGACAAAGTAAGCCAAGAATAGACCTGCCGGAAACGAGCTACCAGACAGCCGAGGGAAGGGAACCGCTCTCCATCATCCGCAGTGATTGTCATAAGGGCATAGTAGTAGTACCGGCTAGGCCAAGATCGGGCCAAGATCAGGCCTGGCCGGCTAGGTTTAGATCAAGCCCAGATCAGGGCATGTTAGTGCCGCCGCCGTGTTGCTGCAGTCAGGCCATCAACGTTGTCGTCTTCCTGCACCCCGCGACATCCCTACCAGTGCCGCTGCCTCGTTGGTCGTGCCCCCATGCCTCGCCGTTGGAGACTCTGTTGTGCCACCACTGCAGCTCCCGTCCCGGGCCGGGTGCCGGCCGAAGCAGATGCATCATCATCAGGAGGGAGACCACTGTCGCATAGCCCAAGGACGGCTTTCCACATATACGCCACCTGACGAATTCGTCACCATGCCGATCTGCACCGCCGCCATAAGCCACCACCCGTAAAGAGGTCCCTGTGCCGGGTAAGGGAGGTCCCGCCACTAGCACCGGGCGGTCTTTGCCATGCGGTGCTCGCCGCTGGCGGTGGGGGAGGGAGGTAGGAAGGGAGAGGTGGCGGAGGGCTAGGGTTGCGCCTCAGTCACCCTCGTGGGTGTGACGCGAGATGCAAAGCCTTTTTTTGATTCCCTCCCACTAATTCATTCCTACAATGCTTCTCCACGGACCTTTGAAATTTCGACCAACCTGGTAAGTTTTGTTGATACGAAACTGCTTCACAGCCGATGTTTAGGATCCGATTCATATACGATACCTGATCATGCGGCAGAGCAGCTCGGTGCACAAGTGCGTCAATGGTGGAATGGCCGTGTCATACAAGATTCCTGTGTGATCCATCGTATGAGTAGCAGTGTTGTTGTTGATATCTCAGGATTCTGTCTGTACCTTAACTCTTTTTTTATTGACCATCAATACCATGGTATATTCATAGTAGCAAATAGTACATGGTAGAAATACATAAACTGACTCCAACGATTACAAAATAAAATCTAAAAGGAAGTTGCAATACTTTGAAGTCTTTGAGCTTTTATATTGCAAGACACAATCTTGTACTTTTCTGAAGGCAACAAAAAATTGACAGATATGAAACCATAACTTGTAAATATCAATGACGGTTTTCCCATAATTTTAAGGTATTTCTATTTCCGTGCCCTTGGTTTCTTTGTTGTACTTAGTTTTCTCTAGCCGCTAAACTTTTTCTCACTTTTCTGCTTCCTCTATTCTCAAACCTTCTCCGACGCTTGGACAGAGGGATGTCGTCAGGTCAAAGTATTGACCATTACATGCTGACTAGTGAGGCCGTGTACGGACGACGGTTCCTCCCTAAACCATTACGTGCTAACGGGTGGGGCCATGTTGGGATGGGTCTTGCATTGAGCGTTATGTGGCCTCGATTGCTTGGGATGGGTCCTACATTGAGCGCTACGTGGTGAAGGGTGGGGCCGCATGGAGACACGTCAGACCGGCTATCTCTCGCTCACCCAAAGCATTCACTTCCCTCGAGACTCGAACATCTCCGCATGCCCCCCTTCGATGCCCTATCGTCGTGCCCTCCTACCTTATGTCATCCTCCGCCCCCGGGTCGTGGAGCCCACTCCACCTCATCTAGTTCTACCCCTATCGTGGCATAGTATGCAAGGCCGACTGGTGTACTACTTAGACCCATCGCCCATAGAGAAGATTGGGAGGAATCAGACGGATCTAACGCATGCATTCCATCTGGGTAAGCATCGTTTCCTTTTGTAAATTAATGATAGGCAGTATTTGAGCATGAATCGCTGGTCCTCAACTATCTGCCTTGCTTTTCGAATAGGATTGATCCAGCGCTGGCATTTCGGTTGTCGGTTAGACTTGATACTAGCATAATTCGTGGTTGTGAACAATATCTCTATGGATTATACTTCTCAGTGGTGGTTGCAACCTCCATAACTCTCAGATATTTGAAAGAAAAATTCTATTATAAATTCCACTGGAGCCATGGTGATTATGTTGATTTGCAATATTTCAACATTAAGTGAGCAAAGATTGCTCCCATTAACTTGCGAAGATCATATTGTAATGCTTTTCTCTGTGAATGCTGCTAACCGTTTTGATAAAATATGTATCCATGTGAAACCTGAAGTTGTGCACAAAGGAAAGAGGATAAAGCATCATCAGGTGGTCAAGCATCATTGGGTGGTCAGTGATAACCCCCAAGTGCAGGGGATCAATGTAGTACAATTCGATAAGTATTTGAGTGTTAGGCCCACAAGGAGCTGATGGTAAACTATCTATTCTCTAAAGCCCTATAACCCTCTTATATGGCCTTCTATGCAAAACTAGGATCTAAGTGTGTGTTTTGTTTTGGTACTAGGTAGAAAATAAAGTATGTGTTAATGGAAACTACAAGTAAACTGGTGCATGTTAAATTGATCTAATGAAGTGGAGTGGATTAGTGGCAAGTTTTCCCGAGTAGCAAGTTTCTCTAAGGGAGTAAATGTTTAGGCAATTGTTATTTCATTCGTTTATTTGATTGTTTATTGTTTCTTCCAGGATGGAGCCTTAATTAGGTGCAGCCAAATAAATGTGCATACACAAATCTTATGATGGATCCTAAGGCCATGATACTAAGCAAACATAGGAATTATTAAGACATAATTGTCCCACCATACCTATAAACTCCAGGGTCCCCAACATGGTGATCACCTTACATGCATTCCCCAATATATGCGTGCACTCATATATTGTACAAGAAGACAATCATAAAAGATAGCAACATTGAATGCAACCAATAAACGAACTATTTTACTTTTTCCATAACAATTCACTACTCAAACAAAGACATGGAGTCACAATAGACCAAGGGGAAATAATATATTGCTTCGCACATCATGTTTGCCAAGAGATTACAGTAGGGAGATGGAGAGGATCTTGATGTAGGTGTTGATGATGAACACGCCGGAGGGGGTGAGAATATCATTTTGTGGCCCGAAAGTTGGGGCGCCCAGGCAACGCGGTACCTGAGTTGATTTTAGTCAACGCGATTCGAGAAGTTGGGGCGCCAATTGCTGAGAGGGGTGTTTTGAGTGAATGATGGCGAAACCCAATATTTTCAAATCACGCCCGTTAAGCCAGGATATTGCGTTACACTAGTTCCTACTGTGCCCCTTCTTCGCCGGTCACTCTTCTTAGCCACCCTGCACGTGTCGTAGGGGCAAATCCATTACTGTACTTTCCTAACTCTCGACACTGAATCTTGCTGCAGTGGTGGCGGTCCCTATTCTTCCCTTCCCTGACCCTGAATCTGCCGGTGGTGGAGGACCTTTTTTCTCCCTTCCCCGACACTGAATCCGACGGCGGCAGCCCATCATGTCTTGCAAGGTTGTAGCTACGTCGTCGACTGATTCGGGTCCGTCGAGGCCCAAGTCTGGGGCTCAACACGAAGTAGCGGTGAGGTCTTTAGCCCCGGCTAGCGAGGAGGTCAGCGAGTATTCTGCTCCCAAAGTACCTACGAGCAGCGGGTTGAAGAGAAAAGCAAGGCCGGCGACGGATTGTTCGGCTCCGGTCGGCGGATGCGTGCTGACTCGTGTAATAATGAGCTCGTTGGGGAACCCCAAGAGGAAGGTATGATGAGCACAGCAGTAAGTTTCCCTCAGTTATGAAACCAAGGTTATCGAACCAGTAGGAGCAAGGAAACACCTCCAAGGTGTTGTTGCCAACTTGGAATCCTGCACAACACAACCACAGAACTTTGCCCCAACTTACAGTGAGGTTGTCAATCTCACCGGTTTTGCTGAAAACAAAGGATTAAACGTATTGTGCGGAAGAAAGTAAAAGCTTGCGGAAAGTAAACAGAAAGCAGTAAACAGTTGTAGGTTGATGGTAAAAGAAAGGACCGGGGTCCATAGTTCACTAGTGGTGGCTCTCCTTAAGATAGACAACATGTTGATTGAACAAATTACAGCGGGGAAATTGACAAATATCGAGAAAGCATACATGCATATACTAATCATCTTGACTCCTTTGAGATTTGATTGGGCATTACAACATTATACATAGACCGTAATCCAACTGCATCTATGACTAATAATCCACCTTTAGGTTATCATCCGAACCCCCTCCAGTATTAAGTTGCAAGAAACAGACAATTGCATTACGCATTGCGTGTAAAGTAAACAATCCGATGGTTCTATGAACAAAGGATTGTTGTTTTCTCCCTAGTAGCAACAACACATCTAGTACCTTAGAGATTTTTGTCACTTCCCCAGATAACTAGAGGCATGAACCCACTATCGAGCATAAATATTAACTCTTGGAGTTGCTAGCATCTACTTGGCCAAGATAGCTACTAACAACGGAAAGCATGCAAGATCAAAAATAACAAAGACATGATAGAATCAATAATCAATCTGAAATAGCATCTCAATATCCATCAGATCCCCGCAAACACAACATGTAGGATTATAAATAGATGATCTTGATCATGAACAGAGCTCACAAGATCTAAACATGATAGCACAAAGGAGAAGAACCAGCCATCTAGCTACTACATGGACCCGTACTCCAAGGATGAACTACTCACGCATCATATTGGAGGCTTGCATGGTGATGAAGAGGGCCTCCAGGGTGAATTCTCCCCTCCGGCAGGGTGCCGGGAAGAGCTTCAGATCCCTCCCGATCTAGGGATGGAGATGACGGCGGCTATAGACTCTTTCGTGGAATTTTGATCGGGTAGTTAGGCATCTTACAGGCGAAAGGGGAGGCCGAGGGGGTGCCCTGGGTGGCCGCACCATCCCCTGGCGCGGGCCAGGCCTGGCCGCGTGGCCAGGTGGTGTGGCCGCCCCTGGCCCCTCTCCATCTCGTATTCTGGCTCTGTGTCCCCCTCGGTGAAAAACTGACTTTGGCTTTTGTCCGTCCAATTCTGGGAATATTCATTTTCTGACTTTCCTGGAACCAAAAATAGTAGAAAACAGGCAACTGGCACTATGGCATATTGTTAATAGGTTAGTCCAAGAAAGTATATAAAAAGTACTCCAAAGTGTGGACAAAACATAAGAAAGTAGATAAAACCAAGAATGGAACATCAAAAATTATGGATACGTTAGCAATGTATCAACATCCCCAAGCTTAACTCCCTCGAGTAGGTAAGTGATAAAAAGAAAGAATAATTTTTGAAGTGACATGCACCATCATAAACTTGATTAAAGTATTTGTAAAACATTGATAGCTGGGATCATAGTACTTCAACATAGCATGAAATATAAAGTTTAACAATAAGACATAGCAACTATGTTGTAACATGAAAAGGCACAAACAAAAGATTCATTAATAACAATACTTTGCAAGATGTTTGTTTGTTTCACATAAAGAAAACATAGCATAGTGGCATTCAGCTTGTCCCTCATAGAGTAGCAAACATAAATGCATAGGACACCTTCAAAGTTCATAAGAGTGACTAGATACAAATAGATTAAGAACAAGCAATATCAAAATTATGCATCAATCTACAAGTCTTGGGACAATGCACATAGAACTAAGAATGGCCACTATGCTCTCAAAATAGGTGCATAAAGATAGAAGGTGGATACTCAACATAAAAGTAAAAGAAAGGCCCTTCATAGAAGGAAGCAAGGATTCAAGTTTCATAAAGAGCTTCCAAAAATTATGGTACTTATTAGCTTTCAGCTCTCATTGCCCCTATCATAATCATCTTGAAGTGATTAGGGTTAAAGTGAACAAACTATGGAGTATATGCTTGACAAAGTATAAGTTGGAAACCTCATGTCCCTTGAATACGAGGACCGCTCCTCATGCTACTCAAGTTTAGTTATCGATAAGTTCTTGTCATAGTAAGTACATGTGTATCATAGAGAACCGGCAACGGGGTACCCCTTGCCCGATGATACGGAAGAATCCCCATATCAAAATAACAAGGCAAGTAGACAACGAGCATCTCAGCAATCTTCTTATTTACCATGGGAAAATGGTTTTTTTATCTCTTTCCTCTTTTCTCATATCTCTTTTTCTCTTTTTCTTTTTTCTCAATATCTGACTCTCTTTTTTATAAGCAGAATGCTTCATAGACAACTCATTATGGTTACGTTGTAGGTTTCTACCATGACAACATGGATTAGACCGGCGGCCCAGGCGTTTCTCTAACACACATACATAACTCCATGGACTTACAAGCTCCCCTTTCATTTCACACCGACGACATCCATAGACAAAAGAGCATGATATCAACTAGGTACAAAGTACAAGTGCAATGTTGAAAGCGTTCCCCATGACAGCATGGTTCTGCTAATCCCCAACATATAAGTTCAAGCATATACAACATAGACAACACAATGGTTCAAGTTTATTAAGGGCAAGAAAAGTAAAGTGTGCCATCAAGTTTGTGAGAGCTTTAATCACTAGTTTTCTCATAACAAGTTTAATTCGGAAGGTAGATAAAAACATGAATATACTTGGAATAGCAAATGCTAATAGGTAGGTATGGTGGACTCTTTGGAATAACTTGGTTTTAGGAGTTGGATGCATGAGTGGAACTCATACTTGGTTATGGAGGCTAGCAAAAGACTGGGAGCAACCAACTAAGAGAGCAATAATGGCCATAATCATGCAAAGCGACAAAACATCATCAGTCAGCATAAAGTGGTATTACAAGTCGAAAACTAAAGGATCATAAAGGCTATGGTGACTTGGGATCGTCATAACATGGTGTGAGCATGCGCCAAGTCAACCCAAATAAAGTATCAAAGGAGAATACCACAATACTATGCTTTAATATGCTAAAACAACACATGATTCTTCCAAGGAACATTAAGCAATCTCAATTGTTTATGACATGTCATGCTACAACAAAGATCACTAAGCATAAAGCCAAAACAATATCAAGCATGGCATGACAAAGCATAGGCCACAGTCAAAAACAAGCTCCTTTTATCCCTTAAGCATGAAATTTTCCTACTCTTTTCCAATCCAAACCAAACTATTTGAAAACCAATACATGAAAGAGGGGGTCCAACCAATTTATTCAAGCAAACTAAGAAAACCAAGCGAATGAAAACCAAAACAAAAACTAAAAAGAATACGCTCCAAGAACAACACAACTGTGCATGAAACAATAAAAATGAAGTGTTTGGAAGAAACCTGGGATTTTTATTGATAAAGAAGGGATGCCTTGGGCATCCCCAAGCTTTGACGCTTGTACCTCTTGAATATTTCTTGGGGTGAAACGGGGTTGCATCCCCAATCTTGAGCTTTAGTCCATTCTTCATCTCATTATATGATTCTCTCCATGCACCTGAAATTTTTCCTTCATACAAAACTTCACACAATCTTTATTAGCAACATTAGTGCACTCAAGATAATAAGTCTTTAGGTTCAGTTTCAACACCAATAAAACTTCCATTAAAACACAAGCTACTATAGCACTTCCCTCAAAAAGCTCAATTCCCCAAAATAACTCAAAAAGGAACCAACAAGAAGCAAATGCAAATAATGGCAGAAATCTGTCAAAACAGACCAGCAGGTAAAAACCAATTTTTTCTAAGACCTTAGTTACTCAAATAAAAAAGCGTTGAACTAACGAAAGTTAGATAACAACCTGGGTCAGAAGCACGAAAATTCACGCCTCAAAACTACTTACAGAGATCTTACACGAATTTTTATGGTGAAGCACACAAATCTGTTTTGGGACAGCAACTTTCCCAATCATTACTTCTCTCTCATTAGAGGTTACTCTTGGCACAAAAAGCAAATAAAAAGGATAAGGAGAGGTTATTACTGGAGCAATAACTTCTAAGACTCACCTAAAACTTTTGGGTTATCTCCCAATAAGTACTTTTCTTTAATGCCTTTAAGTTAGGCATAAGAATTAAGAAAAAGAATCAAGTGTTCTCAAATGAATAAGCATTAAGATTAATACTAGAAATATCTTCAACAAGGCAAGGTATCTCATCCAAATAAGTTCTAGAGGATCCTCTCTCAACGCTCTTAGGTTCACTATTTTCATCAAACGGGTTTTCGGGAACAATCCAATCAAGATTTTTTTTCTATGGCTTCATGCATGCTACAAGTTTGAAAGGTATTGGTATCTTAATTTCCTCCCCATTAGGTTCGGTTTTGTTCATCCTTTCTCATGTACCAACAACATCTACACATGACCCTAGCATATTAAAACGTTCAAAGACTTTTGTAGCTTCCTTGGCAACATCATAGAATTCCTTAAGCAAAGTTTCCAGAATATAATCTCTCTTTTCAGGGTCCTCAATTTCTTTAAGTTTAAGAAACATTACTTCCATTAAGGGGTTAAGGTTAACAAACCTAGATTCCAACATGTGAACTAAAGAAGTTGCATCAATTTCATAGTTTGGAGCAAGTTCTGCAAGGGATCTATCCTCAATATCCTCATGCTTACTAACATGATTAAAGAATTCTTCAATATTATATTTTCCAATTATAGAGCCACTACCTATTGAAAGGTCTTTCATGGTGAATTTAGGGATCAACATGGTGAGCTAAGGAAGAGGTAACAACTATAGAAAGACTTAATTTTTTTGTGTTTTTAATAAAGAAAGCAAACTAGTACTTCTTTTTGTGTTTTTGATAAAGAAACAAGCAAACAAAGCAGAAATAAACTAAGCAAAACTAAAACAACAAAGTAAAGAGATTGGTTATGAGGGACTCCCCTTGTGAAGATGTCCTTGACTCCCCGGCAACAGCGCCAGAAAAGTACTTGCTGACTCGTGTAATAACGAGCTCGTTGGGGAACCCCAAGAGGAAGGTATGATGGGCACAGCAGTAAGTTTTCCTCAGTTATGAAACCAAGGTTATCGAACCAATAGGAGCAAGGAAACACCTCCAAGGTTTTGTTGCCAACTTGGAATCCTGCACAACACAACCACAGAACTTTGCCCCCAACTTAGAGTGAGGTTGTCAATCTCACCGGTTTTGCTGAAAACAAAGGATTAAACGTATTGTGTGGAAGAAAGTAAAAGCTTGCGGAAAGTAAACAGAAAGCAGTAAACAGTTATAGATTGATGGTAAAACAAAGGACTGGGTCCATAGTTCACTAGTGGTGGCTCTCCTTAAGATAGATAACATGTTGGGTGAACAAATTACAGCGGGGCAATTGACAAACATCGAGAAAGCATACATGCATATACTAATCATCTTGACTCCTTTGAGATTTGATTGGGCATTACAACATTATACATAGACCGTAATCCAACTGCATCTATGACTAATAATCCACCTTTAGGTTATCATCTGAACCCCCTCAAGTATTAAGTTGCAAGTAATAGATAATTGCATTACGCATTGCATGTACAGTAAACAATACGATTGATCTATGAACAAAAGATTGTTGTTTTCTCCCTATTAGCAACAAAACATCTAGTACCTTAGACATTTCTATCACTTCCCAAGATTATTAGAGGCATGAACCCACTATCGAGCATAAATACTAACCCTTGGAGTTGCTAGCATCTACTTGGCCAAGATAGCTACTAACAACGGAAAGCATGCAAGATCACAAATAACAAAGACATGATAGAATCAATAATCAATCTGAATTAGCATCTCAATATCCATTGGATCCCCGCAAACACAACATGTAGGATTACAAATCGATGATCTTGATCATGAACGGAGCTCACAAGATCTAAACATGATAGCACAGAGGAGAAGAACCAGCCATCTAGCTACTACATGGACCCATAGTCCAAGGATGAACTACTCACGCATCACATCGGAGGCTTGCATGGTGATGAAGAAGGCCTCCAGGGTGAATTATCCCCTCCAGCAGCGTGTCGGGAAGAGCTTCAGATCGCTCCCGATCTAGGGATGGAGATCACGGCGGCTACAGACTCTTTCGTGGAATTTTGATCGGGTACTTAGGGTTTCTGTATTGGAGGTATCTTATAGGCGAAAGGGGAGGCCGAGGGCGTGCCCTAGGTGGCCGCACCACCCCCTGGCGCGGGCCAGGCCTGGCCGCGCGGCCAGGTGGTGTGGCCGCCCCCTGGCCCCTCTCCGTATCGTATTCTGGCTCCATGTCCCTCTCCAATTCCGAGAATATTCATTTTCGAGAATATTCATTTTCTGACTTTCCTGGAATAAAAAACAGCAGAAAATAGGCAATTGGCACTATGGCGTCTTGTTAATAGGTTAGTCCAAGAAAGTGTATAAAAAGTTATCCTAAGTGTGGAGAAAACATAAGAAAGTAGATAAAACTAAGCATGGAACATCAAAAATTATGGATACGTTAGCAACATATCAATGCGGCACCCAGATCTCGAAGAAAAAACCCGGGAGAAGGGCGAGAGCTGAATTTTTCTTATATGTGCCTTATCTTACAAGTAGATTAGTTACGGCATAATAGAATCAAATGAACTGAAATGCTCCCCTTTTTAATCAAATCAGGCACAACTTTGATACAAGTGACCTATATGAGTTCACAGTTCATGTTTGCCAGTACACTGCAAAACTTGATTTTGGTTGCGAGAGGGTCGTGTTCGGGCAAGATGTGCATCTGGTTGTGAATTACAAAGAGGTTGTGTCTATTTCGCAGCTGGTAGATATGCTTGCCGCTAGGATTCCCTAGGGTTCTAGACAGAGGACAAAATTGGTGTGGTGCAACATGAATGATACCTATTAGCAAATTGAGCACTCCCATGAGCTTTAGATGGTTTGGGAGTGTTGTGCAGCTAATCGTAAGGTGAAAGTTGAAGCGATGATTGATGATATGTATGCAGATGCTGGAGATCTTGCTGCTAGAGCTTCTGCTCCTAGAGAATACAGAGCAATAGATGTTGATCTAGATAAGTTCAGTATACGCATAGAGGGGGATTCATACATGGCAAAAATTGATGAGGGAGTTAATAAGCCAGTTCCTTCATGTACTTTGGAGATCACTGTCGATTCCAAAAACATAACTCTTGATGAAATGAGAGAGATTACCGGTAAGGTAATCAGTATTGGCCCTAAGCAGATGTCACAAATCTGGTGGTGGCATCATAAGAAGCAGGAATTCATAGATGTTTTGGATACTGAAGATCTTATGCAGATTATGCAACGAAAGAAGCGAACCAGGAAGGTGTTCTTCCTTGGTACCATTTCTGTTGTTGTTGAACAGGTTATAGTGGATGTAGAGGCCCCTATAGTGGTTGAACAGAATGAGGTGGTCGACGTTGATGAGATATGATGAGAGCTGCTACCCTAGGCTTGTCATATGGACCGTGGGGTTCCCCTGCCTGTATTTGTAATATTGACTGCTGTTGCATTTAGAGCGTGTTTCTATGATTATGTTTGTTTAGAGATTGCGATATAATGTTGTGCGAGCTGTTGAGATTTTCGGACATGTCACTCACTCAAACCATTATTGTTGTAATAAGACATAAGTACATTGTAGTTGCCATGATTATGTTTCTTACGATGACGTACTGTACTTGTTTCTGTTATTATGTTTGTTGGGACATTGTAATGTAATGTTTTGTGAAACCATGACTGGACAAGTGATGCATAAATACATTGTAGTTGACATGATTGTGTTTCTTGAGATGATGTACTGTACTTGTTTCTGTTATTTTGTTTGTTGAGAGATTGTAATGTAATGTTTTGCGAAACCATGACTGGACAAGTGATGCGTAAGTACCTTATAGTCGACATGATTTTGTTTCTTGAGTTGATGTAATATACATGTTTTTGTGATTATGTTTGTTGAGAGATTGTAATGTGATGTTTTGTGAAACCATGATATGATTATGTTTGTTGAGAGGTTGTAATGTAATGTTTTGTGAAACCATGACTGAACAAGTGATGCATGAGTACCTTGTAGTTGACATGATTTTATTTCTTTAGATGATGTAATATACTGGTATGTTTTTGTTAGGCAATGAAATTGGGATGGAGGGAGTACAGGTTTAATATTTGAAATAAGAATGTATGAAGAGAATCCATATTAGGCAGGAGACAGTAATCCAGGGAAAGGGCATGGTATCCATTAACTATTGTAACATGCCAATTTAGTCATTGTTGCAGCGGTAGAAGGGATGCTCTCTATCTCTCTCTCTCTCTCTCTCTCTCTCTCTCTCTCCTGACCGACTCCGACGCCGGCAGCGACGAGGACGACCAGTCGAGCAGCGATAACCTTCTCTCCGGCATCGAGTATTCCTTCCATGACGTGAGTTCCTCTGCTTTCTTGGGCTAGGGTTAGGCAATGGTAAATATCTCGATCTGAGCTCCATATGTGCATGCAATCGTGTTCAATTCCAGCTTTGCATTTACCTATAGGTACCACGGACGATCTACGAATCTGAATGGGAGGGCCTAGATCTCGATGGAGAAGTGACATGTGACCATGGGCTAAAACTGAGGAGATATGTTGCATTCGAAGGCAGTAACACTGGGAGAAGGTTTTTGGGCTGTACAAATCAGGTTTGTTTACATTATGTGCAACGGTGACATGAAGTAAAATGTATCGTGTATGTTCATAACACTATAGTGTGTGTGTTTTTAGGTTGGCCCGGTGTGTAAAGTAGTAGAGTGGGTGGATCTTGAGTGGCCAGATGCACTTAAGAAATGTTTGGCATAGTTATGGGAGATGTATGAGTTGGAAAGGTCAGGGAGATTTACTGATGCTTGTGATGCAGCTGAAAAAATTACAAGCTGTCGATACGAAATAAGGAGATGGAACAAGAAATCGATAATTTACAGTCAGAGATAACTGACAAAATCAATGGGAGCTTGGTTGTTGGAACTACAAAGAAGCTTCAGGATAGTCACAAGTTGTTGATTCATAATGCAGAAAAGGAGAGGGATCAGCTCAGGGAAGACAAGAAGAAGCTAGAGTACTGCATTGCGGATCTGTTGAAGGAACTGAAGAAGGCATGTGAGGGTGAACAAGGACAGACTACAGAGGATAAAGGAAATTTGAGATGAATAATTTATGTTGTGCCAGTGCCTGAAACTAGTTAACTGTAAGACTTGCAGTTGCGCTTTCTTAACTAAGCCAAACTCAATCCTCGAGCAAATTAGTTGTGCCTGAAACTAGTTAACTGAAAGACTTGAAGTGCGCCAGCCGTAGGTTCCAGCGCTCCATCACGGATTGGAGAAGTTGGTTCGTAGCCATACGATTTTCCTTCAAGATCCCTTTCATGATCTTCGCCTACTTCCTAGCCGAGGTGCGACCTTCACTGTGAAGCTTCACCCAGCCGGCGTTTAACTCCTTCAGTTTTTGGCACTTGTCAGAAAGGACCGCGAGTTCAGCGTGCAGGTGTTCAAATGCCAGTTTCTAGGAATTCTGCTTCTCCCTTTGGATTGCTATCTTGTCATTTAGCCAGGTCGCCAGGTCCTGGTCGAGCTTTCGCCTCTTTCCCTGCAACAAAAATACATAGTATGGTTTGTTCAGTTCACCAGGACAAGCTGCTTAGTTTCCATAATTAACTGAATCAACTAGTGGCACTATCATAATTTCAAGGAAGAAGCAATCTAGGACTAATCAACATTTTATGAATCAACTAGTGGCACTGTCATAATTTCAATTTCAAAGACAAATAAGGTTTATCTGCTGTTTAGTGTGCTGTGGGTTTTTTCCAATATCATCAAATAGTAGTGGGTTAGTGGGGTTAGTGGCAAACTCATAATGTAGAAACCCATGTCCAGATACATAATGGAAAGAGCACATGGTGTCCATTCATGAACATGAACACCAACACATGTCCAGATAGATAAGGAGTTGCCCTAGGATTCTTCTTGCACCCTATAATGGGAAGCAGACTTGGGCATTGCTCATTGAACCCTAAACATTACAAAAGGAGTGGAGCATGAACTGATATTCGTGTCCCCTCTAATAGGAATCAGACTTGGGAATTGCTCTGATACACCTCCAGACAAGCCCTTAGCTCCTCATTCTCTTTCCAAACACCCTCGAGTACGGTGATCCCTCTGCTCATCTCCTTCATCTCTTTCACTGCATCCAGGCAACGGTTCCTGTCATGGTCAGCTCGGATGGTAGCCTTGGTTTCTTTGACGCATCTTCTGAGTGCCTCGGTGACTTTGTCCTGCAAGAGAGTGCACCTTTCCACGAGATTCTTCTTCTCCTCCATGAGCTCGTTGATTATCTTGATGGCTTGTTCTTGCCTATTCAAGTTACGGCCGAGCACTTTCTGCAGCCTCACGACATCACGTGCAAAATCTAGCGAGATCTCCTTCTGCATAGATAATTTCTTGTGTAGGCTCTCATTAGCTTGGATGAGGGAGCGTGCAAGCTCATGTTGGTTGTCAATCTTGGCACTGATCGCGTCGACCTTGTCACGGTACTCAGGCTTCGATCGCTGCATCGTTCATGTTAATTGAAATAGAAATTCTATAATTACACTCCAGGTTCTAGGTGAATACTAATACAGATCAAAAAATCCCCATTGAATCTATTGACCGCAGTGTTAAAAATGGACCTAGAGATCTATTCATGACCACGATAAACTAATCCTAATCAGAAAAAATCCATAGTGAATCTATGAATAGTGGTATTAAGGAAAGACCAAGATATCTAGTCATATTCATGAAAACTAATACAACTCACAAAATAAGAAGAAAAACCAATATGGGACAGACACGATCTAAGAAATCCACATCACAACTCGGAGAAATAACAGTGTGGAGATTTGCTACCACGATGAGACGTGGAACGGGGCCGAACGGGTCCTGCAACGCCTCCGTCATGGTGGATTCTGGCTCCACGGCCGTCCTGTAATACATAGAAGAGGAAGAGCAAGAAGAAGAGCAAGAAGAAGAAGAAGCTGAATAAGATCATCATGATGGAGAGGGAGATGGAGAAGAAGTAGAACAAGAAGACCATACCGGGAGGAGCCCTCGCCTGCTAGAACATTAGGCGCCATTGTCGGGGGAGATTGGGCCAGGTGAGAGGGGGCTTGAGCGGCTGGTAGAGCAAGAAGCTCCTCGCGGCGAGATCTCTCCCTTTTCTCTATGAGGATCGTCGACCGGCCTCTCCCCCTCCTCAGGGGAGCCATGGCTTGTAGGGTGAGGGTGGCGGCGGTAGGAGGAAGAAGATAGTGATTAGTGTGGGAGAAGAGTCAAAGAGTACAGGTCGTGGTCCAGTAGTACTACTACTATTATACAAGACCATCGTGTACGGTCTACCTTCTCAAAGAAGAGAGGGAGGAAGGGGTAGGGAATCGATGGGACTTGACTTTATTGCGATGGACGGTTCAATGGTCTTCGGTGCCGCCTAAAATCCAGTATATAATACGAGGAGTGCGAGTCGGGTGGTCATCACGAGCATCGGCGCGCACGTACCGCGTGTGTGTGTCCCGTGTTGATCGGGCAATGACGCACACAACTACTGCACAATCACGTCGACACTTTTGTTGTGATCAAATTATGTTCAGTACGCGAGATATTACTTTTTGTTTGATAATCGACAAATGCATGCATGAACATGATGCACGAAATTGCTGCTCGTCCTTAATCAGATCGGCACCCCACTCTATGTAACCGCCATCGACCATTCAAAACAACTACCTTGAGCATGATGCCCCCTCGCCGTGGCAATGGCAGGTCCAAGCCGTCCACTGACCGTCCTGCGTCCCCGGCTCTTCGCTGCATCGTTCGCGCTCGCAAGTCGCCTGTTGAGGCAGCACGTCGTGTCCGACGGCGCCAGGATCCGTCGACATTGGCACTCGAGGACACCGCATCATCGAAGCTCGTACCGGCCACGCAGGAGGAGCATGGGGTACCTACAGCAACAGACGAGCGCAAAGTAGCAGCCAGGATGGGGGCACGTGTTACACCGGCGAGTACGGACAAGAAGAGGAACTAGAAGAAGACCAACAAGAAAAGAGGAGACATCTATTTGGACGAGTCCGACTCAGCCAATGAGGAGGCGTTCATCGATCAGCTAGAGGCAAAAGCGGACGAGAGTGACGTGGACCCATGGGACTATGAAGAGGAGGAGGAGGACTCCGACGAGGAGATAGCGCGCTTATTCGAGGAAGGGGGCAGTGTCGAGTCATCAAAGGAGGACACCGACAGTGGCGATGGCAAGGACCATGGCGTTGATGAAGCCGAGGACGAACCAGAAGACAAAGACAATAGCTTCTTCGAAATATGATCATTTATTTTATTTAGATAGATGGATTTTCACTTGTTTATGGAGGTAAAGTATTGGTGTCACGGATAGAGAAGTGGCACGGATAGACCATGCATAAAAAAGTGGAGAAGGGAGGGGTTATCCTGCCCGTTGGATCACATAGGATCAACGGCTGGTGGAGACGATCCGTGTGATATCTGTGTCAGCCAATCAGGGCGTAACACCTAGAGTGAGCACACGTATGGGCTTTTGTGAGATTTGTGACCGAGAGAGAGGGCAAATCTCTTTTCACAAACCACATATGGAACCACCATTTTCATTGAAATGTGTATTCTTTCATTAACCACATCTAGACTCATTTCATGTCTATTCTTTTCACAGACCACATATGGATCCACCAGAGTTCATTGCATGTGTGTTCTCTTCACAAACCACATATGGATCCACCAGTGTCATTCTATGTGTGTTCTTTTCACAAACCACATATGGAACCACCATTGTCATTGAAATGTGTGTTCTTTTCATCAACCACAACTAGAGTCATTGCATGTGTGTTCTTCTCACAAACCACATATGGAACCACCATTGTCATTGAAATGTGTATTCTTTCATTAACACACATTGAAATGTGTATTCTTCTCACGGACCACATATGGATCCACCAGAGTCATTGCATGTTTGTTCTTTTCAGAGACCACATATGGATCCACCAGTGTCATTGCGTGTGTTTTCTTATTATTAACAACAACTAGAGTCATTGCATGTATATTCTTCTGATACATTGCAAATGTATCTATAATTTTTGATGCTCCATGCTTGGTTTTATCCACTTTCTTGTGTTTTTTCCACACTTTGGAGTACTTTTCATATGATTTCTTGGACTAAATTATTAACAAGAGACACAGTGCCAGCTGCCTATTTTCTGTTGTTTTTGGTTCCAGGAAAGTCAGAAAATGAATATTCTCAGAATTGGACGGGACAAAAGCCAAAGTGCCTATTTTTCCAAAAGACTCTAGGAGCCAGAATACGAGACGGAGGAGGGCCAAGGGCTGGACACCCCCCACCAGGCGCGGGCTAGGCCTAGCCGCGCCAGGGCATGGTCGGTCTCCCTCTTCGCCTATAAGAAGCCTTCTGACCTAAAAACTTCAGAGGGTTCGACGTTTTTCTAGAAGGAGTTCCGCTCCACCGCCACCACCATATTCCACGAAACAGCACCAGAAACTCCGTTCTGGCACCCTGCCGGGACGGGGAATTGGAGGAGATCATCGCCATCATCATCACCATCGCTTCACTACTACAGAATAGGCTATCAATGACAGTCTCAAAAGGCCTATTAGTGACAGACAAAGTGCCTGTCACTGATGACTAGTCACTGGTATGAGGTTACTAGTGACAGACACGTGCCAGTTACTAGTATGTGTGTACCAGTGACATGCATTTACGTGTGCCATTCACTAGTATGTGTATACTAGCGACTGTTAAAAGAGATGCATGTCACTGGTTGCAATCACAGGCCGCAACTCTTTGGTGCTTTGTAGTGACATGCACATTATCTTGCCCGTCACTAGTTTGAATTTGGGTAATAAAAAAATTAAATGCTTTTCCATGAATATTCCAGATATCACAATAAGATGTTATAAAAATGCATTATAATATTATCAAGCAACAAATACCATGAAGACAACAAAAGTAATAGAAATTACAAATGCATGATGTGTCTAGCAGACATGACAATGAAATATGTGATTAAATCAAGGTCAAAACCTTCTATACGTCGCGTGGTGTGATATATAATTCAGGATCAAGAAGTGGCAATGATAAAATTACATGATCCGTGGATTTATCATATTTGCAGCAATACCATCTGAAAAATTCCTACAATATTTTAGTCTTCTAATAAATATGAATGGTCACCAGACATCAGTCGTGGCATCACTATCGATCACTTGTATGTTGCTGAAAAATACAAACAAACTTAGCCTCTGACAAGCAATCTTGCCATAATCAGAATATGGTGACGTGAACAAAATGGTCACTTATAACAAATAAAAGGGAGGATCCCGGAAGGCTAGGACATTTAAATAAAGATCTGAACGAAGGAAGTTTTAACCATTTCATGCTATTTCCAAGAAAATGTTCTGACCGACAATCAATATCCCGGACTGATCATCCAGGAAGGAACACCAATTAAACCTGCCGGTAACTCCTCTAAACTATTCTGAAAAAAGAAGAAAAAAGGAGATGGTGTAAATCTCCAACGAAATCAGAATTTAAGAGAAGGAAAGGTAAAATGATTTACATATCATAAGCACATCGACATATTCAATTCACCAACACTCTAATCCAATCAGAGGAACCAACAACTCACTCTAGCTGCAGAAAGTGTACAAGAAAACAAAAGTAGAAACGGCCATCCAATTTAATCCGAGGTATGGAGACTGTAATGCTTTTCTCCAGGGAGGTATAAATGTGGCACACATACCTTGAGGGCGAAAGAAAATACTACACGTTCAGACAAAGAAGGACATTGAGGTGCATTGGTGTCGCACACCGGTGGCGTCGGCAATCAGATCAACTGCGGGCCATATTAGGGGCAGCGCACCAAGGACGAACGTGAGTCGGAGGCGGCACTCGGATATGAATTCCTCTCCACTTGCAAAAAATCATCTCCTGAACATTTCCGCAGTGTTTAATCCTCCAATATTTGCAAATGAGATGCAATGAATTAAGGTTCTTATGATGACGCAAATTTACAAGTTAATGTGCTGACATGATTATGATATCACCAACAAGCCCAAAGTTAGCACTGCACAAATAAACATTAGTTAGTTTTACTTAAAACGGAATATGCAAAATATTATACTCTAGAAGATATCCGAAGTATATTAGTATGAATGTGCTACCGCGGGATATTTGCACCATATCATGAACGGTGCTAGGCAAGGTGAGGTACTTTGTAAAAGAATTACTACTGCCCTCGTACTAGATTTTCGGAGACACGTATAACAACCTGAATCCCATCCTTCATTCTCATAGGAAACAAGGCGGAATTTTTCCAAGACCCAGAATTAGATCTCTCTCTTACCTAATTGCTAAGATCAGCTATACGGACTGGAGGGGGCGCAAAATATTTTGAGGCATGAACGAGCAGTTAACCAATACAGTATTATTCTTTCCGGAGAAAAGAGAGTATCGTGGGGTTACCAGCTGCCGGCAATGGAAGGCGATGAATCTTCGTCTGCCACGCCTCCGATTCCATGAATGCCCCGGCGTGGGAGGCACGCAACATTGGCGACAGGTTAATGGTACCGAAGACGTTTCCTGACTAGGGTCATTGGGATCTCTGGTTAGCGGCAGAGAGGGGTATCGTGTATGACCAGGAAGTACCGAGGTGGGGGCTTGTAGCCGCCGGGAGCAATAAGATTGATAAATCCAATCTCAAAGGTAGAATTACGGCAGTAATTGTGTGATAGGAATAGTGGGGTAGGGTTTTTTAACGGGCTGGCCGGCTGGGCCATGAGTTAGCCAATTAACTTTTCAGGTTTATTTTCATATGACATTTTGGGACGCACATCGGAATGCTTAGTGAGCGTCCTTATATGCAGCAGCCCTACAATGTTGAGATGTTGCGAAAATTTATCTACACGAAAACTTCTCTACACGTCGGTTTCTTGTAGTATAGTTAGCACGGACTGGACCTAAAAAATGTCCCTCTTACCGGTGATACGCATTTAGAGATGCCTCTCACTAAAAAATTCGCCCTTTCGACCGGTCTCTACGGAAAATACTAGTGACAGACATATTCTGAGGTTGTCACTAATCAAAGCTTTACCAATGACAGACATTTTTAGACGCCCGTCACTAAGTAATTTTTTCATTCAGTCAGACCATACAAAGAATACTAGTGACAGTCACTTTTATACACCTGTCACTAGTGTTTTGTACTAGTGACAGGCTTATCCTTGCCCATCACTGGTAATACTTACTACTGACAGGCCTACTTTTGCCCGTCACTAACCCCCGGAGGGTATAAGACTTTTTGCAGTAGTGCTTCTCCATCGACCATCCATGTTTCCCCCATCTATGAGTGAGTAATCCCCCGCTGTAGGCTATGGGGATGGTAGGGATTGGATGAGATCGTTCATGTAATGGCATCAGATTGTTAGGGCATGGTTCCTAGTATCTTTTATTAGTGCTTTATGACTTTGTTGCAACTTGTTGTGCTTAATGCTTGTCACTAGGGCCTGAGTGTCATGATTTTAGATCTGAACTTATTATTGATTCATCATGATAGTATTGTTCTTGGTCTTATCTGCAAGTTGTATACACACTTTGTTGTTCGGAACCTATGGCCCCGAAGTGACAGAAATCGGGATAACCGGAAGGGAAAGGTTTTGATGTGAGGATCACATGTGTTCACGGAGTGTTAATGCTTTGCTCCGGTGCTCTATTAAAATGAGCACCTTAATTGCCAGTAGTTCCCTTAAGGCCCCGCTGCAAACGGGCTGGCAGGACAAAAGATGGTGTGCAAGTTCTCATTGCGAGCACGTATGACTATATATGGAACACATGCCTAGGATTGTCTAGTACTTGGGTGCTTTATCTTATTTATCTGCAATTGCCCTATGTTCTGATTGCTATGTGAATTGTCTTGTCCATGCAACGCCCGTCCATCCATCCCTATGCCTACCGCACTCGAATCCCACTGTTTACTGTTTTCGTTACTACTGTCTCTGCTTTGCCACTGCTGTTACTTTACTATTCCTACTACAAAACGGTTGCTACTGATAAACTGTTGTGAGCAACATTTTTTCTAGGTGCAGCTGAATTTGACAACTCAGTTGTTAAGGCTTATAAATATTCTTTGGCTCCCCTTGTGTCGAATCAATAAATTGGGTTTCACTTCCCTCAAAAATACTACGATACACCCCCTATACTTGTGGGTCATCAAGACTATTTTCTCGCGCCGTTGCCGGGGAGCATAGCTTTATTTATCAAGTTCACTTGGATTCACTATTGTTCAATCTAAGTTTATCTTTCTCCTTGTTTGCTTGTTTCTTTATCAAAAATACAAAAAATTAGTTCCTACTCTAGTTGTTATTTTCGTTGGTCTGTTATTGTCTTGCTTTATCATGCTTGTTGGCAATGGTTGGTTTCTTTGAAACTGAAGCTTATTGGCAAGGTGGGTTCATGGAAGATCAAAAATATTATTATAAGGAACACCGCTTGTCACACAAAGGGAAACACTTATGGGTACAAATTGATAGATTGTATACCATTGCTAGGAACGTGTGCTCTACTTATAATGTTACTTATTGCTGTGATGAGTCTTGTTGCAGAAAGAGGTATAAACACCTCCCTTTTCAATGTGAGTATAGTGATAATGATACCATAGCTTCCTATGCTAAAGGAATTTATGACTTTTATGACGCGGAACAAATTGAAGAATTTATTGCTTGGAAGGGTGCTTTTGAACTTGCTAGTTTGCTTGAAAATATTGATGATTCACCTTATGAGTATGAGGTTTATGGTATACTTAAATTTTGCTTTGATAATTACAAGGATGAAAATAGCTATATCCTTGAATATTTTAATAGATGCTTACCACAAATGGAAGAGACTAATGCCTTGCAGGACCCTATGGAAGAGACTAATGCCTTGCAAGCTCCTATGGAAGAAGAAATTGATGAACCTGAAATCTCATTAGATGAAAAAGAGGAGGAGAGTGATGAACAAAAGGAGGAAGAATGGATTAGCTACCCATGCCTACCTTCTAATGAGAGTAACTCTTTATCCCTTACATTATTTGATTGTCATCCATGCTTACTAAAGGAGGATGAATGTGATGTTCTCGAGGTTTCTTTTGAAAATGTTTATAATAAAGTTCTAGTGCTTGTAGGTCATGAAGAGAATGCTTTATGTGATAGTTATATTGTTGAGTTTATTCATGAGGCTACTGAAAATTATTATGAGAGAGGAAAATATGGGTGTATAAGTTTTCATGGTATTGAAACACCTCTCTATGTGCTGAAAGTTTTGAAGTTACTCTTGTTTTATCTTCCTATGCCTGTCACTTTGTTATTTGCTTACATGATTCCTATGCATAGGAAGTGGGTTAGAATTAAATGTGTTTTGAATTAAATGTGTTTTGTTATTTGATGCTCTCTTTTACTTCAACTCATATTTCTTATGAGAGCATCCACTCAAACTTTTTATGCCTGAAGATGATAATATGTCTATTATTCTTGGAAGACCTTTTCTTAAATACTGCATGAGCTGTTATTAATTGTAATAAAGGGAAGGTGACCTTCAATGTTAATGACAAGGAACACATTGTCTATTTCCTCAAGAAGATTGAAAGGACTTATGGTTTGAATTCAATTGAACATGTTGAGGGCATTCAAGTTGGAGAAATATATTGTCCCATACGAAGAGAAATTTGTTTGAAACTATTATGATTGGGACCATTGCTATCAAGGTTGATGTAACATAATCAATAGTGGAATACAAAGTTTTGTCTTATATGGAATTGTTTTGGTAGAAAGACCTGATCAACCTTGTTAACAAAAGGATTTCATGGAACAAAACAATGTTTTCACCATGATTATTTCTGTTTACTTCTATTCTATCCATTTCAGTTTTTGCTTATGCCTAACTTAAAGGCATAAAAAAGTACTTATTGGGAGATAACCCAAAAGTTTTAGATGTGTCTTGGAAGTTATTACTTCAGTGATAACCACTCCTTATCCTTTTTATTTGATTTTTGTGCCAAGAGTAACCTCTAATGAGAGAGAAGTAATGATTGAAAAAGTTGTTGTCCCGAAACAGATTTCTGTGCTTCACCATACAAATTCGTGAGAGAGCTCTGTATGTCGGATTGAGCTGTAATTTTTTGTGCTTCTGCCCCAGGTTGTTATCTAACTTTAGTTAGGTCAACACTTTTTGATTTGAGCAACAGAAGGTCTTCGAAAAAATTCGTATTTACCTACTGGTCTGTTTTGACAGATTTCTGCCGTTTTCTGCATTTGCTTCTTGTTGGTTCCTTCTTGAGTTCTTTTGGGGAATTGAGCGTTTTGAGGGAAGTTATACATTAGACAGTGTTCTAATGGAAGTTTATTTGGTGTTATAACTGAACCTTAAGACCTATTATCTTGAGTGCACTAATGTTACTAATAAAGATTGTGTGAAGTTTTGTATGAAGGAAAAATTTCAGGTGTATGGAAGGAATGAGTAATGAGATGAAGGATGTACTAAAGCTCAAGCTTGGGGATTCCACGCATGTCACCCCAAGAAATATCCAAAAAGTACAAGCGTCAAAGCTTGGGGATGCCCAAGGCATCCCCTTCTTCATCAATAAAAATCCCAGGTTTCTTCCAAACACTTCATTTTTATTGTTTCATGCACAGTTGTGTTGTTCTTGGAGCGTCTTCTTTTTCGTTTTTGTTTTGGTTTTTAGTTTGCGTGGTTTGCTTAGTTTGCTGAATAAATTGGTTGGACCTCCCCTTTCATACTTTGGTGTTCAAATAGTCTGGTTTGGATTGGAAAAGAGTAGGAAAGCTCATGCTTAAGTGGTAAAGAGAGCTTGTTTTTGACTGTGGCCTATGCATTGTCATGCTTTGCTTGATACTGTTTTGGCTTTATGCTTAGTATTCTTTGCTGTAGCATGACTTGTTATAAACAATTGATATTGCTTAATGTGCCTTGGATGAATCATGCGTTGTTTTAGCATATTAAATCATAGTATTGTGGGATTCTCCTATGATGTTTTATTTGGGTTGACTTGGCGCATGCTCACACCATGTTATGACTATCTCAAGTTACCATAGCCTTTGTGATCCTTTAGTTTTTAACTTGTAGTATCACTTTATGCTTTGATCTATGATGTTTGGTCGCTCTGCATGATTATGGCCATTATTGCTCTCTCGTTTGTCGCTCCCTTACTATTGTTAGCATTCACTTACACTGAGTGTATTACTCATGTTTCCAACTCCCTTAAACCAAATATTTCCGAAGTGTCCACCATACCTACCTATTAGCATCATTTGCTACTCCCGTGCATACTCAATATGCCTTGTTTCCTTCCGAATAAAATGTTTGCTTATTTTGAGAAAGTAAGTTAGTAAAGCTCTCACGAACTTGATGGCACACTTTATTTTCTTGCACTTAATAAACCTGAACCATTGGGTCCTTCTTTGTGCGTATATGCTTGCGCTTTATAAGTTGAAATTAGCTGAACCATGTACCATGGGGAACGCTTTCAACATTGCACTTGTACTTTGTACCCCATTGATATCATGTTCTTTTGCTTACGGATCTCGGCGGTGTGAAATAAAAGTGGAACTTGTAAGATCATGGAGTTTTTATGTATGTTAGAGAAATGCCTGGGCCGCTAGCCTAAGCCATGCCTAATCATGGTGGAAACTTGCAGCATCACCATAATGATCACTCTATGAAGCATCCTCAATAAAAACATATGCAAATAGCAAATAAAAAGATCGCTGAGATGCTCATTGTCTGCTTGCCTTGTCATTTTGATTATGGGAAAGCTCCCGTATCATGTGCAAGGGGTACCCCGTTGGCGGTTCTCTATGATACGTATATACTTACAATGACAAGAGCTTACTCGTGACTGAAGTTGAGTAGCATGAGGATCGGTCTTCGTAAGTAAGGGGCATGAGACTTCGATTTATAACTTGTCAAGCATATCCTCTTAGTTGTGTCACTTTAAACTTAACCATTTAAAGATGCATATGATAGGGGCAATGAGAGCTCAAAGCTAATGAGTACCATACTTTCAGCATTTGGAAGACTTTCAAACTATTCAAAACCTTTTCATTTCCTTGTTGAGTCTCCACTTATTCTTTGAGCACTTTCTTGAGAGCATAGTGGCCATTCTTAGTTCTATGTGCATTGTCCCAAGACTAGTTGATTGATGCATAACTTGATATTGCTTGTTTTAAACTGTTTGTATCTTGTCACTCTTATGAACTTTGAAGGTGTCCTATCTATTTATATTTGCTACTCTATGAGGGACAAGCTGAATACAATTATTCTATGTTTTCTTTATGTGAAACAAACAAATGTCTTGCAAAGCATTGTTATTCATGAATCTTTTGTTTGTGCCTTTTCATGTTGCATCATAGTTTCTTTGTCTTATTGCTAGAACTTTGTCTTTCATGTTAAGATTGAAGTACTATGATCCCAGCTTTGAATGTTTTACAAATACTTTGATCAAGTCTTTGATGGTGCATGTCACCTCAAAAATTATTCTTTCTTTTTATCATTTACCTACTCGAGGACGAGCAGGAGTTAAGCTTGCGGATGTTGATACATTGCAAATGTATCTATAATTTTTGATGCACCATGCTTGGTTTTATCCACTTTCTTGTGTTTTGTCCACACTTTGGAGTACTTTTCATATGATTTCTTGGACTAACCTATTAACAAGAGCCACAGTGCCAGCTGCCTATTTTCTGCTGTTTTTGGTTCCAGGAAAGTCAGAAAATGAATATTCTCGGAATTGGACTGGGACAAAAGCCAAAGTGCCTATTTTTCCAGAAGACTCTAGGATCCAGAATACGAGACGGAGGAGGGCCAAGGGCTGGCCACACCCCCAGGCGCGGGCTGGGCATGGCCGCGCCAGGGCATGGTGTGGTGGCCCCAGGCACCCCCTCGGTCTCCCTCTTCTCCTATAAGAAGCCTTCTAACCTAAAAACTTTGGGGGGTTCGACGTTTTTCCAGAAGGAGTTCTGCTCTGCCGCCACCACTAGATTCCACGAAACAGCACCACAAACTCCGTTCTGGCATCCTGCCGGGATGGGGAATTGGAGGAGATCGTCGCCATCATCATCACCATCGCTTCTCCATCGACCATCCATGTTACCCCCATCTATGAGTGAGTAATCCCCCGCTGTAGGCTATGGGGATGGTAGGGATTGGATGAGATCGTTCATGTAATGGCATTAGATTGTTAGGGCATGGTGCCTAGTATCTTTTATTAGTGCTTTATGACTTTGTTGCAACTTGTTGTGCTTAATGATTGTCACCAGGGCCCGAGTGCCATGATTTCATATCTGAACTTATTATTGATTCATCATGATAGTATTGTTCTTAGTCTTATCTGCAAGTTGTATACACACGTTGTTGTCCGGAACCTATGGCCCTGAAGTGACAGAAATCGGGATAAACGGAAGGGAAAGGCTTTGATGTGAGGATCACATGTGTTCACAGAGTGTTAATGCTTTGCTCCGGTGCTCTATTAAAAGGAGCACCTTAATTGCCAGTAGTTACCTTGAGGCCCCGCTGCAAACGGGCTGGCAGGACAAAAGATGTTGTGCAAGTTCTCACTGCGAGCACGTATGACTATATATGGAACACATGCCTATGATTGTCTAATACTTGGCTGCTTTATCTTATTTACCTTGCAATTGCCCTATGTTCTGATTGCTACGTGAATTTTCTTGTCCATGCAACGCCCGTCCATCCATCCCTATGCCTACCGCACTCGAATCCCACTATTTACTCTTTTCGTTACTACTGTCTCTGCTTTGCTACTGCTGTTAATTTACTATTCCTACTACAAAACTGTTGCTACTGATAAACTGATGTGAGCAAGATTGTTTCCAGGTGCAGCTGAATTGACAACTCAGTTGTTAAGGCTTATAAATATTCTTTGGCTCCCCTTGTGTCGAATCAATAAATTCGGTTTCACTTCCCTCGAAAATACTGCGATACACCCCCTATACTTGTGGGTCATCATCTTCTCACAGAACACATATGGATCCACCAGTGTCATTGGATGTGTGTTCTTTTTATTAACAACAACTAGAGTCACTGCATGTTTGTTATTTTCACAAAGCACATATGGATCCACCATTGTCATTGAAATGTGTGTTCTTCTCATTAACCACAGCTAGAGTCTGTGCATGTGTGTTCTTTTCACAAACCACATATGGAACCACCATTGTCATTGAAATGTGTATTCTTTTCAGAGACCACACATGGATCCACCAATGTCATTGCATATGGATCCACAAGAGTTCAATGCATGTGTGTTCTTTTCACAATCCACCTACGGAACAACCATTGTCATTGAAATGTGCTGTTCTTTTCATCCACCACAGCTAGAGTCATTGCATGTGTGTTCTTCTCACAAACCATATATGGACCCACCAGTGTCATTGCATGTGTGTTCTTATCATAAACCACAACTAGAGTCATTGCATGTCTGTTCTTTTCACAAACCACATATGGAACCACCATTGTCAACTAAATGTGTATTCTTTCATTAACCACATCTAGAGTCATTGCATGTCTGTTCTTTTCAGAGACCACAGTATGGATCCACCAGTGTCACTGCATGTGTGTTCTTTTTATTAACAACAACTAGCGTCATTGCATGTTTGTTATTTTCATTAACCACACATGGATCCACCAGTGTCATTGCATGTGTGTTCTTCTAATTAACCAGATCTATAGTCACTAGATGTATGTTCTTTTCACAAACCACATATGGATCCACCATTGTCATTGAAATGTGTGTTGTTTTTATAGACCACACATGGATCCACTAGTGTCATTTCATATGGATCCACTAGAGTACATTGCATGTGTGTTCTTCTCACAATCCACCTACGGATCCACCAGCGTCATCGCATGTGTGTTCTTCAAATTAACGACAACTAGAATCATTGCATGTGTGTTCTTTTCACAAACCATATATGGAACCACTATTGTCACTACATGTGTGTTCATCTCATTAACCACAACTAGAGTCATTTCATGTGTGTTCTTTTTACAAACCACATATGGAACCACCATTGTCATTGCATGTCTGTTCATTTCAGATACCACATATGGATCCACCAGTGTTATTGCATGTGTGTTCTTATAATAACAACAACTAGAGTCATTGCATGTGCGTTCTGTTCACAATCCACCTATGGATCCACAAGTGTCATTGCATGTGTATTCTTTTCAGCGACCACATATGGATCCACCAGTGTCATTGCATGTGTGTTCTTTTTCAGAGATCACATATGGATCAACTAGAGTCATTACATGTTTGTTATTTTTACAAACCACCTATGGATCCACCATTTTCATTGAAATGTGTATATCCTTTTTACTCTTGGTGGTTGTATGCATCAGTCGATCACCATGGTGCTGGATGGGTTGGATTCGGTGGGCTAACTAGCAATGGATCAAGTCGGATCCATGCAGACCTTTGTGCTTCATCAAGTGGCGTGGATCAAATCTTTAGTAAGAGTCGGTGCGTCTGCATCCCAAGACTCTTAGGGAGCGTCAGCACCATAAATGAAAGCCAGCAAAGCTTCCTGCTTGCCGGGAGCTGGTCTATCCTTATGGTAGAAGAACATGGATAGCCACCTTTTCACTGAATTACTAGCCATGATCTTAGGATAGGTTCGGTCTCTCCTAAGAGCTATGCTAAGTGTTTTGGTAATGTAAGGATTGCCGACAGTGATGGGATTTTTCGGGTACCAAAGTAGTACCCCAATAGAATAATACTCGGCTTGATTCTGGGATACCCCTCACAAAGAAAAACAAAAGTGAAAAGCTCTAGAATCGAATTGGGAGGAAGATTGTGAAGTTGAACTCCATTATAATCAATAATGAGGGAGGGAAACTCAAACCTCAGTCTAGATGGGTGCAAAAGTGGACCATCTCGTTAGCGTAGGGGTGGGAACGGTTTAGCCGAAGCCACTCCAACATTCACCGGCAAAGAGGAGACCTTCGTTTTCGATGCCGCGCAGCTTCTCGTCATCCAGCACACAGGGGATCCAGACCCCGCGATAGTTCTCCTTATCTGTTGTTGCCGCCAGCCGTTGTCATTGCCGCCGTGCTGGAAGAAGAGGCATTAGCCATTTGGTCAGAGGGGACTGACCTTTGGTGGGTGGCGCTATGAGGAAAGAAAGGAGAAAAAGGCACTGGGTTGTTTGGAAGAAGAAGAGGGCAAGGGCGCTGGTGAGAGGAGAATGAGAGCATCTCAACCCCTTATGTACCACGCCTGGACCAAGATTCATGTGAACGTACTACGATTTGTGCCACACTTTGCGAAAGGAATAGGGCAAGTTACCCAAGAATATTGCGCCTCCTCGATCTCTGTGCACGCATTAATTAGTGCCTCGGTTCTACGCAAAGTGGTCCCACCAACAGTCACATTGACAGGAATGTCTATTAGTGACGAGACTAGACCTTGACTGATGTCAGGTTGCGTCAGAGACCAATTTCCGGCTCAGTTTGAAATCAAGCTAGGGAAAACCATAATGGAATATTCATAGGTCCGGATTATTTTTGAGACCCAGATCCTACTTTTGTTTTAGAGTTCTAGGAACCCTTCAAGACTCTACATCCAAAGAAGAATCAAACTAGACGATGAAATCCGACTTTGGATCTTGGAGGATTTCTGGGGCTACTATTGGGGATACTGTAACATCCCAAATTTTACAATTTCAGGTGTTACTACAAGCATGCACCATAACATTGCATCATGGCACCACATACCAAAAACTGCATCAGGTATTTTTCTTAAACCCCATAGTCACTTATAGACTAAAAGGGGTAAAACCTTTTTGAACCACCAAAACCCTTGCAAAAGTGTTATTTTATAGTCCTACTCGAACCATCTTCTTTTTACAAAATTTTAGAAACAAATTTCGTCTAATTCGGAGTCCATTTGCAAAAGTTATTAGTCAAATAGCAAATCAGAAAATAAAAAAAAGAGGAAACCTAACCTAGGCGGGCCAGCCGAAGCCAGCCCGCTCCTATTCACCGCGCACGCCCGCAAGCGAGCAGCGCTTACCACGAACGCCCGGCTGGGCCGGCCCAACGCCGCTGCCAGAAGCCAGCCCGCCCCACGCCTGCAGCCTGCCGATAGGCGGGCCCCACCCGTCAGCCGTCTTCCCCGAGTCCAGCTCGAGCACGCCGCCGCCGCCGCGTCAGTGCCAACCGCCTCCGGCGAATCTGGAACGGATTCTGCGACCCCCACCCCAAGTCTTTGCCCCTACTTAAGCCCCGGCACGCCTCCCCAAAACCCTAGCTCTTTTTCTGCCCAACACCGCCACCGAGCCGCCGCCAATTCCTCGCCGGAGCCCCGCCGCCTCCAGCCACCGTTCGCCGTCGCCTCGGAGGAAGAGAGTCGACGCCGGCCCCGGGAACAGAACCGCGGCGAAAAACAGGCCATCGTCGTCTACTCCACCAAGCCGGGGGAGCACCGCCTCCTCATCGCCGACCGCCGCCGCCGTCCGCCGTCGACCCCGTCGCCACCCACCTCGGTAAGCCGCCAGCCACACCCCCTCAACCGTCCGATACCGATCCAACGGCCTAGATTAGACTGGCCGCACCGAAGCGGTACCGGCGAATCACGCCGCGCCACGTGGCAGCCGCCGCGTTGTCGCCACGTCAGCACCGCGTCGATGTCACGCGCACCTCGCAGACCAATCCTGGGCCGCCACGTGTCGCCGCATCGCTGGCCCCCTTTTGTTTTTCTTTTAAAATAGGCAGAAATTGCTCCAATCTTGTAAAATCTATAGTAATTCGAGTTTTAGTCCAAAAATTGCGTATAATATACCATTGGATTCACATTTTCGAGTAGAACACAGATCTGCAATAATATTGTTGTTTTGTAACAGAAATCTTGCAGTAGGATTTAAAGTTTAGATTAGAGCATTTTAATTCTAGAAATTTATCCGTAACTCCGTTTTAGTTGATTCTTGTTGCGTTGGCTTTGTTTCAACAAGACCTTCTGTAGAAAATTACCATATCATGCTTAGGGTGTTCAGATATATCTCGAGTAAGATTAGAGTTGTAGATCTAGTTTTGAACTTGGTTATTTAGGGTTTAACCCAAAATACCTAAGATCTGTGGGGAATCGATTCTAATGATATCCCCAACTCAACAACACCCTTGGTTAAAACCCTTGGTTGAAATCAAATCCATCCTAGCATATTACCATGTTGCATGCATGCATATTCGACTTCGTGACTTTGTTTTGTGCAACTTGTGATTGGATACATGTTTGTTTCGTTAGATTGCTCGGAGTGCGCTGAGGAGTACTGTTGTGCACATTGCTGCTCGGATCAAGGCAAGTTACACCACTTGTTCATATTTATGTCCCAGTTTTGACTATGCATGTTTTACTCTTCAAAATTCTATAGTATGCATGTGTAGGATTTTGGTAGATTTTCTTAGTACTATTTTGCAAGTGCGGTTTTGTAGCATGCCATGAGTAGCTCTATGCTTAGGATTTTCTATCCCAATAGGTTATCCTGTTTTTCTAAGTTATGCATGCTATGCTATATACTTATCTATATCAAGTACCGTTGGGAGGGTTCGAAAGACTCAAAATTTTCTAAGTATGAGAGCTCTCTCGAGCGAACCTTTCTCCTCAAAACCCCCTTCAAAATAAAACTAAGTTTTCTTCTAGGCGGAATGGTTGTCGGGACAACGAGTGGGATTTTGGTGGACGACGGCCGCCCAGGAATCAAAGAAGTCTGCCACATTTTAGAATTCAGAAGCTTCCCGTGCAACCACAATACATATGGGCTCTGTCTTGGCTTAGTACTTAGTGGGAAACCTCACCGAGGTACCAACATTTGGAGGTTCTTGGCACGGTTGGATCCAGCTGGTAGAGGGGCTACTAAGGGAAGGCTTCGCCATGGTCTTGTCTGTAAAAGGGCTTGATCATGGATTGTGGGGAAGGTGCACAACCTCTCGAGAGTATTGCAATATGATCGATCAGCCGTGTTCACGGAAACAGAACAACATTGAGCATCTGAAGGATGGAGCCTCTGAAATATCTTCCTCTCTCTTTTCCGAACTTAACGTTTTATAAACCCCAGGGCGTGAGTAATATCATCATTGGGTGGGATTTTGGGAACTTGGTGCGTAATATCCAAGTGTTAGGTTGATTGGGCACTTGGTGAGTAATATCCACGTGTTCCATTCGACCCTATACTATTTACCAAAGTTTACAAAGTAGGGAAAACTTTCTTCCTCTTTTCTTATTACATTGATAAAATTGGCTTTACGCAAATGAACCCCAGAGCCTACCCTTAGCCATGCATGTAGAGATAGTCTTACTCTTTCCTTGGTGTAATTTGCCAATACATTCAAAGTATTGACCCAACTTGTTGGCTGCACGTCTTATGTGCAGAATCCGAAGATTGAAAGGTGCGTAGGGATCGCGGGTCTTCAACAGCTAGCCTGAGGCGTTGATGGACTCAAGTTTTATTTAGTTTCCGCTGTTTTATTTGAGCTAGCTATAAGCTATGCAAGTTGTAATAATTATACTCTGGATTATTCGTGTAATAATGACTTGTGTTTTACATGATATTCATCGACTGTGAAGTGCTAGCTATTGATCCAGGGACCAGCATGTTAATCATAGGGACTTAGGATCCTTAACGATCTGAGGTCGCAACAGATGGTATCAGAGCACAAAGTTGCCTGTAGGACGTGACCCTAGGATTGGAAACCACCTTTACCATATGTGCTTTTGCTTTCTATATTCTTTGTACTCTTCTAGTAATTCTCTTTCTTATCACCTTGTGTCTAATTTTCTCTCTCCTAACCTAAATATGACGGCCTTCTACTACGACACCGCCGAAGACATCAAGTGCCTGCGCTTCGGAGAGTGCCTTCTAGACATCATCAAGACACTGCAGTTACCCATGCCATCAATCAAGGGAAGCGAGTTGAGGAAGATGCACAAGTAAGGATGCTGAGCGATTGAAGTCATCCAACCAGGGCGCAGTCAGACAGAGCCCAAGATAGAGGCCATTGTACTCAATGTCACCAGCGACTCCAAGGAGAAGGGACTTAGCACCAGCTTGCAGGAGCTCATTGGACGCCTTTGCGGACGCCACCATGAAGAGGTTGAAGGCCACTACATCAAACTCTTTGGAAGACGTGATGAGAAGGGAGTTCCAATCGATTTAACCCCGGAGGAAAGGAAGACATGCAAGCGTCGAAGAATCCAATATCAAGACTTGGAGTTCCACATCAATGACCTTCAGAAGGGGAGCTGCCTTGAGATCGTGAGAAATGACGAGCTTTGTGCCCTAGTCAAGGAGAAGGACGAGAAGATCGAAGAGCTGGAAGAGAAGATCAAGTCCCTAGGAGGGGAGCTCACCGCCCAAGACAAGAGGTTCGCTAATCAAGAGAAGAGGGTGCAAGATAAGAACAAGAGGATTAGGGAGCAAAGTCTAGTGCTCGCAAAGAACGAGATGGAGTTCAAGAACCTTGCCACCATGTTGAAGGACCTGCGAGCAGCCAAGAGGTGCTTGGAGGAGAAGATCACGCCCGTGACTATGGGGTCAAGTTTGATCAAGAAGCTACAGAAGGAGAAGAAGGAACTCCGAGCGAAGCTGGAAGCTGCTACCCAGGAGCTGCAAGAGGTGAAGGAACTTCAAGGAAGGCTCGAAGCTGCAACACCGGAGCCACAGGAGATGAAGGAACTTCAAGAGAAGCTTGAAGCCACGACGAGGGACATGGAGCTATACAAGTCACTGCTGGAAAAGGAAGGCTTCATCATTGAGGATGAGGAAGTGGATGATGTGTAGAGTAGTTGGACCACCTTTAGTTCTATAGTCGAACGTTATTTGTGATTGTAATTAGTACCAAAAATCTTATATTGGTTAGTTAAACTTGGTTGAGTGTGTGGATTTTTGTGCTATGTGTGCCTTGCTTTTCTCATGTGTTTTCTTGTTTTCATAAGGGTAGGAGTTTATTCCTTAGGCTTTCTATCTTTTCTTAACTTGCCTCCCAAACCCTCCAGATGGCGAGACGTGGAAACAACAATAACAACATGCCCCCAGAGATAGCACAACTTCTGAACTCCCAGAATCAGCTGATCCAACTCCTCACTCAAAACATGCAAAACAACAACAACAACAACCCGCCGCCTCCGCCACCCCCACCGCCCCAACAGGATCGCTTGACTCGGTTCTTGAGGTTGAACCCTCCAACTTTCTCAAGTAGTTCTGAGCCAATTGTGGCAAACGACTGGCTCCGCACCATCAACAAGAAGTTAGACACCGTCCAAGTTGTTGGAGCTGATAGGGTGCGCTTTGCCGCGCACCAACTTGAGGGACCAGCTGCTGAATGGTGGGATAACTACCAGGTCACCCACCCTGATATTGAAGCTATCACCTGGAATCAGTTTGAAGCAGCCTTTCGTACTCATCACGTAGCGAGTCATGTCACTTAAGAGACGTGAGTTCCGCGACTTGAAGCAACTACACCGCTCTGTCTCCGAGTATGGGGACCTTTTCAACAAGCTGGCACGTTATGCACCTGATGATGTATCCACTGATGCCAAGAGACAGGAGGAGTTCTTGAGGGGACTTAATGATGAAATATCTATTCAGCTTGTGGCTCTGAAGTTCGATAACTACCAGGAACTCCTGGACAGGGCAGTGGTGGTTCAAGCAAAGCAAAGGAGTATAGAGAACCGGAAGAGAAAGTCCACCTCACACAAGCACAACTCTGCCCCTTATCAGAAGCAACGCACCTCGTCACCACCACCCCACAACCACAATGGTCATCGTCATGGAGGACATATCCACAATGGCCATAAGCACCGCAATGGAAATGGCAATGGGAAGGATCTGAGTGAAGTGATATGCTTCAAGTGTAACAAGACACGGCACTATGCGACTACTTGCCCCGAAAAGACGAAGAATGGGAATGGTAATGGAAACGGCAACGGACACAACCATGGCAATGGTAATGGAAATGGGAAGAAGCCGAATCCATTCGTCAAAGCCACGGTGAATCATGTCTCTGTGGAGGATGCTCGTGAGGCACCTGACTCCGTGATTGGTAAGTTCAAGCTTAACTCCACACCTGCAGTTGTTCTTTTTGATACAGGTGCATCGCATTCATTCATATCAAGGGTATTTGTGGATAGAGGCAAAATACCTATGGAGACTATTAGTACTCCCCTAAGGGTAAGTTCTCCTAGAGGAGAAATAGTGGCAAACTCTGGATGCCGTGGGTTAGAACTAAGAATTGGGGCACACCTTTCCCACCACCATAGTCGTTCTAGAATCACAAGGCTTAGACATAATTTTGGGCATGAATTGGATGACCGAGTATGAGGGAGTCATGGATTGTGCCAAAAGGACTATCGCACTCACGACTCCAGAAAAGAAAAGGATCCGCTTTAAGTCAGCTTTCGCACTCAAAGGAAGTATGGTGAACTCTCTTAAGGGGGTTAGCTTGGAGGATGTGCCAATTGTGAAGGAGTATCCAGATGTGTTTCCGAAAGAATTTCCAGGGATGCCCCCCGACCGAGACATCGAGTTTCTTATTGACTTGATGCCAGGTACTGGACCAATAGCAAAGAGACCATACAAGATGGATGTGGATGAGGTGAAGGAACTTAAGAAACAGCTTAGAGAGCAATTGGACAAAGGCTTCATTCAACCAAGTGCGTCATCTTGGGGAGCACCTGTCTTATTCATGGAGAAGAAGGATAAGACCAAGAGGCTAGTCGTGGACTACCGGTCGTGGAATGAAGTGAAGATCAAGAACAAGTACCCTCTACCCAATATTAACGACCTGTTTGACCAATTAAAGGGAGCTAGTGTATTCTCTAAGATTGATCTCCGATCAGGATATTTCCAGCTAAAGATCCGAGAACAGGATGTACCCAAGACAGCCTTCACCACAAGATACAGATTGTATGAGTACACCGTGATGTCGTTTGGCTTAACCAATGCCCCAGCATACTTCATGACTATGATGAACAAGGTGTTCATGGAGTACTTGGATAAGTTTATTGTGGTATTCATTGATGACATACTCATATACTCCAAGGACGAGAAGGAACATGAGAGGCACCTGCGCCTAATAATGGAAAAGTTAAGGGAGCACAAGTTGTATGCCAAATTTAGCAAATGTGAATTCTGGTTGAAAGAAGTGGGATTCCTTGGTCATACTGTATTAGCTAAAGGTGTTGCCGTGGACCCAAGTAAGGTAGCCTTCGTGACAGAATGGGAGTCTCCTAAGAATGTGGGTGATATTAGGAGTTTCCTGGGCCTTGCAGGATATTACCGAAGATTCATTGAAAACTTTTCCAAGATAGCAAAGCCTATGAAAGAATTGCTGAAGAAAGAGAAGAAGTTTCAATGGACAGAGGCCTGTGAAGCAAGTTTCCAGGAATTAAAGAAGCATCTAGTAACAGCACCAGTTTTGTGTCTCCCTGATATCCAAAAGGATTTCCAAGTCTATTGCGACGCCTCTCGACAAGGACTGGGTAGTGTTCTGATGCAAGATGGAAAAGTAGTGTCATACGCCTCTCGGCAACTTAAGAACCATGAGAATAACTACCCCACGCACGATTTGGAACTAGCATCAGTTGTGCATGCGCTCAAGGTATGGAGACACTACCTAATGGGCAAACATTGTGATGTGTTCACGGATCACAAGAGTCTTAAGTATATCTTCACTCAAAAGGAATTAAATATGAGGCAAAGGAGATGGCTTGAGCTCATCAAGGATTATGACTTAGACCTGCAGTACCATCCTGGAAAGGCCAACATTGTGGCTGACGCCTTAAGCCGGAAAGTCTATGTAAATGGACTTACCGTGGGAGAACTTCCAAAAGATTTGTGTGAACAATTCAAGGACCTCATGTTGGAAATAGTTCCGGAGGGATACTTAGCAACTATGGAGATAGTGCCAACACTTCTGGACCAAATTAAAGAGGCCCAGAAGGGGGACAAAGAGTTGGAAGAAATAAGAGCTAATATAAGCAAGGGTAAAGCAAAAGGGTTTCACACGGATGAACAAGAAACACTTTGGTATGAGAAGCGTCTGTGCGTTCCCGATGACCCTGATATCAGGAAGTTAATCCTTCAGGAAGCTCACGATTCACCTTACTCAATTCGTCCCGGTAATACAAATATGTACATGGATGTGAAAGAGAGATTCTGGTGGAACAACATGAAAAGAGAAATTGTTGAATATATCTCCTTGTGTGACGTATGCAACAGAGTCAAGGCCGAACATCAAAAACCCGCAGGACTGCTGCAGCCATTACCTGTGCCCGATTGGAAGTGGGACAAGGTAGGCATGGATTTTATCACAGGACTACCGCGGACTCGTTCTGGGTATGACTCAATCTGGGTAGTGGTCGACCACTTCACAAAGGTGGCCCACTTCATTCCCGTAAAGACCACCTATACGAGTGCTAAACTTGCCAAGATTTACATGTCAAGGATCGTAAGTCTTCATGGTGTACCCAAGGGGATTGTCTCTGATAGAGGTACCCAATTCACCTCTAAGTTTTGGCGGTAGCTACACGAGTCTCTAGGGACACGACTGGAGTTTAGTACTGCCTTCCACCCACAAACCGATGGACAGATGGAAAGAGTTAATCAGATCTTGGAGGACATGTTAAGAGCCTGTGCGCTAGACTATGGGTCTAGTTGGGATGATAACTTGCCATATGCGGAATTCTCATACAATAACAGCTACCAAACTAGCATCAAGATGGCTCCATTTGAAGTTTTATATGGCAGAAAGTGTAGGACTCCGCTGCTATGGAGTGGAGTAGGATAACGTAGTTTTTTTGGACCTGAACTGATCAAGGATGCCGAAGAGAAGGTGATACAGATTCAAGACAGGTTAAAAATAGCCCAATCCAAACAAAAGAGTTATGCTGATTCCAAGCGCAGGGATGTGACTTATGAAGTGGGAGACCGTGCGTATCTCCGAGTTTCACCACTACGAGGAGTTAAGAGATTTGGTATCAAGGGTAAGTTAGCACCCCGATTCATAGGGCCCTACAGAATCTTGGGTCGTAGAGGGGAAGTTGCCTATCAGTTGGAATTGCCCGAAGTGCTAACGGTTCACGATGTTTTCCATGTTTTGCAACTAAAGAAGTGTCACCCGGAAATGGCTGAAACCCCACTAAAGGATATAGTTCCATTGGAAGAAGTTCAATTGGAAAACGATCTCACCTATGAGGAAAAACCCACCAGGATTCTGGAGACAGCCGAGAGAATTACTCGTACCAAGACTATCAGGTTTTGCAAAGTTCAATGGAATCACCATTCCGAGGAAGAAGCCACGTGGGAACGTGAAGAAGACCTGAAGAAAGAACACCCACATATATTTGCTAACCAACCTGAATCTCGGGGAAGAGATTCTTCTTAAGGGGGGGTAGGTTTTTAACATCCCAAATTTTGCAATTTCAGGTGTTACTAGAAGCATGCACCATAACATTGCATCATGGCACCACATACCAAAATCTGCATCAGGTATTTTTCTTAAACCCCATAGTCACTTATAGACTAAAAGGGGTAAAACCTTTTTGAACCACCAAAACCCTTGCAAAAGTGTTATTTTATAGTCCTACTCTAACCCTCTTCTTTTACAAAATTTTAGAAACAAATTTCGTCTAATTTGGAGTCTGTTTGCAAAAGTTATTAGTCAAATAGCAAATAATAAAATAATAAAAAGAATAAAAAAAAGAGGAAACCTAACCTAGGCGGGCCAGCCGAAGCCAGCCCGCTCCTATTCACCGTGCACGCCCGCAAGCGAGCGGTGCTTACCGCGAACCCCTGGCTGGGCCGGCCCAACGCCGCCGCTAGAAGTCAGCCCGCCCCGCGCCTGCAGCCGCCGACAAGCGGGCCCCACCCGTCAGCCGCCTTCCCTGAGTCTGGCACGAGCACACCGCCGCCGCCGCCGCGTCAGCGCCAACCACCTTCGGTGAATCCGGAACGGATTCTGCGACCCCCGCCCCAAGTCTTTGCCCCTACTTAAGCCCCGGGACGCCTCCCTAAAACCCTAGCTCTTTTTCCTCCCAACACCACCGCCGAGCCGCCGCCAATTCCTCGCCGGAGCCCCGCCGCCTCCGCCGCCTCTAGCCTCCGTTCGCCGTCGCCTCGGAGGAAGAGAGCCGACGCCGCCCCCGGGAAAGGAACCGCGGCGAAAAACCGGCCGCCGTCGTCTACTCCACCAAGCCGGGGGAGCATCGCCTCCTCATCGCTGACCGCCGCCGACCGCCGCCGCCGTCCGCCGTCGACCCCGTCGCCACCCACCTTGGTAAGCCGCCGGCCACACCACCTCAGCCGTCCGATACCGATCCAATGGCCCAGATTAGACTGGCCGCACCGAAGCGGTACCGGCGAATCGCGTCGCGCCACGTGGCAACCGCCGCGTCGTCGCCGCGTCAGCACCGCGTCGACGTCATGCGCGCCTCGCGGACCAATTCCGGGTCGCCACGTGTCGCCGCATCGCTGGCCCCCTTTTGCTTTTCTTTTAAAATAGGCAGAAATTGCTCCAATCTTGTAAAATCTATAGTAATTCGAGTTTTAGTCCAAAAATTGTGTATAATATACCGTTGGATTCATATTTTCGAGTAGAAAACAGATCTACAATAATATTGTTGTTTTGTCAGAGCAATCTTGCAGTAGGATTTAAAGTTTAGATTAGAGCATTTTAATTCTAGAAATTTATCCGTAACTCCGTTTTAGTTGATTCTTGTTGCGTTGGCTTTGTTTGGACAAGAACTTCTGTAGAAAATTACCATATCATGCTTAGGGTGCTCAGATCTATATCGAGGAAGATTAGAGTTGGAGATCTAGTTTTGAACTTGGTTATTTAGGGTTTAACCCAAAATACCTAAGATCTGTGGGGAATCGATTCTAATGATATCCCCAACTCAACAACACCCTTGGTTAAAACCCTTGGTCGAAATCAAATCCATCCTAGCATATTACCATGTTGCATGCATGCATATTCGACTTCGTGACTTTGTTTTGTGCAACTTGTGATTGGATCCATGTTTGTTTCGTTAGATTGCTCGGAGTGCGCTGAGGAGTACTGTTGTGTAGATTGCTGCTCGGATCAAGGCAAGTTACACCACTTGTTCATATTTATTTCCCAGTTTTAACTATGCATGTTTTACTCTTCAAAATTCTGTAGTATGCATGTGTAGGATTTTGGTAGATTTTCTTAGTACTATTTTGCAAGTGCGGTTTTGTAGCATGCCATGAGTAGCTCTATGCTTAGGATTTTCTATCCCAATAGGTTATCCTGTTTTTCTAAGTTATGCATGCTATGCTATATACTTATCTATTTCAAGTACCGCTGGGAGGGTTCGAAAGACTCAAAATTTTCTAAGTATGAGAGCTCTCTCGAGCGAACCTTTCTCCTCAAAACCCCCTTCAAAATAAAACTAAGTTTTCTTCTGGGCGGAATGGTTATCGGGACAAAGAGTGGGATTTTGGTGGAGGACGGCCGCCCAGGAATCAAAGAAGTCTGCCACGTTTCAGAATTCAGAAGCTTCTCGTGCAACCACAATACATATGGGCTCTGTCTTGGCTTAGTACTTAGTGGGAAACCTCACCGGGGTACCAACATTTGGAGGTTCTTGGCACGGTTGGATCCAGCTGGTAGAGGGGCTACTAAGGGAAGGCTTCGCCATGGTCTTGTCTGTAAAAGGGCTTGATCATGGATTGTGGGGAAGGTGCACAACCTCTCGAGAGTATTGCAATCTGATCGATCAGCCGTGTTCACGGAAACAAAACAACATTGATCATATGAAGGATGGAGCCTTTGAAAGATCTTCCTCTCTCTTTTCCGAACTTAACGTTTTATAAACCCCAGGGCGTGAGTAATATCGTCATTGGGTGGGATTTTGGGAACTTGGTGTGTAATATCCATGTGTTAGGTTGATTGGGCACTTGGTGAGTAATATCCACGTGTTCCATTCGACCCTATACTATTTACCAAAGTTTACAAAGTAGGGAAAACTTTCTTCCTCTTTTCTTATTACATTGATAAAATTGGCTTTACGAAAATGAACCCCAGAGCCTACCCTTAGCCTTGCATGTAGAGATAGTCTTACTCTTTCCTTGGTGTAATTTGCCAATACATTCAAAGTATTGACCCAACTTGTTGGCTGCACGTCTTATGTGTAGAATCTGAAGATTGAAAGGTGCGTAGGGATCGCGGGTCTTCACGCAGCTAGCCTGAGGCGTTGATGGACTCAAGCTTTATTTAGTTTCCGCTGTTTTATTTGAGCTAGCTATAAGCTATGCAAGTTGTAATAATTATACTCTGGATTATTCGTGTAATAATGACTTGTGTTTTACATGATATTCATCGATTGTGAAGTGCTAGCTATTGATCCAGGGACTAGCATGTTAATCAAAGGGACTTAGGATCCTTAACGATTCGAGGTCGCAACAGATACACTTTTCGGGTATACCCATTATTACTTGCTGACTAGGGTGGCCCACTTCGGGTTAGAGTTTTGCTTCACGGGCGGCCTAGTTAGGGAGATGGAAGCCCATCCAGCTAGGGGAAGGCCCAGAAGACTTAGTGACTTAGGCCTGTATAGTTACTTGTAGTCCAAGAAGTACTCTGTAACCGACTGTATCGTAGCCGGATATGTATCTCCTGTAACCCTAGGCCGGACATCTATATAAGCTATCCTAGGGACTAGCCTTTAGGGAACCCACAACTTACTACCTCAACTCGCACAGGTGAAACCTCTCTTGTAATATGTACTTCCGTATTTTCCGTATTACTGGGTTGCTAGCTGGAGTAGGATCCATCCACCGCTAGCAGATTTGAACCTAGGTAAAGCTTGTGTGCTCACCGTCCTGGAATACCGTCGTCTCATACCCTATCTTTCTCCATGCCTCGAGGACCAGGATTGTTGGTTTGCGGTACCAAAATTCCCGGGCGAGTGCATCCCGGTACCCGAGTTGTCATCAATCTCACGGAGGGGCCGTAGTAGAATTGCCAGTTGTCCAGAAGGGCCAAATGGGGGTGAATAGAAATCTAACGGACAAACGGTCATTTGAACCAGACGAAAAATGGTTGAACTCAAATACCGCCGTTAGGTCAACTCTTCTTGGCCCGCCCTGTCAGTATTCCCCGTTATCTTTTGCGGTCGTGGACTAGTTTACCCCTTGCATGGACCAGATCTATTTCTCTACTCTGCTCTTCTCCCCTATTCCCCTCCCCATAACCTTTTCTCAGCTTCGGCTGCTCGTCTCAGATCGGAGCTCGCAGTTGCTCTAATTTGCGTCCCCGCTATGTCCGGTCAACCTCCCACGCCTCTAATCGAAGCTCGTAGCCATCACTATCGCATCGTCCGCCGTATCGGAGCTTCACGTCCCCGGACTAATATCTCGCCTCTAGCTAGTCCTCGCACGGCGGAGCACGTCCCGTCAGGCGATCCTGGCTGGCGACCGGCCTCGAGAAGTTGCGTGCTACCGCGCACCCTAGGCATGGTAGCCCTGGCACAATAGTTCGATGACCACGCTCTCATGGCCACCGTGCTGGGCGTCTGTCCCGCCGTGTCGCCGACGTAGTTGCTGTCGGCTTTCAGGTCTCGTTTTGGGATGAGACGAAATGATGTCAAGATGGAGGTATGCGCACCGCCATTCGATTTTTTCATCCAGTTCGAGCATAGCTCAAACACCGAGCGTGTTCTGCATTCTTCCTGTTCTTTCGAGTGCTGCGGGGAGAATGAGCTTCATGCGTTGGCATCGCGCCTGTGGGTGGGATGATCACCTGGGGCAGCTTCGTTTCTTCTTCAAACTCAGCTTTGACGGCCTCCCATTGGATGCTTGGGATCCGGAGGCCCTCAAGCAGGTCGTCAGTAGCCTTGGCGGCGAGCTGGTGGAAATCGTGCCACCGAGTGACAGCTAGGCGGCGAGCAATAAGCGAGCCAAGATTGTACCGAGTATCATTGTTAAGCGTAGCAGCAAGGAATGCTAAATGATAATTGGAGATATTACTTGTGTTCTCCCTACAAAGCACGCTAGTAGCAAGATAATATGCAAAGTATCTAAGAGCAGGAGTTGGATATTTCTTATCTTTCCGTGCTGCGCCACGCGGTCATCATCATTGGTCACCCCTCGGTAGATCTCCAACAAATCAGCGGGTCGCCCTTGAATTTTCTTAACGGTCCCTGTCATGCGTACACCTACAATACTGCAAAATCTCTCCAAAGACATGGTGAAGGGCAGATTATAGATTTTAAAAGAGACAGTCGACTGATAGGGTGTGTTAGTAAATGTGAAACTCTCAACAAAAGTTTTGGTGAGCATAGCGTATTGCGTACTCTCATCTTGCATATATGAAGTCAAACCAACCCTCTCAATCAGTAGCAAGAAATCATCAAGAATACCTGCAGCTTGTAAGAAAGTTAAACAAGGAAAAGAGGATGGGTGAGCATCCCCATCATCCCTTTCACTACCAATACGAGTTGCAATGAGATCTTCATTATATGATGGACTAGCCTGAGAGGCTGTTCTTGAGGGCCTCGACCTCCTAGGTGCATCACTCTCAAATATCTCTCCAAAAGTATGGTTGTTCATGCTTGGTATTCTGAAATTTAAACACCTATTAAACAAGTGATTGCAAAGTAAATATAATGAAGGATTCTACTCGTAGGGACTTGCAAGAGGCCTAAACATGCATCAAAACTATATCTCTAAGCATCAAACAAGCTTACAAGCTCTCATAACCAGTAACCTACAACAGAAAATACTCAATAAATAATCCACTAAACACAAATCTACTTGGACAAGGGGAGGAGTCACATACCAGGGAACAAATGCTCCAAATTATAGCAAGAAAGATGGGCTGAGCAAGGAGATCAAAAAAATCGAGAGCAAGCAACAGCAAGAACGCGGTTTTGAGCAATGAACTGGAGCTTACTCGAGAGAGAGAAGAAAGTGGCAGGTGAGAGAGTTAGTGGGGGGCCAGGGGTGGCCCACACCAGGGCATGGCGCCACCAGGTGGTGTGCCTGCCTGGTGGGCCCCCTGGTACCTCCCAGGTACTCCTCTGCCCCTTTTTTCACACAAAAATTTAATATGAATTTTCTAGAATTTTTCGAGACACTTTATTTTTGGGCATTTTTCAGAAATAGGAGAATGATTTTCTGGCAGACAGATTCTTTTTTTTGAAATGATGCAAAGACAAAACAAGGCTAGAACTACAGAAGTTCTAAGACACTCTAACATGCAAGCAACTAACAACAAAAATAAAACTAAACGAAAGCAAAAACTAAAATGCAAAGGATAGAAATAAACGGAGATAATCATAATGAAAACATTGTTTTGTTCAATGAAATCCTTTTGTTAACAAGGTTGATCAAGTCTTGCTACCAAAACAATTCCATATGAGACAAAACTTTGTATTACACTAATGATTATGTTACCTCAACCTTGATAGCAATGGTCCCAATCATAATAGTTTCAATTGTTTCTCTTGGTATGGGACAATATTTTTCTCCAACTTGAATGCCTTCAACATGTTCAATTGAATTCAAACCATAAGTCCTTTCAATCTTCTTGGGGAAATAGACAGTATGTTCCTTGTCATTAACATTGAAAGTCACCTTTCCTTGATTACAATTAATAACAGCTCCTGTAGTATTAAGAAAAGGTCTCCCAAGAATAATAGACATATTATCATCTTCAGGCATTCAAAGCACATCAAAATCAGTTAATATCAAGCAATTATGAGCCACTTGAACAGGTACATCCTCACATATACCCACAGGAATAGTGGTAGATTTATCAGCCATTTACAAAGATATATCAGTTGGTATTAATTTTTCTAGTTGAAGCCTTTTATAGAGAGAGAAAGGCATAACACTAACTCCAGCTCCCAAATCACACAAAGCAGTTCTAACATAACTGTTCTTAATAGAGCAAGGGATAGTTGGAATCCCTGGGTCTCCAAGTTTCTTAGGGACCTTACCATTGAAAGAATAATTAGCAAGCAAAGTAGAAATTTCTTCATTAGGGATCTTCCTTTTATTCGAGACAATATCCTTCATATACTTTGAGTAAGGAGGCAATTTAATAGCATCAGTCAAAGGAATTTGCAAGAATAAAGTCTTCATCCACTCACAAAACTTATTATAGTGTTCATCTTCCTTTGACTTATGTTTCTTATCAAGGAAAGGCATAGGTTTTTGGACCCAAGGCTCTCTTTCACTACCATGTTTCTTAGCAATAAAATCTTCGTTGGTGTATTTAGTATTCTTAGTGTTGTTTTCAGGTTCTTCTTCAACTTTTTCTTCATTAGGAACTTCATTTTCTTCATTACCACTTTCAGTTTCAGCATTAGAGATAGATATACTATTAGGATCTATAGCAGGTTCAGAGGGTTCTACAACAGTTTTATGTTTCTTTTTCCTTTTCTTACGAGTACAGCCACTATTTTTAGCTTGTTGAGAATCCTGCTCGATTCTTTTGGGATGCCCCTCAGGATATAGAGGATCCTGGGTAGCAGCTCCACTTCTAGTTCTAATTTCATAAGCATGTTTTTCTTTAGCAGCATTAACTAGCAAGTTGTTTTGCACTTTAACGAGTTGATCTATTTGAGTTTGAACCATTTGAAAGTGTTTAACAATCATTTTAACATCATTAGAGGTTCTTTCCACAATATCTTTCAACTCAACAATAGCTCTAGTGTTTTCCATTAGATGATTTTTCACCCTTTTATTAAAATTATCTTGCTTAACAATAAAGATATCGAATTATTCTAAGCATTGATCAGGAGGTTTACAGTAAGGGATATCACCTTCATCAAAGTGTTGGAGAGAGTGTACCTCAATTGTGGGTGAGTAGGGAATAGGCTTACATAATTCTTCTATAGGAGGTAAATTCTTGACATCTGCAACTTTAATTCCCTTCTCCTTAAGACATTTCATAGCTTCCTTCATCACTTCATCATTTAATTCAATAACTCCCCTCTTCTTTGATGTTGGAATAGGCACCAGAATAGATGGTTTAGGTACAATTACTTCAGGTATAGCTTGTTTAGGAGGAGTCCAGTCTTCATAATTCTTGCTTATTTTAGCCATTAATTCCCCATCTTCCTTAGGAGTCCTATTCCTGAAACAATCAGCACAACTATCTAGGTATGTCCTAGATTCTTCGGTTAGTCCATTATAAAATATATCAAGAAGCTCATTCTTAGATAGTGGACTTCCAGCCTGTGCATGAATCAAAGCACAAAACCTAGCCCAAGATTCAGGCAATACCTATTTTTCTCCCTATTTAAAATCAAAAAGTTCCTGCAAAATAGCATGTCTAGCACTAGAAGGAAAATATTTCTGCAGGAAAGTATTAATCAAGCACTCAGGGCTATCAATAGATCCAGGAGGTAAATTACTAAACCAAGTTTTAGCTTCTCCTTTCAGTGAAAAGGGGAAGATCTTGGCAACAAAGTAAGTACGCATCTTAATATCATCAGAAAACAAGCCACTCATGGTAGAAAGTTCATTCATATGTGCTACCACACTTTCATTCTTTCCCACAAAAAGGTTATTTCTCAACAATAGCTATGTAAGATAGATCGAGAGAGAAATCATAATCTATATCTGTAATGTTTATGGGAGAAGCAGCAAATTTAGCAATAGGAGACAATTTGGGTCTAATAGTACGCCTCTCAAGGAGACTCTTAGCAGCGCTCCTATCATGGGTGTTCCTACATTCTTCAATAAACTCATCAGTCATCTCAACATAATCTTCTTCAGCATCATAACTCTTACTAGACTCAGGTGAGCTAACAGGTGTGGCAGTGTTTTCATTAGGAGTTTCGGTATTTCCAGCTATAGTTCTAGAAATCGTAGCATCTAGGAAAGGACCTAATGAACCACTCTTATCAAGCATAGTAGAAGCAGCATCATAAGCATCAGAAGTTTCAGATTCAGCAGTAGTAGCAATGTGTGTAGCATGTGTATGTGGTGGTGTAACGAGCTTACTTATAATAGACGATGAATCAAGAGCAGCAGAGGTGTTCAGAACCGTACCTCTTCTTGTAGTGGATGGTAAAATAGGAAACTTTCCGTCACGAGACTTACCCATGATGGATGGATAGCAGCGAACAATAGAGAATCCAAGTGAACTTAATAAATAAAGCTATGCTCCCCGGCAATGGCGCTAGAAAATAGTCTTGATGACCCACAAGTATAGGGGGTGTATCGCAGTATTTTCGAGGGAAGTGAAACCCAATTTATTGATTCGACACAAGGGGAGACAAAGAATATTTATAAGCCTTAACAACTGAGTTGTCAATTCAGCTGCACCTGGAAACAATCTTGCTCACAACAGTTTATCAGTAGCAACAGTTTTGTAGTAGGAATAGCAAAGTAGCAACAGTAGTAAAGTAAAGATAGTAGTAACAATAACAGTGAATAGTGTGATTCGAGTGCGGTAGGCTTAGGGATGGATGGACGGGCGTTGCATGGACAAGACAATTTACATAGCAATCAGAACATAGGGCAATTGCATATAAATAAGATAAAGCATCCAAGTACTAGACAATCCTAGGCATGTGTTCCATATATAGTCATACGTGGTCGCAATGAGAACTTGCACAACATATTTTGTCATGCCAGCCCGTTTGCAGCGGGGCCTCAAGGGAACTACTGGCAATTAAGGTGCTCCTTTTAATAGAGCACCGGAGCAAAGCATTAACACTCCGTGAACACATGTGATCCTCACATCAAAGCCATTCCCTCCGGTTATCCCAATTTCTGTCACTTCGGGGCCATTGGTTCTGGATAACAACGTGTGTATACAACTTGTAGATAAGCCCAAAAACAATACTATCATAATGAATCAATAACATGTTCAGATCTGAAATCATGGCACTCGGGCCCTAGTGACAAGCATTAAGCACAACAAGTCGCAACAAAGTCATAAAGCACTAATAAAAGATACTAGGCACCATGGCCTAACAATCTGATGCCATTACATGAACAATCTCATCCAATCCCTACCATCCCCATGGCCTACATCGGGGGATTACTCACTCATAGATGGGGGAAACATGGATGGTCGATGGAGAAGCGATGGTGATGATGATGGCGATGATCTCCTCCAATTCCCCGTCCCGGCAGGGTGCCAGAACGGAGTTTCTAGTGCTGTTTCGTGGAATCTGGTGGTGGCGGCGGAGCGGAACTCCTTCTGGAAAAACGTCGAACCCCCCAAAGTTTTTAGGTCAGAAGGCTCCTTATAGGCGTAGAGAGAGGCCGAGGGGGTGCCTGGGGGGCCCACACCACCCCCTGGCGCGGCCTGGCTTGGCCCGCACCACCAGGTGGTGTGGCCACCCCCTGGCTCTTCTCCGTCTCGTATTCTGGCTCCTGGAGTCTTCGGGTGAAATAGGATTTTCGGCATATTTTCCTGGATTTTTCCTGATAGTTGATTTTCTACACAAAAAGTAGACACCAAGGCAATTGTGCTGAAAACAACGTCAGTCCGTGTTAGTTGTATCCAAATCACACAAGTTTAGAGGAGAAACAATAGCAAAAGTGTTCAGGAAAGTAGATACGTTTTGGACGTATCAGTCGCTCCCAGTCTTTTGCTAGCTTCCATAACCAAGTATGAGTTCCACTTATGCATCCAACTCCAAATAAAACCAAGTTATTCCAAAGAGTCCACCATACCTACCTATTAGCATTTCCTATTCCAAGTATATTCATGTTTTTATCTACCTTCCAAATTAAACTTGTTATGAGAAAATTAGTGATTAAAGCTCTCACGAACTTGATGGCACACTTTACTTTTATTGCCCCTAATAAACTTGAACCATTGTGTCATCTATGTTGTATATTCTTGCACTTATATGTTGGGGATTAGCAGAACCATGCTGTCATGGGGAACACTTTCAACATTGCACTTGTACTTTGTACCTGGTTGATATCATGCTCTTTTGTCTATGGATGTCATTAGTGTGAAATGAAAGGGGAGCTTGTAAGTCCATGGAGTTATGTATGTGTGTTAGAGAAACGTCTGGGCCGCCAGTCTAATCGATGCCTAATCATGGTGGAAACCTGCAGCGCAACCATAATGAGCTGTCTATGAAGCATTCTTCTTATAAAAAAGAGATAGAGATTGCGAAAAAGAGAAAAAGATAAAAAGAGAAAAAAAGAGATATGAGAAAAGAGGAAAGATAGAAAAAAAGCACCATTTTCCCATGGTAAATAAGAAGATTGCTGAGATGCTTGTTGTCTGCTTGCCTTGTCATTTTGATATGGGGATTCTTCCGTATCATCGGGCAAGGGGTACCCCGTTGGCGGTTCTCTATGATACACATGTACTTACTATGACAAGAACTAAACTTGAGTAGCATGAGGAGCGGCCCTCGTATTCAAGGGACATGAGATTTCCAACTTATACTTTGTCAAGCATATACTCCATAGTTTGTTCACTTTAACCTTAATCACTTCAGGATGCTTATGATAGGAGCAATGAGAGCTGAAAGCTAATAAGTACCATAATTTTTCGAAGCTCTTTATGAAACTTGAATCCTTGCTTCCTTCTATGAAGGCCTTTCTTTTACTTTTATGTTGAGTCTCCACCTTCTATCTTTATGCACCTATTGAGAGAGCATAGTGGCCATTCTTAGTTCTATGTGCATTGTCCCAAGACTTGTTGATTGATGCATAACTTTGATATTGCTTGTTCTTAAACTATTTGTATCGAGTCACCCTTATAAACTTTGAAGGTGTCATATGCATTTATGTTTGCTACTCTATGAGGGACAAGCTGAATGCCATTATGCTATGTTTTATTTATGTGAAACAAACAAACTTCTTTCAATGCATTGTTATTCATGATCTTTGTTTGTATCCTTTCATGTTGCATGCATAGTTTCTATGTCTTATTGTTAGAACTATATCTTTCATGCTATGTTAATGTACTATGATCCCAGCTATCAATGTTTTATAAATGCCTTGATCAAGATTGTGATGGCGCATGTCACCTAAAAAATTATGCTTTTTTATTTTTATCACTTACCTACTCGAGGACGAGCAGGAGTTAAGCTTGGGGATGTTGATACATTGCAAACGTATCTATAATTTTTAATGTTCCATGCTTGGTTTATATCTACTTTCTTATGTTTTGTCCACACTTTGGAGTACATTTTATACACTTTTTGGACTAACCTATTAACAAGATGCCACAGTGTCAGCTACATGTTTTCTTCTCTTTTTGGTTCCAGGAAAGTCAGAAAATGAGTATTCTCGGAATTGGACGGGACAAAAGCCAAAGTTGATATTTTACCAGAAGACTCACGGATCCAGAAGACAAGACGGAGGGGGGCCACAGGGCGGCCACACCACCCCTTGGCGCGGGCAGCCCTAGGCCGTGCCAGGGCATGGTGTGGCCCCCCCTGGCCGGCCACCAACCTTGCCCCTTCACCTATAAGAAGCCCTTGGGACGAAAACCCTAAATCACGGAGCCTCCAGCCACGAAAAGTTCCGCAACACCATCGCCACCGAAGGGGAGATTCGGGGGACAAAAAGTCTCTGTTCTGGCACCCTGCCGGGACGGTGAAGTGCCCCTGGAGCCATCTCCATCGATCTCCACCACCATCTCCATCGTTGTTGCTGATTCCCATGATGACGAGGGAGTAGTTCTTCCTCGAGGCTAAGGGCTCTACCGGTAGCTATGTGTTCATCTCTCTCTCTCTATGCATGATCATATTGTGATCATGAGCTTTGTAATCAAGTAGATCTACCTTGCTACTCAAGTGCTTTAATAGATCTCTGCTCTCCCCATATGTGAAAGTGACAACATGCACACCATGGTGGCACTTAGGCTAGATATTACAATTACTTGTTATGAGTTATATTTGGAGTTGGATGTTTCTATGAAATTGTGGTGTTTGTTGGAACCATCTAGAGCTCAAGGTGACAGTGTGGGGTTATCTAGATGGGGAAAGCGAACTTTGAGGAGTGCTATTATAGCCCTACCGTGGATTAAAGTGTCCAACCGGAGAGTAGTTCAGAGTAGTATCATAAAGAGAAGATATTTATATGAGAGTGTTCACTAGTGAAAGTATGATCCCTAGGCCTTGTTTCTAAGCATTGAAACACCATTTGCAACTAGATCTATTACATGTTTGCTTGCTTCAATCTTTATTTCAGATTGCCTTTAGTCTCTTCCTACCCACCAACCACGCGCCATCAAAGCTATTTTCTGGCACCGTTACCACTTATAATTATCCATACCACTTGTATTTCACTATCTCTTTGCCGAACTAGTGCACCTATACACCTGACAAGTGTATTGGGTGTGTTGGGGACACAAGAGACTTCTTGTATCTTGATTGCAAGGTTGCTTGAGAGGGAATACCTTTGACCACTTCCTCCTTGAGTTTGATAAACCTTGGGTAATCCATTTAAGGGAAAACTTGCTGTTGTTCTACAAACCTCTGCACTTGGAGGCCCAACAACTATCTACAAGGATAGAAGTGCGTAGACATCAACGCACTCTAGAATTATGGTTGTGCCATCAAGTACTGGTAGCAGAGTCAGTGTATTGTCCCATCAGATGTGAACGCAACGAATTTGTTTGTTCAGAATTTGACGACTTTTGATTAGTTTGAAAGACAGAGAAACCTAAAACATGGTCAATATATGCCATCAGAAACTATTCCTAAAAAATATTAATACTCCCTCCGTCTAGAACTAAGTGACTTGAATTTGTGTAGATTCGTATGTATCTAGACATGTTTTTGGTATAGATACATTTACAAATATCTAAAAAAAACTAAGTCACTTATATCTGGATAGAAGTAGTACACTATTACAACACGTTCGACCTTTTCTCCTCTGGCGCACTCCAAATTATGGCTGTGCCATCAAGTGCTGGGAGCATAGTCAGCGTATTGTCCCATCCGATATGCCAGGAACGCGCGAACTTTATTTTCAAGATCAGAGGAGTTTCTACTAGTTTCAATGGAAAAGACACCTAAAATATGGCCAACATATATATATTATGATGATAATCGACTATGACTCAAGTGACCCGGATCCAAAGAGGGCATTAAGATACCGTACATAGATTTAATTTATGCTTAAGTGGCCCTAATCGACTATGATGATCCTGCAGTCTCCATCATCGACGATGTTGTCCGCGTCACCGTTAGCCTCCTCCACGTCGGAATCGATGTTGATGTTCTCGGCAGTGTTCCTCCTCCTCATGAATTCTTCACGGCGCGCCGCATCGATAATTGTGGAGGTCGTACGCCTAGGCACTACCTAGAAGTGCTGCCTCCCTTCGGGGTTGCACAGATCTGGGTGGATCTCCCACCGGTGGGTTCCGCATAGCTCAATCAATGCCACCCGCTCCTTCTTGAACATCTTTCACTAGTACGCGCTCGTGCGCGAGTACCGTGCCATTGCCCTCTTCCACTCTGGTAGCTGGCGGCAACGCTCCTCGATCTGCCTCGCCAACGCGTTTTCGCACAAGAGCGGCACGACAGGAATCCCGACGTAGCTGAGCTCGAAGCCAGCCGGAAGCCTCGCGAACAGCAGCGCGAGTATGTCATAGTGGGCGAACATCTGAGCCTTGTGCAAGCTGAGTTTGGGCCTCTCCCTTTCCATGGCGATGAAGGAACACGATCTGAACTTCGGCCCCGAGGTTAAGGGGATAAGGGCAAGGACGTAGGCCCAGTCATGGATGCCCCTGCCAATCAGTTCGCAGAACAAACTTTTCGCGGATCGCCCTCACGAAGGACATCATTATCATCCATGCACCCCGATCCAACGACGCCTAACAATCTGAGATCGAGTCTTCTAGAAGCCCGGAGCAGTTGCTAGTTAGCTCTGCATCCCAATTGATTGTGGCCAATGGCTATCATTGAAAAGAACACACGGGCAAATGACTCTGGTGGATCCATATGTGGTTTGTGAAAAGAACACGCATGAAATGAGTCTAGATGTGGTTAATGAAAGAATACACATTTCAATGATAATGGTGGATCCATATGTGGTTTGTGGAAATAATAGACATGCAATGACTCTAGATGTGGTTAATGAAAAGAACACGCATGCAATGACACTTGATCCGAATCTGCTGGCACACAGATACGTCCTTTGTACCACATAACTCCTTCTCTGTCTTCGGTGAATCCAAGTACCTTTCCTGTACCAATACGACGCTTGATTCCATCGATACTTGCATTTCCCTTCTGAGCTTTTTTGATTTGGCTAATCAAAGTGGGTTGAAGTTCAATGATAGCTGAAAATCCTTTGCTAACTAGCTCAGTTCTAAACTACTCCAACTCTTCATGCAAACTTGGTTGCTTCTCCTTGATCATGGTGTTTAACCTACATGGCAATCTGCTAAGAGCATCCTCTACCACATTGGCTTTGCCGGGGTGATAGTGAATGCCAAGGTCATAATCCTTGATTAACTCTATCCATCTCCTTTGACTCATATTCAGCTCGTTCTGAGTGAAAATATACTTCAAGATCTTGTGATCTGAGTAAATCTCACAGCGGTTACCCATAAGGTAATGACACCATGTCTTCAAGGCTAAAACTACAGCTGCTAGTTCTAGATCATGGGTAGGATAGTTCTGCTCATGCTGCTTCAGTTGTCGAGACAGATATGCGATGACTTTGCCTTCTTGCATCAATACACATCCGAGACCAATCTTGGATGCATCACAATACACATCAAACGGCTTCTTGATATCTGGCATGATCAAAATTGGGGCTGAAATCAATCTCTTCTTGAGCTCTTGGAAACTTGCTTCACATTTGTGGTCCATTCAAACTTCTTGTTCTTCTCAACTATTGGGTCATGGGTCTTGCGATGCTCGAAAATCCTTCTATGAACCTGCGGTAATATCCCGCTAATCCAAGAAATGCATGGACTTGGGTTTGAGTGGTTGGGGCTTCCCATTCTTCAACATCTTTGATCTTGGCGGGATCAACAGCGACTCCTCCGGCCGAGACAATATGTCCGAGGAATCCTACTTCTTTCATCCAAAACTCACATTTGTTGAACTTGGCATACAACTGATGCTCTCTAAGGGTTTCAAGGATGATTCTCAGATGTTGCTCATGGTCTTCTTCTGACTTGGAGTAGATAAGAATATCATCAATAAACACAACGACAAACTTATCTAGAAAATTCATAAAGATCTTATTCATGAGATTCATGAAATAAGCGGGAGCATTGGTTAATCCAAAATACATGACCGTATACTCATACAATCCATATCTAGTGGTAAAGGCGGTCTTTGAAATATCCGTTGCACGAACCTTAAGTTGGTGATAACCAGTCCTAAGATCAATCTTAGAGAACACTCTGGCACCAGTCAACTGATCAAACGGATCCTCTATTTTTGGCAATGGGTACTTGTTTTTGATGGTGACATCATTCAACTTCCTGTAATCTGTGCACAAATGGTTGCCTCCATCCTTCTTGTCGACGAACAACATGGGCGATCTCCATGGCGATGCGCTTGGTTGAATCAAACCTTTCGCCAGCATAGCATCCAATTGCTTCTTCAGCTCCACTAACTCTGATGGGTTCATGCTATAGGGTCTCTGAGCTATGGGTCCGGTTCCAGGGATTAGTTCAATGATGAACTCAATATCCCGATCTAGGGGCATACCGGGCAATTCATCTGGGAATACGTCGGGGTATTCACAGACTACTCTGACTTGGTCTATGGTGGGTAGGGCTAGACTCTTGTGGGTTTCAGATATATGCTCTACTGATACTCCAGAGCTACTAGTCATGGTAATGGCTTTCTTGGCACAGCCGATCAATCCTTTAAGCTTCGACATCCAATCCATTCGTAGTACTACTTCCAAACCTTTGGTTCCAAGTACTATTAGATTGGCATAAAAATAAATCCCATGTATTCTGATAGGCACAGCCTTGCAAATTTTTCTATCTTTGGTGGTTGAACCAGGTATTTGATTTATCATGACATGCTTCAGGTTGGTTGGGTGAATCTTACTAGTGCATGCAAATTCTTCGGTAACAAACGAGTGCGATGCTCCAGAATCAAACAACACTCTTGCTAAAACTGAGTTAACAGAAAACATACCCAACATGACATCTGGCGCTTCTTGGGCTTCTTCTGCGTTCATGTGGAAAACACGGCCGTTGCGGTTGTGAGGATTCCTGGGGCGCATCTTCTTCCGGGCTGCACACGACGCTGCTGTTGAGCTGGGGCATTCACATTGGCAGTGGCGACAATCTTCTTGGGACACTCATTGGAGTAGTGACCCTTCACTCCACACTCAAAACAAGTAATCTGAGACTTGTCTTTTGCTACAACAGGCACGACATTACTTCTAGTCCTTGGGGCAGTGTTGTTGTTGTTGTTGGACTTGGGGAGTGCACGGTTGAAATTGTTGGAGTTGCCTAGGTGGTTGTTTTTGTTCCCTCCGGACTTCACATTTCCTCCACTACGGTTGGGGTAGCTTGGGCAAGACATTGGGGGTCTATTGTTCCGCGGGGCATATCCGGCAGACGGGTTGGGGCGATACTTCTGGGCACTATGGGACCTAGCTTGGTGCATCATCCGACGTTTGCGGTTGTCATTCGCCTGGTTGATCTTCCCTTCCATCTGAATGGCAGAGTCGACTAGCTCTTCGAGATCATCAAAACGGATGTTGACTAGCACCGTATGCATCTCATCATGTAGTCCGTTCAGGAATCTCTCCTTCTTCTTGGCTTTCGTGTTGATCTCATCAGGTGCATACCTAGCGAGGGACAAGAATCTGTCATGGTACTCCACTACAGTCATTCTGCCTTGCTTTAGTTCTCTGAATTCATCTCTCATTCTGGCGACTAAACCCTGCGGCACATGCGTGCGACTGAACTTGACTTTGAAGGCTTCCCACGTCATCACTTGACCGTGGTTCATGGTGCGGGTGCTGTTCCACCATGCTCTTGCATCTCGTGCCAGATAGTGGGTGGCAAACAGAACTTTCTCGTTGGCATCCACTCCGATGACTTCTAAGTTATTCTCCATGGTCTGTAACCAATCATCAGCATCCATTGGGTCTTCAGACTTGCTAAAGATTGGGGGATTGGTATTCTGGAAGTTTTTGAGTTTGGATCCATGATGATCCTGATTTCCATGACCTTGATTGTTGTGGGCCATCTGCGCGATCTGCTGTAGGGTGGCTAGATTTGCTTGGCGCTCTGCCCTACTAGCTTCGCAATCCGCAATTAGCGTCTACAGAATCTGCAGCATTGGGTCCTGCGATGAGCTGCTCCCTCCTTGGTTTCGACGAGTCATCTGAAGATTGAGATAGATAATGGGGTAAGAGGGAAAGTTCTAAGGTTCATGGTTTTGGCTTCAAAGCTAAAACTTTGAGTTTGACTCAGGTTTTGCAAATAACTTCTTTTCATTCATTCAAGCAAAGCACACGATACAAACTCACACACCACAACAAAAGGAAAACAGATGGTTTTAAGAACCATTCTGTAAGCTAAGATACAATGGGACCGATACTTCTCACTCCTATGATAGTGCTCTAGTGCATCTGCTCATCATCGATGAAGTCAGAGTCATCATCATCTGTGTAGAAGTCCATGGCATCATCCTCCAGGTAGTCATCATCATTGCTGAGGTACGAGTGAATATCCCCTGGTTGTCTTCACCTTCTTCCTCTTCTTCTTTTGCTGCAAGCTGAGCTTCTTGATCCTTGATGGTCTTCTCGAGGTCAGCCACCTTCTTGCGAAGATGGTCTATGGTGCGATCTTTCTTTGCGCGTTGAAGCCGAAGTGACTGATGATCCTTGACGAGCAGTGAGAAAGTTTGGGCCTTCTGGGCAGCAATGGCAAGGTTGTGGTTGGTGTACTCTTGAGAATTGTCCAATTACTCCTGTCTGTCATACAGTAGGAAGTCGAGGTTCTCCACTTGGTGCTTCAAGTCCGGTTGACTTGGCATCTCCAAAGGCATTCCCATCGAATCACGCCTTGCATAGTGAGCAAAGCGAGTTCCCTGGATCAAGTTGACATTATGTGCGCAAAGACGGGCGAGAGCTTCATGCATTGCCCTGGCTAATCCATCTAGCCAGTTGTTCTCTCTCAGGGTGAATTGAATCTTCTCGAAAAGCGGTGCCTCCATCTTGCCTCAAAGATCAGCAACAATCAGCCATTGTAAATCTCCTCCTGGGTGGTCATTGAGTTGAGCTCTGAAGAATTCCGGATGCAGACGCTCAAGTACTCAGACAGTGCATCAAGATCCCTCTCAAAGATCAGTTGGCCTCCGTTGCCCAACTGGTAGAACTTGCAGTACTGAACTTCCATCTATAAGAATTTAGGATGAGAAAGTTAGTGAGGTGATCAAGTGTTTCAAATTTTATGGAGTAATGTAAGAATTTTGAGGATCATGAATCTTTTTGAAAGAATCTCAAGGGTAAGAGGGGAAATAGATTTTCACAAATACTCACTTTGGTTTTGAAACTAAGTTTTTGTTCGGACGACCATTCTAACTAGGGTCTCCTATGGTCAAGATGGCTCTGACAACTTGTCAACACCCGGATTTTTAATCCCAGATGCATGTTATGCCATACATCGCAATCCTAGGATTACCATTTTTGCGAGACATAATAGATTGGGTATCACAATATATCATCCATTACAAACCATAATAAGGTCTTACACAAATAGAGGATCTAATGATCCAGTCTTAGTACAAACAAGTAGCGGAATAAATAGCGTAGCGGTGGGCTCCATCTTCAGTGTCACAGGCAATGCTGATGATGGGAGATTGAACGAGGAGACTATGGTGGACTCAGGCGAGGTCGCGGTGGCTCCTGGGGTGGTCGCAATCGACGGGCCCCTTTCTCCTCTACTGCGGCGACTCCGCTGGAAGTTCCAGTGAACGGCTGCTCGAGCGGCTCCGGCGAGAGGTGTGAGGGACTCAGTGGGAGGTGGGGAGTGTTGGAGTGTGGTGAATTGGTGCTGGGGAGGGCTCCTTATATAGGATCGACGAAGCGGCATGGGCGCGGCTCGTCAGAGACGATGGTACAGGGCGCTAGAGGCATGGACGGGGTAGGCGGACGGTGGCTTGCCTCCTGGCGGTCAGCTACGGTGCAATGGCACAACTAGGGGCGGTGGCTTGCAGTCGGGAAAGGTTGGCGCTCTGAGCGGCAGAGGCGGTGCTCGATGCGGCGTGCAGTGGCTGCTGGTCGTGCGGCGAGAAAAGGGCGTGTCTAGCAGTGTGCTGGGGTCAAGGCGGAGCGGCGCATGCAAGCTGGGGTCGAGGCACGGCTTGTGCTGGCCTGTCGGGGATGGCGCTCTGGCGTGCTCCGTGCATGGCGTAGAGGCGGTCGGCGCGAGCTGTCTACGGCGGTCTAGGGGCTAGCTGCGTCCGTGGGGTGGAGAGGGATCACAGTAGGGTGCGGCGGAGCTAGGGCAAGCTCGTTTGGCGCAACGCTGACTCTGGCGCGTTGCCCACGTTTGGCCGGCGGCGACCAAGAACGGGCGGTGCGATACTGGCGCTGCGGGGTTGGAGAGGGGTTACCTGGGGGTTAGTTAGGCTAAGAGGGGACAAAGGAGAGATGTGAGGTTTAAATGGGAGACAAGAAATCAATTGACAACAGTATTAGTTAGGCCAATATTTCTCTGTCTGCCAACTATTCGACAAAATGGCCGCAAGAAAGTTTTGTTTGAATTTTGAAAAGATTTTGGGTGGGTGTGTTAGTCATATGCTTAAGCATCTATGGTTGGTTGGGATTGTCAAGGTGAACTCATTTGAGTGGGTTTTGCAAAAGTGGGATCTATGCATATGAAATGGATTCCATTTTCAAATGCCATTTAAAATTAGAGTTTAAAAGTTTTTGTAAGATTTCAAAGTGGGCCTTGGTACATCATTACTTGTACTAACCAGGGGTGCAAAGAGTTTGAATTCTTTCTATTTGAATTTTACTTCTAGAAACACCTAAAGTGGCCTAGTGGATTAAAATGGCAAAAGTGACCATTTGCATTTATTAATCTTATTTGATTTCTTTTTCTTTGGGTTTTGCTTGGGAATGATCTAGATGATGTGACATTCATCTTTGAATCATTTTACAACCATTAGAACAAACAAACATGGCAATTCCAAACAATTCTATTTTAATGCAACACATATATGCATTCTAATTGTTTTAATAATAAAAAGTTTTTGTTAACCCTAAATTGGGTGATTTGGATCTTGATAACCTTGATTAAAGATTTGGGATGTTACATTTTTGGTTCTAGGAAAGTCAGAAAATGAATATTCTCAGAATTGGACGGGACAAAAGCCAAAGTCAGTTTTTCACCGAGGGGGACATGGAGCCAGAATACGAGACGGAGAGGGGCCAGGGGCCGCCCACACCACCTGGCCGCGCGGCCAGGCCTGGCCCGTGCTTGCTAGGGGGTGGTGCGACCACCTAGGGCACCCCTCGGCCTCCCCTTTTGCCTATAAGATGCCTCCCATACAGAAACCCTAAGTACCTGATCAAAATTCCACGAAAGAGTCTGTAGCCGTCGTCATCTCCATCCCAAGATCGGGAGGGATCTAAAGATCTTCCCGGCACCCTGCCAGAGGGGAGAATTCACCCTTCAGGCCTTCTTCATCACCATCTAAGCCTCCGGTCTGATGCGCGAGTAGTTCATCCCTAGACTACGGGTCCATGTAGTAGCTAGATGGTTGGTTTTTCTCCTTTGTGCTACCATATCTGGATCTTGTGAGCTTCGTTCATGATCAAGATCATCTATTTGTAATCTACATGTTGTGTTTGCGAGGATCCGATGGATATTGAGATGCTATTTCAGATTGATTATTGATTCTATCATGTCTTTTTTATTTGTGATCTTGCATGCTCTCCGTTGTTAGTAGATATCTTCGCCGAGTAGATGCTAGCAACTCCAAGAGGGAGTATTTATGCTCGATAGTGGGTTCATGCCTCTAGTAATCTAGGGAAGTGACAGAAATCTCTAAGGTACTAGATGTGTTGTTGCTACTAGGGAGAAAACAACAATCCTTTGTTCATAGAACAATCGTATTGTTTACTTTACACGCAATACGTAATGCAATTATCGGTTGCTTCCAACTTAATACTGCAGGGGGTTCGGATTGATAACCTGAAGGTGGATTATTAGTCATAGATGTAGTTGGATTACGGTTTATGTAGAATGTTGTAATGCCTAATCAAATCTCATAGGAGTCAAGTTGATTAGTATATGCATATATGCTTTGTCGATGTTTGTCAATTGCCCCGCTATAATTTGTTCACCCAACATGTCATCTATCTTAAGGAGAACCACCACTAGTGAACTATGGACCCTGATCCTTTCTTTTACCATCAATCTACAACTATTTTCTGCTTTTTATTTACTTTCTGCAAGATTTTACTTTCTTCCACACAATACGTTTAATCCTTTGTTTTTAGCAGAATCGGTGAGATTGACAACCTCACTTTAAGTTGGGGGCAAAGTTCCGTGGTTGTGTTGTGCAGGATTCCAAGTTGGAAACAACACCTTGGAGGTGTTTCCTTGCTCCTACTGGTTCGATAACCTTGGTTTCATAACTGAGGGAAAACTTGCTTCTCTACTCATCATACCTTCCTCTTGGGGTTCCCCAACGAGCTCGACGTGATATCAAGCCTTTTTCTGGCGCCATTGCCGGGGAGTCAAGGACATCTTCACAAGGGTAGTCCCTCATAAACAAAATCTCTTTACTTTGTTATTTTTGTTTTGCTTAGTTTATTTCTGCTTTGTTTGCTTGTTTCTTTATCAAAAACAGAAAAAAATAGTTTTACTAGTTTGGTTTCTTTAAAAACACAAAAAAATGACTACTCTTGAAAACACTAAGTTGTGTGACTTCACTAGCACCAACAACAATGATTTCATGTGCACACCTATTGCTCCACCTGTTCCTGAAGCTACTTTCTTTGAAATAAAACCTGCTTTACTCAATCTTGTTATGAGAGAACAATTTTCTGGTATTGGTACTGAAGATGCTGCTGCTCATCTAAATAACTTTGTTGAACTTTGTGAGATGCAAAAGCATAGGGATATAGATAGAGATATTACTAAGCTTAAATTGTTTCCTTTCTCTTTGAGAGGAAAAGCTAAAGAATGGTTAGAATCCCTAACTAGAAATAATATTGATTCTTGGACTAAATGCAAAGATGCTTTCATTGGAAGATACTATCCTCCTGCTAAGATTATATCTATGAGAAGTGAAATAATGAAATTCAAACAATCTGATAATGAACATGTTGCTCAAGCTTGGGATATAATGAAATCTTTGGTAAAGAATTGTGCCACTCATGGACTGACTGCTTGGATGATTATCCAAACCTTTTATGCAGGATTGAACTATTCCTCAAGAAATCTACTGGATTCTATTGTTGGAGGTACCTTTATGACCATTACTTTGGGTGCTGCAACAAAGCTTCTGGATAATATGATGGTTAACTATTCTGAATGGCACACTAAAAGAGCTCCACAAGGTAAGAAGGTAAATTCTGTTGAAGAGACCTCTTCCTTGAGTGATAAAATTGATGTTATTATGTCTATCTTGTTAATGGGAAAGCTCATATTGATCCAAATCATGTTCCCTTAGCTTCTTTGGTTGCTCAAGAAGAGCAAGTTGATGTGAACTTTATAAGAAATAATAATTTTAGCAACAATGCCTACAGGAATAATTTTGGTAATAATAACTATAGGCCATATCCTCCCAATAATGGTAATACTTATGGAAATTCCTACAACAATAATAGAAGTGCACCCTCTGAAATTGAAGTTATGCTTAAAGATTTTATTAGTAAACAAACTTCTTTCAATAAAACTATTGAGGAAAAACTCTCTAATGCCGAAAGAAATATATCATCATTGGCTGAAGCACAATCTTCTTTGAATAAAATGGCTACTAAACCTAAAACTATTGATAATCCCTTTGCTTCTACTAATGCCATACAAGTTATAATTGATGAAAATGTTAGACTATTATCTGAATTGCATGCTAAGTGGGAAAGAGAAGATGAACTTGCTAGAAACATTAGCGTTTCTACTATCACTACCACTAATGTTGAAGCTAGTAATAGCTCTACTACTTTAGATGATAATTATGATTGTGATCTTGATGGTTGCAATATCTCTGAAGTAATTAAGTTCCTACAAAAGCTTGATAAAAGTCCTAATGCTAGTGCTATGAATATGGCCTTTACAAAACACATTACTGATGCTCTCATAAAAATTAAAGAAGAAAAGATGAAACATAAAGCTTCTATTCATTTGAAACTAGAAGATGGTTGGGAACCCATCATTAATATGAAAGTGAATGATTTTGATTTCAAAGCTTTATGTGATCTTGATAGTAGTGTTTCTATTATGCCTAGAAGGATTTATGATATGCTTGATTTGCCACCATTGGAATATTGTTATTTGAATGTCCCACTTGATGATAATGCTAAAAAGAAACTCATGGGGAGTATTAATGATGTTCTTATTATGGTTAACGATGCCTATGTCCCCGTTGATTTCTATATTTTGGATGTTGAATGCAATCTTCTTGTCCTATTACTTTGGGAAAACCTTTTCTTAGAACTGTTGGTGCCATTATTGATATGAAAGAAGGAACCATTAAATATCAACTTCCACTCAAGAAAGGTATAGAACACTTACCTAAGAAGAGAGAGAATATTCCTTTAGCCTCTCCTATGAAGACAAAATTTGCTCTTAATACTTCTTCATTTGAGAACACTTGATTCTTTTTCTTGCTTCTTATGCTTAACTTAAAGGCGTTAAAGATAAGTACTTATTGGGAGATAACCCAAAAGTTTTAGATGAGTCTTAGAAGTTATTACTTCAGTAATAACCTCTAATGAGTAACCTCTCCTTATCCTTTTTATTTGCTTTTTGTGCCAAGAGTAACCTCTAATGAGAGGGAAGTAATGCTTGGGAAAGTTGTTGTCCCGAAACAGATTTTTGTGCTTCACTGTAAAAATTCGCGTAAAATCTCTGTACGTCTTTTTGAGCCGTGAATATTTGTGCTTCTGTCCCAGGTTGTTATCTAACTTTCGTTAGTTCAACACTTTTCGATTTGAGCAACAGAAGGTCTTCGAAAAAATTGGTCTTTACCTGCTGGTCTGTTTTGACAGAATTCTGCCATTATTTGCCTTTGCTTCTTGTTGGTTCCTTTTTGGGTTCTCTTTGGGGAAATGAGCATTTCAAGGGAAGTGCTACAGTAGATTGTATTTTAATGTAAGTTTTATCAGCGTTGAAACTGAAGCCAAAGACTTATTATCTTGAGTGCACTAATGTTGCTAATAAAGATTGTGTGATGTTTTGTATGAAGGAAAAATTTCAGGTGTATGGAGAGAATGATGTAATGAGACGAAGAATGGACTAAAGCTCAAGCTTGGAGATGCCACCCATGTCACCCCAAGAAATACCCAAGAATTACAAGCGTCAAAGCTTGGGGATGCCCAAGGCATCCCCTTCTTCATCAATAAAAATCCCAGGTTTCTTCCAAATACTTCATTTTTATTGTTTCATGCACAGTTGTATTGTTCTTGGAGCGTCTTTGTTTTTGTTTTTGGTTTTCTTAGTTTGCTTGAATAAATTGGTTGGACCCCTCTTTTTCATACATTAGTTTTCAAATAGTTTGATTTGTATTGAAAAAGAGTAGGAAAGTTCATGCTTAAGTGGTAAAGAGGGCTTGTTTTTGACTGTGGCCTATGCTTTGTCATGTTCTGCTTGATATTGTTTTGGCTGTATGCTTAATGATCTTTGTTGTAGCACGACATGTTATAAAAAATTGAGCTTGCTTAATGTGCCTTGAGAGAATCATGCGTTGCTTTAGCATGTTAAAGCATAGTATTGTGGCATTCTCCTTTGATGCTTTATTTGGGTTGACTTGGCACATGCTCACACCATGTTATGACTATCCCAAGTCACCATAGCCTTTATGATCCTTTAGTTTTCGACTTGGAATATCACTTTATGCTTTAATTAATGATGTTTTGTCGCTCTGCATGATTATGGCCATTATTTGCTCTCTTAGTTGGTTGCTCCCAGTCTTTTGCTAGCCTCCATAACCAAGTATGAGTTCCGCTCATGCATCCAACTCCAAATAAAACCAAGTTATTCCAAAGAGACCACCATACCTACCTATTAGCATTTGCTATTCCAAGTATATTCATGATTTTATCTACCTTCCGAATTAGACTTGTTATGAGAAAACTAGTGATTAAAGCTCTCACGAACTTGATGGCGCACTTTACTTTTCTTGCCCTTAATAAACTTGAACCATTGTGTCATCTATGTTGTATATGCTTGCACTTATATGCTAGGGATTAGCAGAACCATGCTGTCATGGGGAACACTTTCAACATTGCACTTGTACTTTGTACCTAGTTGATATCATGATCTTTTGTCTATGGATGTCGTCGGTGTGAAATGAAAGGGGAGCTTGTAAGTCCATGGAGTTATGTATATGTGTTAGAGAAATGCCTGGGCCGCCGGTCTAATCCATGCCTAATCATGGTGGAAACTTGCAGCGTAACCATAATGACCTGTCTATGAAGCATTCTTCTTATAAAAAGAAAGAGAGAGATACTGAGAAAAAGAGAAAAAAAAGATATATGAGAAAAGAGGAAAGAGAGAAAAAACACCATTTTCCCATGGTCAATAAGAAGATTGCTGAGATACTCGTTGTCTGCTTGCCTTGTCATTTTGATATGGGGATTCTTCCGTATTTTCGGGCAAGGGGTACCCCGTTGGCGGTTCTCTATGATACACATGTACTTACTATGACAAGAACTTACCGGTAACTAAACTTGAGTAGCATGAGGAGCAGCCCTCGTATTCAAGGGACATGATATTTCCAACTTATAATTTGTCAAGCATATACTCCATAGTTTGTTCACTTTAACCTTAATCACTTCAAGATGCTTATGATAGGGGCAATGAGAGCTGAAAGCTAATAAGTACCATAATTTTTGGAAGCTCTTTATGAAACTTGAATCCCTGCTTCCTTCTATGAAGGCCTTTCTTTTACTTTTATGTTGAGTCTCCACCTTCTAGCTTTATGCACCTATTGAGAGAGCATAGTGGCCATTCTTAGTTCTATGTGCATTGTCCCAAGACTTATTGATTGATGCATAACTTTGATATTGCTTGTTCTTAAAATATTTGTATCTAGTCACCCTTATGAACTTTGAAGGTGGCCTATGCATTTATGTTTGCTACTTTATGAGGGACAAGCTGAATGCCATTATGCTATGTTTTCTTTATGTGAAACAAACAAACGTCTTGCAAAGCATTGTTATTCATGAATCTTTTGTTTGTGCCTTTTCATGTTACAACATAGTTGCTATGTCTTATTGTTAGAACTTTATCTCTCATGCTATGTTGAAGTATTATGATCCCATCTATCAATGTTTTGCAAATACTTTGATCAAGTTTATGATGGTGCATGTCACCTCAAAAATCATTCTTTCTTTTTATCACTTACCTACTCGAGGACGAGCAGGAGTTAAGCTTGGGGATGTTGATACGTTGCAAACGTATCTATAATTTTTTATGTTCCATGCTTGGTTTTTATCTACTTTCTTATGTTTTGTCCACACTTTGGAGTACTTTTTATACACTTGATTGGACTAACCTATTAACAAGATGCCACAGTGCCAACTGCCTGTTTTCTGCTGTTTTTGGTTCCAGGAAAGTCAGAAAATGAATATTCTCGGAATTGGACGGGACAAAAGCCAAAGTCAGTATTTCACCGAGGGGGACATGGAGCCAGAATACAAGACGGAGAGGGGCCAGGGGCCGCCCACACCACCTGGCCACGCGGCCAGGCCTAGCCCGTGCCACGGGGTGGTGCGGCCACCTAGGGCACCCCTCAGCCTCCCCTTTCGCCTATAAGATGCCTCCGATACAAAAACCCTAAGTACCCGATCAAAATTCCACGAAAGAGTATGTACCGCCGTCATATCCATCCCTAGATCGGGAGGGATCTGAAGCTCTTCCTGGCACCCTGCCGGAGGGGCGAATTCACCCTGGAGGCCTTCTTCATCACCATGCAAGCCTCTGGTGTGATGCGTGAGTAGTTCATCCTTGGACTACGGATCCATGTAGTAGCTAGATGGCTGGTTCTCCTCCTTTGTGCTTTCATGTCTAGATCTTGTGAGCTCCGTTCATGATCTAGATCATCTATTTGTAATTCTGCATGTTGTGTTTGCGGGGATCCGATGGATATTGAGATGCTATTTTAGATTGATTATTGATTCTATCATGTCTTTGTTATTTGTGATCTTGCATGCTCTCCGTTTTTACTAGCTATCTTGGCCGAGTAGATGCTAGCAACTCCAAGAGGGAGTATTTATGCTCGATAGTGGGTTCATGCCTCTAGTAATCTAGGGAAGTGACAGAAATCTCTAAGGTAATAGATGTGTTGTTGCTACTAGGGAGAAAACAACAATCCTTTGTTCATAGAACAATTGTATTGTTTACTTTACACACAATGCGTAATGCAATTATCTGTTGCTTGCAACTTAATACTGGAGGGGGTTCGGATTGATAACCTGAAGGTGGATTATTAGTCATAGATGTAGTTGTATTATGGTCTATGTATAATGTTGTAATGCCCAATCAAATCTCATAAGAGTCAAGATGATTAGTATATGCATGCATGCTCTCTCGATGTTTGTCGATTACTCCTGGACAGGGCAGTGGTGGTTCAAGCAAAGCAAAGGAGTATAGAGAACCGGAAGAGAAAGTCCACCTCACACAAGCACAACTCTGCCCCTTATCAGAAGCAACGCACCTCGTCACCACCACCCCACAACCACAATGGTCATCGTCATGGAGGACATATCCACAATGGCCATAAGCACCGCAATGGAAATGGCAATGGGAAGGATCTGAGTGAAGTGACATGCTTCAAGTGTAACAAGACACGGCACTATGCGACTACTTGCCCCGAAAAGACGAAGAATGGGAATGGTAATGGAAACGGCAATGGACACAACCATGGCAATGGTAATGGAAATGGGAAGAAGCCGAATCCGTTCGTCAAAGCCACGGTGAATCATGTCTCTGTGGAGGATGCTCGTGAGGCACCTGACTCCGTGATTGGTAAGTTCAAGCTTAACTCCACACCTGCAGTTGTTCTTTTTGATACAGGTGCATCGCATTCATTCATATCAAGGGTATTTGTGGATAGAGGCAAAATACCTACGGAGACTATTAGTACTCCCCTAAGGGTAAGTTCTCCTGGAGGAGAAATAGTGGCAAACTCTGGATACCGTGGGTTAGAACTAAGAATTGGGGCACACACCTTTCCCACCAGCCTAGTCATTCTAGAATCACAAGGCTTAGACATAATTTTGGGCATGAATTGGATGACCGAGTATGAGGGAGTCATGGATTGTGCCAAAAGGACTATCGCACTCACGACTCCAGAAAAGAAAAGGATCCGCTTTAAGTCAGCTTTCGCACTCAAAGGAAGTATGGTGAACTCTCTTAAGGGGGTTAGCTTGGAGGATGTGCCAATTGTGAAGGAGTATCCAGATGTGTTTCCGAAAGAATTTCCAGGGATGCCCCCCGACCGAGACATCGAGTTTCTTATTGACTTGATGCTAGGTACTGGACCAATAGCAAAGAGACCATACAAGATGGATGTGGATGAGGTGAAGGAACTTAAGAAACAGCTTAGAGAGCAATTGGACAAAGGCTTCATTCAACCAAGTGCGTCATCTTGGGGAGCACCTGTCTTATTCATGGAGAAGAAGGATAAGACCAAGAGGCTAGTCGTGGACTACCGGTCGTTGAATGAAGTGAAGATCAAGAACAAGTACCCTCTACCCAATATTAACGACCTGTTTGACCAATTAAAGGGAGCTAGTGTATTCTCTAAGATTGATCTCCGATCAGGATATTTCCAGCTAAAGATCCGAGAACAGGATGTACCCAAGACAGCCTTCACCACAAGATACGGATTGTATGAGTACACCGTGATGTTGTTTGGCTTAACCAATGCCCCAGCATACTTCATGACTATGATGAACAAGGTGTTCATGGAGTACTTGGATAAGTTTATTGTGGTATTCATTGATGACATACTCATATACTCCAAGGACGAGAAGGAACATGAGAGGCACCTGCGCCTAATAATGGAAAAGTTAAGGGAGCACAAGTTGTATGCCAAATTTAGCAAATGTGAATTCTGGTTGAAAGAAGTGGGATTCCTTGGTCATACTGTATCAGCTAAAGGTGTTGCCGTGGACCCAAGTAAGGTAGCCTTCGTGACAGAATGGGAGTCTCCTAAGAATGTGGGTGATATTAGGAGTTTCCTGGGCCTTGCAGGATATTACCGAAGATTCATTGAAAACTTTTCCAAGATAGCAAAGCCTATGACAGAATTGCTGAAGAAAGAGAAGAAGTTTCAATGGACAGAGGCCTGTGAAGCAAGTTTCCAGGAATTAAAGAAGCATCTAGTAACAGCACCAGTTTTGTGTCTCCCTGATATCCAAAAGGATTTCCAAGTCTATTGCGACGCCTCTCGACAAGGACTGGGTAGTGTTCTGATGCAAGATGGAAAAGTAATGTCATACGCCTCTCGGCAACTTAAGAACCATGAGAATAACTACCCCACGCACGATTTGGAACTAGCATCAGTTGTGCATGCGCTCAAGGTATGGAGACACTACCTAATGGGCAAACATTGTGATGTGTTCACGGATCACAAGAGTCTTAAGTATATCTTCACTCAAAAGGAATTAAATATGAGGCAAAGGAGATGGCTTGAGCTCATCAAGGATTATGACTTAGACCTGCAGTACCATCCTGGAAAGGCCAACATTGTGGCTGACGCCTTAAGCCGGAAAGTCTATGTAAATGGACTTACCGTGGGAGAACTTCCAAAAGATTTGTGTGAACAATTCAAGGACCTCATGTTGGAAATAGTTCCGGAGGGATACTTAGCAACTATGGAGATAGTGCCAACACTTCTGGACCAAATTAAAGAGGCCCAGAAGGGGGACAAAGAGTTGGAAGAAATAAGAGCTAATATAAGCAAGGGTAAAGCAAAAGGGTTTCACACGGATGAACAAGAAACACTTTGGTATGAGAAGCGTCTGTGCGTTCCCGATGACCCTGATATCAGGAAGTTAATCCTTCAGGAAGCTCACGATTCACCTTACTCAATTCGTCCCGGTAATACAAATATGTACATGGATGTGAAAGAGAGATTCTGGTGGAACAACATGAAAAGAGAAATTGTTGAATATATCTCCTTGTGTGACGTATGCAACAGAGTCAAGGCCGAACATCAAAAACCCGCAGGACTGCTGCAGCCATTACCTGTGCCCGATTGGAAGTGGGACAAGGTAGGCATGGATTTTATCACAGGACTACCGCGGACTCGTTCTGGGTATGACTCAATCTGGGTAGTGGTCGACCACTTCACAAAGGTGGCCCACTTCATTCCCGTAAAGACCACCTATACGAGTGCTAAACTTGCCAAGATTTACATGTCAAGGATCGTAAGTCTTCATGGTGTACCCAAGGGGATTGTCTCTGATAGAGGTACCCAATTCACCTCTAAGTTTTGGCGGTAGCTACACGAGTCTCTAGGGACACGACTGGAGTTTAGTACTGCCTTCCACCCACAAACCGATGGACAGATGGAAAGAGTTAATCAGATCTTGGAGGACATGTTAAGAGCCTGTGCGCTAGACTATGGGTCTAGTTGGGATGATAACTTGCCATATGCGGAATTCTCATACAATAACAGCTACCAAACTAGCATCAAGATGGCTCCATTTGAAGTTTTATATGGCAGAAAGTGTAGGACTCCGCTGCTATGGAGTGGAGTAGGATAACGTAGTTTTTTTGGACCTGAACTGATCAAGGATGCCGAAGAGAAGGTGAGACAGATTCAAGACAGGTTAAAAATAGCCCAATCCAAACAAAAGAGTTATGCTGATTCCAAGCGCAGGGATGTGACTTATGAAGTGGGAGACCGTGCGTATCTCCGAGTTTCACCACTACGAGGAGTTAAGAGATTTGGTATCAAGGGTAAGTTAGCACCCCGATTCATAGGGCCCTACAGAATCTTGGGTCGTAGAGGGGAAGTTGCCTATCAGTTGGAATTGCCCGAAGTGCTAACGGTTCACGATGTTTTCCATGTTTTGCAACTAAAGAAGTGTCACCCGGAAATGGCTGAAACCCCACTAAAGGATATAGTTCCATTAGAAGAAGTTCAATTGGAAAACGATCTCACCTATGAGGAAAAACCCACCAGGATTCTGGAGACAGCCGAGAGAATTACTCGTACCAAGACTATCAGGTTTTGCAAAGTTCAATGGAATCACCATTCCGAGGAAGAAGCCACGTGGGAACGTGAAGAAGACCTGAAGAAAGAACACCCACATATATTTGCTAACCAACCTGAATCTCGGGGACGAGATTCTTCTTAAGGGGGGGGTAGGTTTTTAACATCCCAAATTTTGCAATTTCAGGTGTTACTAGAAGCATGCACCATAACATTGCATCATGGCACCACATACCAAAATCTGCATCAGGTATTTTTCTTAAACCCCATAGTCACTTATAGACTAAAAGGGGTAAAACCTTTTTGAACCACCAAAACCCTTGCAAAAGTGTTATTTTATAGTCCTACTCTAACCCTCTTCTTTTAAAAAAATTTAGAAACAAATTTCGTCTAATTCGGAGTCTGTTTGCAAAAGTTATTAGTCAAATAGCAAATAATAAAATCATAAAAAGAATAAAAAAAAGAGGAAACCTAACCTAGGCGGGCCAGCCGAAGCCAGCCCGCTCCTATTCACCGCGCACGCCCGCAAGCGAGCGGTGCTTACCGCGAACCCCTGGCTGGGCCGGCCCAACGCCGCCACTAGAAGTCAGCCCGCCCCGCGCCTGCAGCCGCCGACAAGCGGGCCCCACCCGTCAGCCGCCTTCCCTGAGTCCGGCTCGAGCACACCGCCGCCGCCGCCGCGTCAGCGCCAACCGCCTTCGGCGAATCCGGAACGGATTCTGCGACCCCCGCCCCAAGTCTTTGCCCCTACTTAAGCCCCGGGACGCCTCCCTAAAACCCTAGCTCTTTTTCCTCCCAACACCACCGCCGAGCCGCCGCCAATTCCTCGCCGGAGCCCCGCCGCCTCCGCCGCCTCTAGCCGCCGTTCGCCGTCACCTCGGAGGAAGAGAGCCGACGCCGCCCCCGGGAAAGGAACCGCGGCGAAAAACCGGCCGCCGTCGTCTACTCCACCAAGCCGGGGGAGCACCGCCTCCTCATCGCTGACCGCCGCCGACCGCCGCCACCGTCCGCCGTCGACCCCGTCGCCACCCACCTCGGTAAGCCGCCGGCCACACCACCTCAGCCGTCCGATACCGATCCAATGGCCCAGATTAGACTGGCCGCACCGAAGCGGTACCGGCGAATCGCGTCGCGCCACGTGGCAACCGCCGCGTCGTCGCCGCGTCAGCACCGCGTCGACGTCACGCGCGCCTCGCGGACCAAACCCGGGTCGCCACGTGTCGCCGCATCGCTGGCCCCCTTTTGTTTTTCTTTTAAAATAGGCAGAAATTCCTCCAATCTTGTAAAATCTATAGTAATTCGAGTTTTAGTCCAAAAATTGTGTATAATATACCGTTGGATTCATATTTTCGAGTAGAAAACAGATCTACAATAATATTGTTGTTTTGTCACAGCAATCTTGCAGTAGGATTTAAAGTTTAGATTAGAGCATTTTAATTCTAGAAATTTATCCGTAACTCCGTTTTAGTTGATTCTTGTTGCGTTGGCTTTGTTTGGACAAGACCTTCTGTAGAAAATTACCATATCATGCTTAGGGTGCTCAGATCTATATCGAGTAAGATTAGAGTTGTAGATCTAGTTTTGAACTTGGTTATTTAGGGTTTAACCCAAAATACCTAAGATCTGTGGGGAATCGATTCTAATGATATCCCCAACTCAACAACACCCCTGGTTAAAACCCTTGGTCGAAATCAAATCCATCCTAGCATATTACCATGTTGCATGCATGCATATTCGACTTCGTGACTTTGTTTTGTGCAACTTGTGATTGGATCCATGTTTGTTTCGTTAGATTGCTCGGAGTGCGCTGAGGAGTACTGTTGTGTAGATTGCTGCTCGGATCAAGGCAAGTTACACCACTTGTTCATATTTATGTCCCAGTTTTGACTATGCATGTTTTACTCTTCAAAATTCTGTAGTATGCATGCGTAGGATTTTGGTAGATTTTCTTAGTACTATTTTGCAAGTGCGGTTTTGTAGCATGCCATGAGTAGCTCTATGCTTAGGATTTTCTATCCCAATAGGTTATCCTGTTTTTCTCAGTTATGCATGCTATGCTATATACTTATCTATATCAAGTACCGCTGGTAGGGTTCGAAAGACTCAAAATTTTCTAAGTATGAGAGCTCTCTGGAGCGAACCTTTCTCCTAAAAACCCCCTTCAAAATAAAACTAAGTTTTCTTCTGGGCGGAATGGTTATCGGGACAACGAGTGGGATTTTGGTGGAGGACGGCCGCCCAGGAATCAAAGAAGTCTGCCACGTTTCAGAATTCAGAAGCTTCTCGTGCAACCACAATACATATGGGCTCTGTCTTGGCTTAGTACTTAGTGGGAAACCTCACCGGGGTACCAACATTTGGAGGTTCTTGGCACGGTTGGATCCAGCTGGTAGAGGGGCTACTAAGGGAAGGCTTCGCCATGGTCTTGTCTGTAAAAGGGCTTGATCATGGATTGTGGGGAAGGTGCACAACCTCTCGAGAGTATTGCAATCTGATCGATCAGCCGTGTTCACGGAAACAAAACAACATTGATCATCTGAAGGATGGAGCCTTTGAAAGATCTTCCTCTCTCTTTTCCGAACTTAACGTTTTATAAACCCCAGGGCGTGAGTAATATCGTCATTGGGTGGGATTTTGGGAACTTGGTGTGTAATATCCATGTGTTAGGTTGATTGGGCACTTGGTGAGTAATATCCACGTGTTCCATTCGACCCTATACTATTTACCAAAGTTTACAAAGTAGGGAAAACTTTCTTCCTCTTTTCTTATTACATTGATAAAATTGGCTTTACGAAAATGAACCCCAGAGCCTACCCTTAGCCTTGCATGTAGAGATAGTCTTACTCTTTCCTTGGTGTAATTTGCCAATACATTCAAAGTATTGACCCAACTTGTTGGCTGCACGTCTTATGTGCAGAATCCGAAGATTGAAAGGTGCGTAGGGATCGCGGGTCTTCACGCAGCTAGCCTGAGGCGTTGATGGACTCAAGTTTTATTTAGTTTCCGCTGTTTTATTTGAGCTAGCTATAAGCTATGCAAGTTGTAATAATTATACTCTGGATTATTCGTGTAATAATGACTTGTGTTTTACATGATATTCATCGATTGTGAAGTGCTAGCTATTGATCCAGGGACTAGCATGTTAATCACAGGGACTTAGGATCCATAACGATCCGAGGTCGCAACAGATACACTTTTCGGGTATACCCATTATTACTTGCTGACTAGGGTGGCCCACTTCGGGTTAGAGTTTTGCTTCACGGGCGGCCTAGTTAGGGAGATGGAAGCCCATCCAGCTAGGGGAAGGCCCAGAAGACTTAGTGACTTAGGCCTGTATAGTTACTTGTAGTCCAAGAAGTACTCTGTAACCGACTGTATCGTAGCCGGATATGTATCTCCTGTAACCCTAGGCCGGACATCTATATAAGCTATCCTAGGGACTAGCCTTTAGGGAACCCACAACTTACTACCTCAACTCGCACAAGTGAAACCTCTCTTGTAATATGTACTTCCGTATTTGCCGTATTACTGGGTTGCTAGCTGGAGTAGGATCCATCCACCGCTAGCAGATTTGAACCTAGGTAAAGCTTGTGTGCTCACCGTCCTGGAATACCGTCGTCTCATACCCTATCTTTCTCCATGCCTCGAGGACCAGGATTGTTGGTTTGCGGTACCAAAATTCCCGGGCGAGTGCATCCCGGTACCCAAGTTGTCATCAATCTCGCGGAGGGGCCGTAGTAGAATTGCCAGTTGTCCAGAAGGGCCAAATGGGGGTGAATACAAATCTAACGGACAAACGGTCATTTGAACCAGACGAAAAATGGTTGAACTCAAATACCGCCGTTAGGTCAACTCTTCTTGGCCCGCCCTGTCAGTATTCCCCGTTATCTTTTGCGGTCATGGACTAGTTTACCCCTTGCATGGACCAGATCTATTTCTCTGCTCTGCTCTTCTCCCCTGTTCCCCTCCCCATAACCTTTGCTCAGCTTCGGCTGCTCGTCTCAGATCGGAGCTCGCAGTTGCTCTAATTTGCGTCCCCCGCTATGTCCGGTCAACCTCCCACGCCTCTAATCAAAGCTCGTAGCCATCACTATCGCATCGTCCGCCGTATCGGAGCTTCACGTCCCCGGACTAATATCTCGCCTCTAGCTAGTCCTCGCACGGCGGAGCACGTCCCGTCAGGCGATCCTGGCTGGCGACCGGCCTCGGGAAGTTGCGTGCTACCGCGCACCCCAGGCATGGTAGCCCTGGCACAATAGTTCGATGACCACGCTCTCATGGCCACCGTGCTGGGCGTCTGTCCCGCCGTGTCGCCAACATAGTTGCTGTCAGCTTTCAGGTCTCGTTTTGGGATGAGACGAAATGATGTCAAGATGGAGGTATGCGCACCGCCATTCGATTTTTTCGTCCAGTTCGAGCATAGCTCAAACACCGAGCGTGTTCTGCATTCTTCCTTTTCTTTCGAGTGCTGCGGGGAGAATGAGCTTCATGCGTTGGCATCGCGCCTGTGGGTGGGATGATCACCTGGGGCAGCTTCGTTTCTTCTTCAAACTCAGCTTTGACGGCCTCCCATTGGATGCTTGGGATCCGGAGGCCCTCAAGCAGGTCGTCAGTAGCCTTGGCGGCGAGCTGGTGGAAATCGTGCCACCGAGTGACAGCTAGGCGGCGAGCAATAAGCGAGCCAAGATTGTACCGAGTATCATTGTTAAGCGTAGCAGCAAGGAATGCTAAATGATAATTGGAGATATTACTTGTGTTCTCCCTACAAAGCACGCTAGTAGCAAGATAATATGCAAAGTATCTAAGAGCAGGAGTTGGATATTTCTTATCTTTCCGTGCTGCGCCACGCGGTCATCATCATTGGTCACCCCTCGGTAGATCTCCAACAAATCAGCGGGTCGCCCTTGAATTTTCTTAACGGTCCCTGTCATGCGTACACCTACAATACTGCAAAATCTCTCCAAAGACATGGTGAAGGGCAGATTATAGATTTTAAAAGAGACAGTCGACTGATAGGGTGTGTTAGTAAATGTGAAACTCTCAACAAAAGTTTTGGTGAGCATAGCGTATTGCGTACTCTCATCTTGCATATATGAAGTCAAACCAACCCTCTCAATCAGTAGCAAGAAATCATCAAGAATACCTGCAGCTTGTAAGAAAGTTAAACAAGGAAAAGAGGATGGGTGAGCATCCCCATCATCCCTTTCACTACCAATACGAGTTGCAATGAGATCTTCATTATATGATGGACTAGCCTGAGAGGCTGTTCTTGAGGGCCTCGACCTCCTAGGTGCATCACTCTCAAATATCTCTCCAAAAGTATGGTTGTTCATGCTTGGTATTCTGAAATTTAAACACCTATTAAACAAGTGATTGCAAAGTAAATATAATGAAGGATTCTACTCGTAGGGACTTGCAAGAGGCCTAAACATGCATCAAAACTATATCTCTAAGCATCAAACAAGCTTACAAGCTCTCATAACCAGTAACCTACAACAGAAAATACTCAATAAATAATCCACTAAACACAAATCTACTTGGACAAGGGGAGGAGTCACATACCAGGGAACAAATTCTCCAAATTATAGCAAGAAAGATGGGCTGAGCAAGGAGATCAAAAAAATTGAGAGCAAGCAACAGCAAGAACGCGGTTTTGAGCAATGAACTAGAGCTTACTCGAGAGAGAGAAGAAAGTGGCAAGTGAGAGAGTTAGTGGGGGGCCAGGGGTGGCCCACACCAGGGCATGGCGCCACCAGGTGGTGTGCCTGCCTGGTGGGCCCCCTGGTACCTCCCAGGTACTCCTCTGCCCCTTTTTCACACAAAAATTTAATATGAATTTTCTAGAATTTTTCGAGACACTTTATTTTTGGGCATTTTTCAGAAATAGGAGAATGATTTTCTGGCAGACAGATTCTTTTTTTTGAAATGATGCAAAGACAAAACAAGGCTAGAACTACAGAAGTTCTAAGACACTCTAACATGCAAGCAACTAACAACAAAAATAAAACTAAACGAAAGCAAAAACTAAAATGCAAAGGATAGAAATAAACGGAGATAATCATAATGAAAACATTGTTTTGTTCAATGAAATCCTTTTGTTAACAAGGTTGATCAAGTCTTGCTACCAAAACAATTCCATATGAGACAAAACTTTGTATTACACTAATGATTATGTTACCTCAACCTTGATAGCAATGGTCCCAATCATAATAGTTTCAATTGTTTCTCTTGGTATGGGACAATATTTTTCTCCAACTTGAATGCCTTCAACATGTTCAATTGAATTCAAACCATAAGTCCTTTCAATCTTCTTGGGGAAATAGACAGTATGTTCCTTGTCATTAACATTGAAAGTCACCTTTCCTTGATTACAATTAATAACAGCTCCTGTAGTATTAAGAAAAGGTCTCCCAAGAATAATAGACATATTATCATCTTCAGGCATTCAAAGCACATCAAAATCAGTTAATATCAAGCAATTATGAGCCACTTGAACAGGTACATCCTCACATATACCCACAGGAATAGTGGTAGATTTATCAGCCATTTAGAAAGATATATCAGTTGGTATTAATTTTTCTAGTTGAAGCCTTTTATAGAGAGAGAAAGGCATAACACTAACTCCAGCTCCCAAATCACACAAAGCAGTTCTAACATAACTGTTCTTAATATAGCAAGGGATAGTTGGAATCCCTGGGTCTCCAAGTTTCTTAGGGACCTTACCATTGAAAGAATTATTAGCAAGCAAAGTAGAAATTTCTTCATTAGGGATCTTCCTTTTATTCGAGACAATATCCTTCATATACTTTGAGTAAGGAGGCAATTTAATAGCATCAGTCAAAGGAATTTGCAAGAATAAAGACTTCATCCACTCACAAAACTTATTATAGTGTTCATCTTCCTTTGACTTATGTTTCTTATCAAGGAAAGGCATAGGTTTTTGGACCCAAGGCTCTCTTTCACTACCATGTTTCTTAGCAATAAAATCTTCGTTGGTGTATTTAGTATTCTTAGTGTTGTTTTCAGGTTCTTCTTCAACTTTTTCTTCATTAGGAACTTCATTTTCTTCATTACCACTTTCAGTTTCAGCATTAGAGATAGATATACTATTAGGATCTATAGCAGGTTCAGAGGGTTCTACAATAGTTTTATGTTTCTTTTTCCTTTTCTTACGAGTAGAGCCACTATTTTTAGCTTGTTGAGAATCCTGCTCGATTCTTTTGGGATGCCCCTCAGGATATAGAGGATCCTGGGTAGCAGCTCCACTTCTAGTTCTAATTTCATAAGCATGTTTTTCTTTAGCAGCATTAACTAGCAAGTTGTTTTGCACTTTAACGAGTTGATCTATTTGAGTTTGAACCATTTGAAAGTGTTTAACAATCATTTTAACATCATTAGAGGTTCTTTCCACAATATCTTTCAACTCAACAATAGCTCTAGTGTTTTCCATTAGATGATTTTTCACCCTTTTATTAAAATTATCTTGCTTAACAATAAAGATATCGAATTCTTCTAAGCATTGATCAGGAGGTTTACAGTAAGGGATATCACCTTCATCAAAGTGTTGGAGAGAGTGTACCTCAATTGTGGGTGAGTAGGGAATAGGCTTACATAATTCTTCTATAGGAGGTAAATTCTTGACATCTGCAACTTTAATTACCTTCTCCTTAAGACATTTCATAGCTTCCTTCATCACTTCATCATTTAATTCAATAACTCCCCTCTTCTTTGATGTTGGAATAGGCACCAGAATAGATGGTTTAGGTACAATTACTTCAGGTATAGCTTGTTTAGGAGGAGTCCAGTCTTCATAATTCTTGCTTATTTTAGCCATTAATTCCCCATCTTCCTTAGGAGTCCTATTCCTGAAACAATCAGCACAACTATCTAGGTATGTCCTAGATTCTTCGGTTAGTCCATTATAAAATATATCAAGAAGCTCATTCTTAGATAGTGGACTTCCAGCCTGTGCATGAATCAAAGCACAAAACCTAGCCCAAGATTCAGGCAATACCTATTTTTCTCCCTATTTAAAATCAAAAAGTTCCTGCAAAATAGCATGTCTAGCACTAGAAGGAAAATATTTCTGCAGGAAAGTATTAATCAAGCACTCAGGGCTATCAATAGATCCAGGAGGTAAATTACTAAACCAAGTTTTAGCTTCTCCTTTCAGTGAAAAGGGGAAGATCTTGGCAACAAAGTAAGTACGCATCTTAATATCATCAGAAAACAAGCCACTCATGGTAGAAAGTTCATTCATATGTGCTACCACACTTTCATTCTTTCCCACAAAAAGGTTATTTCTCAACAATAGCTATGTAAGATAGATCGAGAGAGAAATCATAATCTATATCTGTAATGTTTATGGGAGAAGCAGCAAATTTAGCAATAGGAGACAATTTGGGTCTAATAGTACGCCTCTCAAGGAGACTCTTAGCAGCGCTCCTATCATGGGTGTTCCTACATTCTTCAATAAACTCATCAGTCATCTCAACATAATCTTCTTCAGCATCATAACTCTTACTAGACTCAGGTGAGCTAACAGGTGTGGCAGTGTTTTCATTAGGAGTTTCGGTAGTTCCAGCTATAGTTCTAGCAATCGTAGCATCTAGGAAAGGACCTAATGAACCACTCTTATCAAGCATAGTAGAAGCAGCATCATAAGCATCAGAAGTTTCAGATTCAGCAGTAGTAGCAGTGTGTGTAGCATGTGTATGTGGTGGTCTAACGAGCTTACTTATAATAGACGATGAATCAAGAGCAGCAGAGGTGATCAGAACCGTACCTCTTCTTGTAGTGGATGGTAAAATAGGAAACTTTCCGTCACGAGACTTACCCATGATGGATGGATAGCAGCGAACAATAGAGAATCCAAGTGAACTTAATAAATAAAGCTATGCTCCCCGGCAATGGCGCTAGAAAATAGTCTTGATGACCCACAAGTATAGGGGGTGTATCGCAGTATTTTCGAGGAAAGTGAAACCCAATTTATTGATTCGACACAAGGGGAGACAAAGAATATTTATAAGCCTTAACAACTGAGTTGTCAATTCAGCTGCACCTGGAAACAATCTTGCTCACAACAGTTTATCAGTAGCAACAGTTTTGTAGTAGGAATAGCAAAGTAGCAACAGTAGTAAAGTAAAGATAGTAGTAACAATAACAGTGAATAGTGTGATTCGAGTGCGGTAGGCTTAGGGATGGATGGACGGGCGTTGCATGGACAAGAGAATTTACATAGCAATCAGAACATAGGGCAATTGCATATAAATAAGATAAAGCATCCAAGTACTAGACAATCCTAGGCATGTGTTCCATATATAGTCATACGTGGTCGCAATGAGAACTTGCACAACATCTTTTGTCATGCCAGCCCGTTTGCAGCGGGGCCTCAAGGGAACTACTGGCAATTAAGGTGCTCCTTTTAATAGAGCACCGGAGCAAAGCATTAACACTCCGTGAACACATGTGATCCTCACATCAAAGCCATTCCCTCCGGTTATCCCAATTTCTGTCACTTCGGGGCCATTGGTTCCGGATAACAACGTGTGTATACAACTTGTAGATAAGCCCAAAAACAATACTATCATAATGAATCAATAACATGTTCAGATCTGAAATCATGGCACTCGGGCCCTAGTGACAAGCATTAAGCATAACAAGTCGCAACAAAGTCATAAAGCACTAATAAAAGATACTAGGCACCATGCCCTAACAATATGATGCCATTACATGAACAATCTCATCCAATCCCTACCATCCCCATGGCCTACATCGGGGGATTACTCACTCATAGATGGGGGAAACATGGATGGTCGATGGAGAAGCGATGGTGATGATGATGGCGATGATCTCCTCCAATTCCCCGTCCCGGCAGGGTGCCAGAACGGAGTTTCTAGTGCTGTTTCGTGGAATCTGGTGGTGGCGGCGGAGCGGAACTCCTTCTGGAAAAACGTCGAACCCCCCAAAGTTTTTAGGTCAGAAGGCTCCTTATAGGCGTAGAGAGAGGCCGAGGGGGTGCCTGGGGGGCCCACACCACCCCCTGGCGCGGCCTGGCTTGGCCCGCGCCACCAGGTGGTGTGGCCACCCCCTGGCTCTTCTCCGTCTCGTATTCTGGCTCCTGGAGTCTTCGGGTGAAACAGGATTTTCGGCATATTTTCCTGGATTTTTCCTGATAGTTGATTTTCTACACAAAAAGTAGACACCAAGGCAATTGTGCTGAAAACAACGTCAGTCCGTGTTAGTTGTATCCAAATCACACAAGTTTAGAGGAGAAACAATAGCAAAAGTGTTCAGGAAAGTAGATACGTTTTGGACGTATCAGTCGCTCCCAGTCTTTTGCTAGCTTCCATAACCAAGTATGAGTTCCACTTATGCATCCAACTCCAAATAAAACCAAGTTATTCCAAAGAGTCCACCATACCTACCTATTAGCATTTCCTATTCCAAGTATATTCATGTTTTTATCTACCTTCCAAATTAAACTTGTTATGAGAAAATTAGTGATTAAAGCTCTCACGAACTTGATGGCACACTTTACTTTTATTGCCCCTAATAAACTTGAACCATTGTGTCATCTATGTTGTATATTCTTGCACTTATATGTTGGGGATTAGCAGAACCATGCTGTCATGGGGAACACTTTCAACATTGCACTTGTACTTTGTACCTGGTTGATATCATGCTCTTTTGTCTATGGATGTCATTAGTGTGAAATGAAAGGGGAGCTTGTAAGTCCATGGAGTTATGTATGTGTGTTAGAGAAACGTCTGGGCCGCCAGTCTAATCGATGCCTAATCATGGTGGAAACCTGCAGCGCAACCATAATGAGCTGTCTATGAAGCATTCTTCTTATAAAAAAAGAGATAGAGATTGCGAAAAAGAGAAAAAGATAAAAAGAGAAAAAAAGAGATATGAGAAAAGAGGAAAGATACAAAAAAAGCACCATTTTCCCATGGTCAATAAGAAGATTGCTGAGATGCTTGTTGTCTGCTTGCCTTGTCATTTTGATATGGGGATTCTTCCGTATCATCGGGCAAGGGGTACCCCGTTGGCGGTTCTCTATGATACACATGTACTTACTATGACAAGAACTAAACTTGAGTAGCATGAGGAGCGGCCCTCGTATTCAAGGGACATGAGATTTCCAACTTATACTTTGTCAAGCATATACTCCATAGTTTGTTCACTTTAACCTTAATCACTTCAGGATGCTTATGATAGGAGCAATGAGAGCTGAAAGCTAATAAGTACCATAATTTTTCGAAGCTCTTTATGAAACTTGAATCCTTGCTTCCTTCTATGAAGGCCTTTCTTTTACTTTTATGTTGAGTCTCCACCTTCTATCTTTATGCACCTATTGAGAGAGCATAGTGGCCATTCTTAGTTCTATGTGCATTGTCCCAAGACTTGTTGATTGATGCATAACTTTGATATTGCTTGTTCTTAAACTATTTGTATCGAGTCACCCTTATAAACTTTGAAGGTGTCATATGCATTTAAGTTTGCTACTCTATGAGGGACAAGCTGAATGCCATTATGCTATGTTTTATTTATGTGAAACAAACAAACTTCTTTCAATGCATTGTTATTCATGATCTTTGTTTGTATCCTTTCATGTTGCATGCATAGTTTCTATGTCTTATTGTTAGAACTATATCTTTCATGCTATGTTAATGTACTATGATCCCAGCTATCAATGTTTTATAAATGCCTTGATCAAGATTGTGATGGCGCATGTCACCTAAAAATTATGCTTTTTTATTTTTATCACTTACCTACTCGAGGACGAGCAGGAGTTAAGCTTGGGGATGTTGATACATTGCAAACGTATCTATAATTTTTAATGTTCCATGCTTGGTTTATATCTACTTTCTTATGTTTTGTCCACACTTTGGAGTACATTTTATACACTTTTTGGACTAACCTATTAACAAGATGCCACAGTGTCAGCTGCATGTTTTCTTCTCTTTTTGGTTCCAGGAAAGTCAGAAAATGAGTATTCTCGGAATTGGACGGGACAAAAGCCAAAGTTGATATTTTACCAGAAGACTCACGGATCCAGAAGACAAGACGGAGGGGGGCCACAGGGCGGCCACACCACCCCTTGGCGCGGGCAGCCCTAGGCCGTGCCAGGGCATGGTGTGGCCCCCCCTGGCCGGCCACCAACCTTGCCCCTTCACCTATAAGAAGCCCTTGGGACGAAAACCCTAAATCACGGAGCCTCCAGCCACGAAAAGTTCCGCAACACCATCGCCACCGAAGGGGAGATTCGGGGGACAAAAAGTCTCTGTTCTGGCACCCTGCCGGGACGGTGAAGTGCCCCCGGAGCCATCTCCATCGATCTCCACCACCATCTCCATCGTTGTTGCTGATTCCCATGATGACGAGGGAGTAGTTCTTCCTCGAGGCTAAGGGCTCTACCGGTAGCTATGTGTTCATCTCTCTCTCTCTATGCATGATCATATTGTGATCATGAGCTTTGTAATCAAGTAGATCTACCTTGCTACTCAAGTGCTTTAATAGATCTCTGCTCTCCCCATATGTGAAAGTGACAACATGCACACCATGGTGGCACTTAGGCTAGATATTACAATTACTTGTTATGAGTTATATTTGGAGTTGGATGTTTCTATGAAATTGTGGTGTTTGTTGGAACCATCTAGAGCTCAAGGTGACAGTGTGGGGTTATCTAGATGGGGAAAGCGAACTTTGAGGAGTGCTATTATAGCCCTACCGTGGATTAAAGTGTCCAACCGGAGAGTAGTTCAGAGTAGTATCATAAAGAGAAGATATTTATATGAGAGTGTTCACTAGTGAAAGTATGATCCCTAGGCCTTGTTTCTAAGCATTGAAACACCATTTGCAACTAGATCTGTTACATGTTTGCTTGCTTCAATCTTTATTTCAGATTGCCTTTAGTCTCTTCCTACCCACCAACCACGCGCCATCAAAGCTATTTTCTGGCACCGTTACCACTTATAATTATCCATACCACTTGTATTTCACTATCTCTTTGCCGAACTAGTGCACCTATACACCTGACAAGTGTATTGGGTGTGTTGGGGACACAAGAGACTTCTTGTATCTTGATTGCAAGGTTGCTTGAGAGGGAATACCTTTGACCACTTCCTCCTTGAGTTTGATAAACCTTGGGTAATCCATTTAAGGGAAAACTTGCTGTTGTTCTACAAACCTCTGCACTTGGAGGCCCAACAACTATCTACAAGGATAGAAGTGCGTAGACATCAACGCACTCTAGAATTATGGTTGTGCCATCAAGTACTGGTAGCAGAGTCAGTGTATTGTCCCATCAGATGTGAACGCAACGAATTTGTTTGTTCAGAATTTGACGACTTTTGATTAGTTTGAAAGACAGAGAAACCTAAAACATGGTCAATATATGCCATCAGAAACTATTCCTAAAAAATATTAATACTCCCTCCGTCTAGAACTAAGTGACTTGAATTTGTGTAGATTCGTATGTATCTAGACATGTTTTTGGTATAGATACATTTACAAATATCTAAAAAAAACTAAGTCACTTATATCTGGATAGAAGTAGTACACTATTACAACACGTTCGACCTTTTCTCCTCTGGCGCACTCCAAATTATGGCTGTGCCATCAAGTGCTGGGAGCATAGTCAGCGTATTGTCCCATCCGATATGCCAGGAACGCGCGAACTTTATTTTCAAGATCAGAGGAGTTTCTACTAGTTTCAATGGAAAAGACACCTAAAATATGGCCAACATATATATATTATGATGATAATCGACTATGACTCAAGTGACCCGGATCCAAAGAGGGCATTAAGATACCGTACATAGATTTAATTTATGCTTAAGTGGCCCTAATCGACTATGATGATCCTGCAGTCTCCATCATCGACGATGTTGTCCGCGTCACCGTTAGCCTCCTCCACGTCGGAATCGATGTTGATGTTCCCGGCAGTGTTCCTCCTCCTCATGAATTCTTCACGGCGCGCCGCATCGATAATTGTGGAGGTCGTACGCCTAGGCACTACTAGAAGTGCTGCCTCCCTTCGGGGTTGCACAGATCCGGGTGGATCTCCCACCGGTGGGTTCCGCATAGCTCAATCAACGCCACCCGCTCCTTCTTGAACATCTTTCACTAGTACGCGCTCGTGCGCGAGTACCGTGCCATTGCCCTCTTCCACTCTGGTAGCTGGCGGCAACGCTCCTCGATCTGCCTCGCCAACGCGTTTTCGCACAAGAGCGGCACGACAGGAATCCCGACGTAGCTGAGCTCGAAGCCAGCCGGAAGCCTCGCGAACAGCAGCGCGAGTATGTCATAGTGGGCGAACATCTGAGCCTTGTGCAAGCTGAGTTTGGGCCTCTCCCTTTCCATGGCGATGAAGGAACACGATCTGAACTTCGGCCCCGAGGTTAAGGGGATAAGGGCAAGGACGTAGGCCCAGTCATGGATGCCACTGCCAATCAGTTCGCAGAACAAACTTTTCGCGGATCGCCCTCACGAAGGACATCATTATCATCCACGCACCCCGATCCAACGACGCCTAACAATCTGAGATCGAGTCTTCTAGAAGCCCGGAGCAGTTGCTAGTTAGCTCTGCATCCCAATTGATTGTGGCCAATGGCTATCATTGAAAAGAACACACGGGCAAATGACTCTGGTGGATCCATATGTGGTTTGTGAAAAGAACACGCATGAAATGAGTCTAGATGTGGTTAATGAAAGAATACACATTTCAATGATAATGGTGGATCCATATGTGGTTTGTGGAAATAATAGACATGCAATGACTCTAGATGTGGTTAATGAAAAGAACACGCATGCAATGACACTTGATCCGAATCTGCTGGCACACAGATACGTCCTTTGTACCACAGAACTCCTTCTCTGTCTTCGGTGAATCCAAGTACCTTTCCTGTACCAATACGACGCTTGATTCCATCGATACTTGCATTTCCCTTCTGAGCTTTTTTGATTTGGCTAATCAAAGTGGGTTGAAGTTCAATGATAGCTGAAAATCCTTTGCTAACTAGCTCAGTTCTAAACTACTCCAACTCTTCATGCAAACTTGGTTGCTTCTCCTTGATCATGGTGTTTAACCTACATGGCAATCTGCTAAGAGCATCCTCTACCACATTGGCTTTGCCGGGGTGATAGTGAATGCCAAGGTCATAATCCTTGATTAACTCTATCCATCTCCTTTGACTCATATTCAGCTTGTTCTGAGTGAAAATATACTTCAAGATCTTGTGATCTGAGTAAATCTCACAGCGGTTACCCATAAGGTAATGACACCATGTCTTCAAGGCTAAAACTACAGCTGCTAGTTCTAGATCATGGGTAGGATAGTTCTGCTCATGCTGCTTCAGTTGTCGAGACAGATATGAGATGACTTTGCCTTCTTGCATCAATACACATCCGAGACCAATCTTGGATGCATCACAATACACATCAAACGGCTTCTTGATATCTGGCATGATCAAAATTGGGGCTGAAATCAATCTCTTCTTGAGCTCTTGGAAACTTGCTTCACATTTGTGGTCCATTCAAACTTCTTGTTCTTCTCAACTATTGGGTCATGGGTCTTGCGATGCTCGAAAATCCTTCTATGAACCTGCGGTAATATCCCGCTAATCCAAGAAATGCATGGACTTGGGTTTGAGTGGTTGGGGCTTCCCATTCTTCAACATCTTTGATCTTGGCGGGATCAACAGCGACTCCTCCGGCCGAGACAATATGTCCGAGGAATCCTACTTCTTTCATCCAAAACTCACATTTGTTGAACTTGGCATACAACTGATGCTCTCTAAGGGTTTCAAGGATGATTCTCAGATGTTGCTCATGGTCTTCTTCTAACTTGGAGTAGATAAGAATATCGTCAATAAACACAACGACAAACTTATCTAGAAAATTCATAAAGATCTTATTCATGAGATTCATGAAATAAGCGGGAGCATTGGTTAATCCAAAATACATGACCGTATACTCATACAATCCATATCTAGTGGTAAAGGCGGTCTTTGAAATATCCGTTGCACGAACCTTAAGTTGGTGATAACCAGTCCTAAGATCAATCTTAGAGAACACTCTGGCACCAGTCAACTGATCAAACGGATCCTCTATTTTTGGCAATGGGTACTTGTTTTTGATGGTGACATCATTCAACTTCCTGTAATCTGTGCACAAATGGTTGCCTCCATCCTTCTTGTCGACGAACAACATGGGCGATCTCCATGGCGATGCGCTTGGTTGAATCAAACCTTTCGCCCACATAGCATCCAATTGCTTCTTCAGCTCCACTAACTCTGATGGGTTCATGCTATAGGGTCTCTGAGCTATGGGTCCGGTTCCAGGGATTAGTTCAATGATGAACTCAATATCCCGATCCAGGGGCATACCGGGCAATTCATCTAGGAATACGTCGGGGTATTCACAGACTACTCTGACTTGGTCTATGGTGGGTAGGGCTAGACTCTTGGTTGGGTGAATCTTTGGTGGTTGAACCAGGTATTTGATTTATCATGACATGCTTCAGGTTGGTTGGGTGAATCTTACTAGTGCATGCAAATTCTTCGGTAACAAACGAGTGCGATGCTCCAGAATCAAACAACACTCTTGCTAAAACCGAGTTAACAGAAAACATACCCAACATGACATCTGGCGCTTCTTGGGCTTCTCCTGCGTTCATGTGGAAAACACGGCCGTTGCGGTTGTGGGGATTCCTGGGGCGCATCTTCTTCCGGGCTGCACACGACGCTGCTGTTGAGCTGGGGCATTCACATTGGCAGTGGCGACAATCTTCTTGGGACACTCATTGGAGTAGTGACCCTTCACTCCACACTCAAAACAAGTAATCTGAGACTTGTCTTTTGCTACAACAGGCACGACATTACTTCTAGTCCTTGGGGCAGTGTTGTTGTTGTTGTTGGACTTGGGGAGTGCACGGTTGAAATTGTTGGAGTTGCCTAGGTGGTTGTTGTTGTTCCCTCCGGACTTCACATTGTTGGGGTAGCTTGGGCAAGACATTGGGGGTCTATTGTTCCGCGGGGCATATCCGGCAGACGGGTTGGGGCGATACTTCTGGGCACTATGGGACCTAGCTTGGTGCATCATCCGACGTTTGCGGTTGTCATTCGCCTGGTTGATCTTCCCTTCCATCTGAATGGCAGAGTCGACTAGCTCTTCGAGATCATCAAAACGGATGTTGACTAGCACCGTATGCATCTCATCATGTAGTCCGTTCAGGAATCTCTCCTTCTTCTTGGCTTCCGTGTTGATCTCATCAGGTGCATACCTAGCGAGGGACAAGAATCTGTCATGGTACTCCACTACAGTCATTCTGCCTTGCTTTAGTTCTCTGAATTCATCTCTCATTCTGGCGACTAAACCCTGCGGCACATGCGTGTGACTGAACTTGACTTTGAAGGCTTCCCACGTCATCACTTGACCGTGGTTCATGGTGCGGGTGTTGTTCCACCATGCTCTTGCATCTCGTGCCAGATAGTGGGTGGCAAACAGAACTTTCTCGTTGGCATCCACTCCGATGACTTCTAAGTTATTCTCCATGGTCTGTAACCAATCATCAGCATCCATTGGGTCTTCAGACTTGCTAAAGATTGGGGGATTGGTATTCTGGAAGTTTTTGAGTTTGGATCCATGATGATCCTGATTTCCATGACCTTGATTGTTGTGGGCCATCTGCGCGATCTCCTGTAGGGTGGCTAGATTTGCTTGGCGCTCTGCCCTACTAGCTTCGCGATCCGCAATTAGCGTCTACAGAATCTGCAGCATTGGGTCCTGCGATGAGCTGCTCCCTCCTTGGTTTCGACGAGTCATCTGAAGATTGAGATAGATAATGGGGTAAGAGGGAAAGTTCTAAGGTTCATGGTTTTGGCTTCAAAGCTAAAACTTTGAGTTTGACTCAGGTTTTGCAACTAACTTCTTTTCATTCATTCAAGCAAAGCACACGATACAAACTCACACACCACAACAAAAGGAAAACAGATGGTTTTAAGAACCATTCTGTAAGCTAAGATACAATGGGACCGATACTTCTCACTCCTATGATAGTGCTCTAGTGCATCTTCTCATCATCGATGAAGTCAGAGTCATCATCATCTGTGTAGAAGTCCATGGCATCATCCTCCAGGTAGTCATCATCATTGCTGAGGTACGAGTGAATATCCCCTGGTTGTCTTCACCTTCTTCCTCTTCTTCTTTTGCTGCAAGCTGAGCTTCTTGCTCCTTGATGGTCTTCTCGAGGTCAGCCACCTTCTTGCGAAGATGGTCTATGGTGCGATCTTTCTTTGCGCGTTGAAGACGAAGTGACTGATGATCCTTGACGAGCAGTGAGAAAGTTTGGGCCTTCTGGGCAGCAATGGCAAGGTTGTGGTTGGCGTACTCTTGAGAATTGTCCAATTACTTCTGTCTGTCATACAGTAGGAAGTCGAGGTTCTCCACTTGGTGCTTCAAGTCTGGTTGACTTGGCATCTCCAAAGGCATTCCCATCGAATCACGCCTTGCATAGTGAGCAAAGCGAGTTCCCTGGATCAAGTTGACATTATGTGCGCAAAGACGGGCGAGAGCTTCATGCATTGCCCTGGCTAATCCATCTAGCCAGTTGTTCTCTCTCAGGGTGAATTGAATCTTCTCGAAAAGCGGTGCCTCCATCTTGCCTCAAAGATCAGCAACAATCAGCCATTGTAAATCTCCTCCTGGGTGGTCATTGAGTTGAGCTCTGAAGAATTCCGGATGCAGACGCTCAAGTACTCAGACAGTGCATCAAGATCCCTCTCAAAGATCAGTTGGCCTCCGTTGCCCAACTGGTAGAACTTGCAGTACTGAACTTCCATCTATAAGAATTTAGGATGAGAAAGTTAGTGAGGTGATCAAGTGTTTCAAATTTTATGGAGTAATGTAAGAATTTTGAGGATCATGAATCTTTTTGAAAGAATCTCAAGGGTAAGAGGGGAAATAGATTTTCACAAATACTCACTTTGGTTTTGAAACTAAGTTTTTGTTCGGACGACCATTCTAACTAGGGTCTCCTATGGTCAAGATGGCTCTGACAACTTGTCAACACTCGGATTTTTAATCCCAGATGCATGTTATGCCATACATCGCAATCCTAGGATTACCATTTTTGCGAGACATAATAGATTGGGTATCACAATATATCATCCATTACAAACCATAATAAGGTCTTACACAAATAGAGGATCTAATGATCCAGTCTTAGTACAAACAAGTAGCGGAATAAATAGCGTAGCGGTGGGCTCCATCTTTAGTGTCACAGGCAATGCTGATGATGGGAGATGATCCTAGTTGTCGTAGCTATCCTGCTGTCCTTCTTTCGGATAGTCCACCATATAGTCTGGCTACGGGAATAACCAGGGACAAAGCCATGAGTACTCTTTAAGTACTCGCAAACTATCACTAACAAGTAAGGTAGTTCTAGTAGGAATGCTAAGTCCTAAGTTTATTTGTAAAGTTAAGTTTGAAACCTAAGCTGAGTTCAGAAAAAAAAGATAAAAGAAAGTTTGAAATCACCTAAGTGGGAACTTAGTTGTCATAGTCACAACCATGTTGTGGTCAAGTCAGGTCACAATTCGTTTCATAAGTCATTTTGAAAACATCTGACAACGAAACAGTATGGCCACTCCAACTGTCTATAACCGCGGACGCGGCTATTCGAATAGTTTGACACTCTACAAAGGTGGTACACTTTCACCACAAAATTCGATACATCTGTCAGGGATAACCCTGAATCATCATACTTAGTATGCAGATAATCAAACATAACCTTTCCTTTACATACTCTAGTATAAGCACCTCTCCTATGAGCTTGGCCTCCCAGCCATGGCCATCTGCCATCCTGGGCTCTACATAGGTGGACAATATCGAGAGGTAGCCTCAGCTCAAATCTCTCCTGCGAGGGAACTAATACTAATACATATAAACTTACGGCTAAGCCTTACCCAATTCATGTATTGTGGTTGCACGGTAAAATTGGAATGGTATCGCATCTGAACCCAACCATCAGTTTTTATAAAGGGTTAAGGCTCATGCCTCAACATTTTCATCATCATAAATCATTTTTATTTCTCAACACATGTCAAAACATATCAATAGAATGACTCATCATTCCAAGGTTTTCATAAGCATTTTCACCAAGTATTCCCATCTAGAGTGATCAAGTTTTTGGTTTAGCTCTAATCACTAAGTTAAGAGTGTTCACTAATGTGGGATGCTAATATCAATCTCATGCCATAGAATGACATCTAAGTCTAACTAGATAGGTCAAGTTTTATACTCTTTATGCTATCTATAAACAAGTAAAGACCTTTGGTAAAGTAAAAGAAGGTAAAGCTTGTAAGAAAACTTGGGATGTGTATAAATCAAGGTATAACCAAAGCATGCCTAAGGCATCTTGCTTGGGTTATATTGCATCTAGTGATGGCTTGCAAGTTTTAGCTTGCCAATAATAGCTTGCATAGTTAGGAAACTTGCAAGTGTTAGCTTGCCTTGATTGGTGAAGTGGTTGAAATTCTCCTCGTCTTCTTCGGGGTAGAACTCCTCCTCCTCATAGACTTGGTCGGTACTATCGTCTATAAATAAATACGAGATACACAATCACCAAACAATACTTAACTAGTCTATTCAGCACACTAAGGCACATATTTGATGATCTAGTATCATCACAAACATCACAAGATTTAATGAACTAGTTTCATTTATTTTATTTGAGAAAAGTAATTTCTACTCATTGAAATTAATTAAGATTTATTATTCTCCAATTAAAATATGGGATCATATGGACACATATCATCACCACATATTCTAATACATGGGAATGTGATTTAAATGTTGGATCACATTTTATAAAGTCTAAGATTAATATTTAAAAGATTTAAAGTGACTATAAATGCCTATAGAGCATTATTTTTGTACTAGTCCAAAGTCACTGCATGCAAACCTAAATATAATTACATATTCAGATAGGTATTATCGAATGTGATTTTTGAGAGTTGGAATCAACTCAAAAGCTATTACGGTTGATTTTTGAAAAATGTTTGAATGTAGAAAAGTCTTTGTTTTGTTATTTTTGCTATAGGTGATCTATAACTCCAATTGATTTAAATCCAACGGGCCTGGATAGAGATTTAAATTATCTTTCTAACAAAATTGGCATTATTCAACTTGGTTCAGTAGAACTCTCTTAATTGATTTTTAAACAAGGGGACATAATATAGATTAAGTCTAAATAGAAAAATCTACATTTGAATTCTAGGGCCAGCGCGGGAAAGAAAATGGGCCAGCCCAGTGGCACTCCGCGGCGTAGAGGACAGCTGACAGGGGGTCCCGCATGTCAGCAGCTCTTCTAACACGAAGCGGTACAGGGCGATGTGGACCGTGCGATTAGAACCTAGATCAACGACTCTGGTTCATTGTCGACGATGCACTGGTCACCGGCGAGATGGAACCCTAACGGCTCGGTGGGGGTCTAGTGGGGGCTTACCAGGGCTCCAGCTAACGTGGCGATGGGGGCGATTGAACGAGGAGACTATGGTGGACTCAGGCGAGGTCGCGGTGGCTCCTGGGGTGGTCGCAATCGACGGGCCCCTTTCTCCTCTACTGCGGCGACTCCGCTGGAAGTTCCAGTGAACGGCTGCTCGAGCGGCTCCGGCGAGAGGTGTGAGGGACTCAGTGGGAGGTGGGGAGTGTTGGAGTGTGGTGAATTGGTGTTGGGGAGGGCTCCTTATATAGGGTCGACGAAGCGGCATGGGCGCGGCTCGTCAGAGACGATGGTACAGGGCGCTAGAGGCATGGGCGGGGTAGGCGGACGGTGGCTTGCCTCCTGGCGGTCAGCTACGGTGCAATGGCACAACTAGGGGCGGTGGCTTGCGGTCGGGAAAGGTTGGCGCTCTGAGCGGCAGAGGCGGTGCTCGATGCGGCGTGCAGTGGCTGCTGGTCGTGCGGCGAGAAAAGGGCGTGTCAAGCAGTGTGCTGGGGTCAAGGCGGAGCGGCGCATGCAAGCTGGGGTCGAGGCACGGCTTGTGCTGGCCTGTCGGGGATGGCGCTCTGGCGTGCTCCGTGCATGGCGTAGAGGCGGTCGGCGCGAGCTGTCTACGGCGGTCTAGGGGCTAGCTGCGTCCGTGGGGTAGAGAGGGGATCACAGTAGGGTGCGGCGGAGCTAGGGCAAGCTCGTTTGGCGCAACGTTGACTCTGGCGCGTTGCCCACGTTTGGCCGGCGGCGACCAAGAACGGGCGGTGCGGTACTGGCGCTGCGGGGTTGGAGAGGGGTTACCTGGGGGTTAGTTAGGCTAAGAGGGGACAAAGGAGAGATGTGAGGTTTAAATGGGAGACAAGAAATCAATTGGCAACAGTATTAGTTAGGCCAATATTTCTCTGTCTGCCAACTATTCGACAAAATGGCCACAAGAAAGTTTTGTTTGAATTTTGAAAAGATTTTGGGTGGGTGTGTTAGTCATATGCTTAAGCATCTATGGTTGCTTGGGATTGTCAAGGTGAACTCATTTGAGTGGGTTTTGCAAAAGTGGGATCTATGCATATGAAATGGATTCCATTTTCAAATGCCATTTAAAATTAGAGTTTAAAAGTTTTTGTAAGATTTCAAAGTGGGCCTTGGTACATCATTACTTGTACTAACAAGGGGTGCAAAGAGTTTGAATTGTTTCTATTTGAATTTTACTTCTAGAAACACCTAAAGTGGCCTAGTGGATTAAAATGGCAAAAGTGACCATTTGCATTTATTAATCTTATTTGATTTCTTTTTCTTTGGGTTTTGCTTGGGAATGATCTAGATGATGTGACATTCATCTTTGAATCATTTTACAACCATTAGAACAAACAAACATGGAAATTCCAAACAATTCTATTTTAATGCAACACACATATGCATTCTAATTGTTTTAATAATAAAAAGTTTTTGTTAACCCTAAATTGGGTGATTTGGATCTTGATAACCTTGATTAAAGATTTGGGATGTTACATTTTTGGTTCTAGGAAAGTCAGAAAATGAATATTCTCAGAATTGGACGGGACAAAAGCCAAAGTCAGTTTTTCACCGAGGGGGACATGGAGCCAGAATACAAGACGGAGAGGGGCCAGGGGCCGCCCACACCACCTGGCCGCGCGGCCAGGCCTGGCCCATGCTAGGGGGTGGTGCGACCACCTAGGGCACCCCTCGGCCTCCCCTTTCGCCTATAAGATGCCTCCCATACAGAAACCCTAAGTACCTGATCAAAATTCCACGAAAGAGTCTGTAGCCGCCGTCATCTCCATCCCAAGATCGGGAGGGATCTGAAGATCTTCCCGCCACCCTGCCAGAGGGGAGAATTCACCCTTCAGGCCTTCTTCATCACCATCTAAGCCTCCGGTCTGATGCGCGAGTAGTTCATCCCTAGACTACGGGTCCATGTAGTAGCTAGATGGTTGGTTTTTCTCCTTTGTGCTACCATATCTGGATCTTGTGAGCTTCGTTCATGATCAAGATCATCTATTTGTAATCTACATGTTGTGTTTGCGAGGATCCGATGGATATTGAGATGCTATTTCAGATTGATTATTGATTCTATCATGTCTTTTTTATTTGTGATCTTGCATGCTCTCCCTTGTTAGTAGATATCTTCGCCGAGTAGATGCTAGCAACTCCAAGAGGGAGTATTTATGCTCGATAGTGGGTTCATGCCTCTAGTAATCTAGGGAAGTGACAGAAATCTCTAAGGTACTAGATGTGTTGTTGCTACTAGGGAGAAAACAACAATCCTTTGTTCATAGAACAATCATATTGTTTACTTTACACGCAATACGTAATGCAATTATCGGTTGCTTCCAACTTAATACTGGAGGGGGTTCGGATTGATAACCTGAAGGTGGATTATTAGTCATAGATGTAGTTGGATTACGGTTTATGTATAATGTTGTAATGCCTAATCAAATCTCATAGGAGTCAAGTTGATTAGTATATGCATATATGCTTTGTCGATGTTTGTCAATTGCCCCGCTATAATTTGTTCACCCAACATGTCATCTATCTTAAGGAGAACCACCACTAGTGAACTATGGACCCCGATCCTTTCTTTTACCATCAATCTACAACTATTTTCTGCTTTTTATTTACTTTCTGCAAGATTTTACTTTCTTCCACACAATACGTTTAATCCTTTGTTTTTAGCAAAATCGATGAGATTGACAACCTCACTTTAAGTTGGGGGCAAAGTTCCGTGGTTGTGTTGTGCAGGATTCCAAGTTGGAAACAACACCTTGGAGGTGTTTCCTTGCTCCTACTGGTTCGATAACCTTGGTTTCATAACTGAGGGAAAACTTGCTTCTCTACTCATCATACCTTCCTCTTGGGGTTCCCCAACGAGCTCGACATGATATCAAGCCTTTTTCTGGCGCCATTGCTGGGGAGTCAAGGACATCTTGACAAGGGGAGTCCCTCATAAACACAATCTCTTTACTTTGTTATTTTTGTTTTGCTTAGTTTATTTCTGCTTTGTTTGCTTGTTTCTTTATCAAAAACTGAAAAAATAGTTTTACTAGTTTGCTTTCTTTAAAAACACAAAAAAATGACTACTCTTCAAAACACTAAGTTGTGTGACTTCACTAGCACCAACAACAATGATTTCATGTGCACACCTATTGCTCCACCTGTTCCTGAAGCTACTTTCTTTGAAATAAAACCTGCTTTACTCAATCTTGTTATGAGAGAACAATTTTCTGGTATTGGTACTGAAGATGCTGCTGCTCATCTAAATAACTTTGTTGAACTTTGTGAGATGCAAAAGCATAGGGATATAGATAGAGATATTACTAAGCTTAAATTGTTTCCTTTCTCTTTGAGAGGAAAAGCTAAAGAATGGTTAGAATCCCTAACTAGAAATAATATTGATTCTTGGACTAAATGCAAAGATGCTTTCATTGGAAGATACTATCCTCCTGCTAAGATTATATCTATGAGAAGTGAAATAATGAAATTCAAACAATCTGATAATGAACATGTTGCTCAAGCTTGGGATATAATGAAATCTTTGGTAAAGAATTGTGCCACTCATGGACTGACTGCTTGGATGATTATCCAAACCTTTTATGCAGGATTGAACTATTCCTCAAGAAATCTACTGGATTCTATTGTTGGAGGTACCTTTATGACCATTACATTGGGTGCTGCAACAAAGCTTATGGATAATATGATGGCTAACTATTCTGAATGGCACACTAAAAGAGCTCCACAAGGTAAGAAGGTAAATTCTGTTGAAGAGACCTCTTCCTTGAGTGATAAAATTGATGTTATTATGTCTATCTTGTTAATGGGAAAGCTCATATTGATCCAAATCATGTTCCCTTAGCTTCTTTGGTTGCTCAAGAAGAGCAAGTTGATGTGAACTTTATAAGAAATAATAATTTTAGCAACAATGCCTACAGGAATAATTTTGGTACTAATAACTATAGGCCATATCCTCCCAATAATGGTAATACTTATGGAAATTCCTACAACAATAATAGAAGTGCACCCTCTGAAATTGAAGTTATGCTTAAAGATTTTATTAGTAAACAAACTGCTTTCAATAAAACTATTGAGGAAAAACTCTCTAATGCCGAAAGAAATATATCATCATTGGCTGAAGCACAATCTTCTTTGAATAAAATGGCTACTAAACCTAAAACTATTGATAATCCCTTTGCTGCTACTAATGCCATACAAGTTATAATTGATGAAAATGTTAGACTATTAGCTGAATTGCATGCTAAGTGGGAAAGAGAAGATGAACTTGCTAGAAACATTAGTGTTTCTACTATCACTACCACTAATGTTGAAGCTAGTAATACCTCTACTACTTTAGATGATAATTATGATTGTGATCTTGATGGTTGCAATATCTCTGAAGTAATTAAGTTCCTACAAAAGCTTGATAAAAGTCCTAATGCTAGTGCTATGAATATGGCCTTTACAAAACACATTACTGATGCTCTCATAAAAATTAAAGAAGAAAAGATGAAACATAACGCTTCTATTCATTTGAAACTAGAAGATGGTTGGGAACCCATCATTAATATGAAAGTGAATGATTTTGATTTCAAAGCTTTATGGGATCTTGATAGTAGTGTTTCTATTATGCCTAGAAGGATTTATGATATGCTTGATTTGCCACCATTGTAATATTGTTATTTGAATGTCCCACTTGATGATAATGCTAAAAAGAAACTCATGGGGAGTATTAATGATGTTCTTATTATGGTTAACGATGCCTATGTCCCCGTTGATTTCTATATTTTGGATGTTGAATGCAATCTTCTTGTCCTATTACTTTGGGAAAACCTTTTCTTAGAACTGTTGGTGCCATTATTGATATGAAAGAAGGAACCATTAAATATCAACTTCCACTCAAGAAAGGTATAGAACACTTACCTAAGAAGAGAGAGAATATTCCTTTAGCCTCTCCTATGAAGACAAAATTTGCTCTTAATACTTCTTCATTTGAGAACACTTGATTCTTTTTCTTGCTTCTTATGCTTAACTTAAAGGCGTTAAAGATAAGTACTTATTGGGAGATAACCCAAAAGTTTTAGATGAGTCTTAGAAGTTATTACTTCAGTAATAACCTCTAATGAGTAACCTCTCCTTATCCTTTTTATTTGCTTTTTGTGCCAAGAGTAACCTCTAATGAGAGGGAAGTAATGCTTGGGAAAGTTGTTGTCCCGAAACAGATTTTTGTGCTTCACTGTAAAAATTCGCGTAAAATCTCTGTACGTCTTTTTGAGCCGTGAATATTTGTGCTTCTGTCCCAGGTTGTTATCTAACTTTCGTTAGTTCAACACTTTTCGATTTGAGCAACAGAAGGTCTTCAAAAAAATTGGTCTTTACCTGCTGGTCTGTTTTGACAGAATTCTGCCATTATTTGCCTTTGCTTCTTGTTGGTTCCTTTTTGGGTTCTCTTTGGGGAAATGAGCATTTCAAGGGAAGTGCTACAGTAGATTGTATTTTAATGTAAGTTTTATCAGCGTTGAAACTGAACCCAAAGACTTATTATCTTGAGTGCACTAATGTTGCTAATAAAGATTGTGTGATGTTTTGTATGAAGGAAAAATTTCAGGTGTATGGAGAAAATGATGTAATGAGACGAAGAATGGACTAAAGCTCAAGCTTGGAGATGCCACCCGTGTCACCCCAAGAAATACCCAAGAATTACAAGCGTCAAAGCTTGGGGATGCCCAAGGCATCCCCTTCTTCATCAATAAAAATCCCAGGTTTCTTCCAAATACTTCATTTTTATTGTTTCATGCACAGTTGTATTGTTCTTGGAGCGTCTTTGTTTTTGTTTTTGGTTTTCTTAGTTTGCTTGAATAAATTGGTTGGACCCCTCTTTTTCATACATTAGTTTTCAAATAGTTTGATTTGTATTGAAAAAGAGTAGGAAAGTTCATGCTTAAGTGGTAAAGAGGGCTTGTTTTTGACTGTGGCCTATGCTTTGTCATGTTCTGCTTGATATTGTTTTGGCTGTATGCTTAATGATCTTTGTTGTAGCACGACATGTTATAAAAAATTGAGCTTGCTTAATGTGCCTTGAGAGAATCATGCGTTGCTTTAGCATGTTAAAGCATAGTATTGTGGCATTCTCCTTTGATGCTTTATTTGGGTTGACTTGGCACATGCTCACACCATGTTATGACTATCCCAAGTCACCATAGCCTTTATGATCCTTTAGTTTTCGACTTGGAATATCACTTTATGCTTTAATTAATGATGTTTTGTCGCTCTGCATGATTATGGCCATTATTTGCTCTCTTAGTTGGTTGCTCCCAGTCTTTTGCTAGTCTCCATAACCAAGTATGAGTTCCGCTCATGCATCCAACTCCAAATAAAACCAAGTTATTCCAAAGAGGCCACCATACCTACCTATTAGCATTTGCTATTCCAAGTATATTCATGATTTTATCTACCTTCCGAATTAGACTTGTTATGAGAAAACTAGTGATTAAAGCTCTCACGAACTTGATGGCACACTTTACTTTTCTTGCCCTTAATAAACTTGAACCATTGTGTCATCTATGTTGTATATGCTTGCACTTATATGCTAGGGATTAGCAGAACCATGCTGTCATGGGGAACACTTTCAACATTGCACTTGTACTTTGTACCTAGTTGATATCATGATCTTTTGTCTATGGATGTCGTCGGTGTGAAACGAAAGGGGAGCTTGTAAGTCCATGGAGTTATGTATATGTGTTAGAGAAATGCCTGGGCCGCCGGTCTAATCCATGCCTAATCATGGTGGAAACTTGCAGCGTAACCATAATGACCTGTCTATGAAGCATTCTTCTTATAAAAAGAAAGAGAGAGATATTGAGAAAAAGAGAAAAAAAAGATATATGAGAAAAGAGGAAAGAGAGAAAAAACACCATTTTCCCATGGTCAATAAGAAGATTGCTGAGATACTCGTTGTCTGCTTGCCTTGTCATTTTGATATGGGGATTCTTCCGTATCATCGGGCAAGGGGTACCCCGTTGGCGGTTCTCTATGATACACATGTACTTACTATGACAAGAACTTACCGGTAACTAAACTTGAGTAGCATGAGGAGCAGCCCTCGTATTCAAGGGACATGATATTTCCAACTTATAATTTGTCAAGCATATACTCCATAGTTTGTTCACTTTAACCTTAATCACTTCAAGATGCTTATGATAGGGACAATGAGAGCTGAAAGCTAATAAGTACCATAATTTTTGGAAGCTCTTTATGAAACTTGAATCCCTGCTTCCTTCTATGAAGGCCTTTCTTTTACTTTTATGTTGAGTCTCCACCTTCTAGCTTTATGCACCTATTGAGAGAGCATAGTGGCCATTCTTAGTTCTATGTGCATTGTCCCAAGACTTATTGATTGATGCATAACTTTGATATTGCTTGTTCTTAAAATATTTGTATCTAGTCACCCTTATGATCTTTGAAGGTGGCCTATGCATTTATGTTTGCTACTTTATGAGGGACAAGCTGAATGCCATTATGCTATGTTTTCTTTATGTGAAACAAACAAACGTCTTGCAAAGCATTGTTATTCATGAATCTTTTGTTTGTGCCTTTTCATGTTACAACATAGTTGCTATGTCTTATTGTTAGAACTTTATCTCTCATGCTATGTTGAAGTATTACAATCCCATCTATCAATGTTTTACAAATACTTTGATCAAGTTTATGATGGTGCATGTCACCTCAAAAATCATTCTTTGTTTTTATCACTTACCTACTCGAGGACGAGCAGGAGTTAAGCTTGGGGATGTTGATACGTTGCAAACGTATCTATAATTTTTTATGTTCCATGCTTGGTTTTTATTTACTTTCTTATGTTTTGTCCACACTTTGGAGTACTTTTTATACACTTGATTGGACTAACCTATTAACAAGATGCCACAGTGCCAACTGCCTGTTTTCTGCTGTTTTTGGTTCCAGGAAAGTCAGAAAATGAATATTCTCGGAATTGGACGGGACAAAAGCCAAAGTCAGTATTTCACCGAGGGGGACATGGAGCCAGAATACAAGACGGAGAGGGGCCAGGGGCCGCCCACACCACCTGGCCACGCGGCCAGGCCTAGCCCGTGCCACGGGGTGGTGCGGCCACCTAGGGCACCCCTCAGCCTCCCCTTTCGCCTATAAGATGCCTCCGATACAAAAACCCTAAGTACCCGATCAAAATTCCACGAAAGAGTATGTAGCCGCCGTCATATCCATCCCTAGATCGGGAGAGATCTGAAGCTCTTCCTGGCACCCAGCCGGAGGGGCGAATTCACCCTGGAGGCCTTCTTCATCACCATGCAAGCCTCTGGTGTGATGCGTGAGTAGTTCATCCTTGGACTACGGATCCATGTAGTAGCTAGATGGCTGGTTCTCCTCCTTTGTGCTTTCATGTCTAGATCTTGTGAGCTCCGTTCATGATCTAGATCATCTATTTGTAATTCTGCATGTTGTGTTTGCGGGGATCCGATGGATATTGAGATGCTATTTTAGATTGATTATTGATTCTATCATGTCTTTGTTATTTGTGATCTTGCATGCTCTCCGTTTTTACTAGCTATCTTGGCCGAGTAGATGCTAGCAACTCCAAGAGGGAGTATTTATGCTCGATAGTGGGTTCATGCCTCTAGTAATCTAGGGAAGTGACAGAAATCTCTAAGGTAATAGATGTGTTGTTGCTACTAGGGAGAAAACAACAATCCTTTGTTCATAGAACAATCGTATTGTTTACTTTACACACAATGCGTAATGCAATTATCTGTTGCTTGCAACTTAATACTGGAGGGGGTTCGGATTGATAACCTGAAGGTGGATTATTAGTCATAGATGTAGTTGTATTATGGTCTATGTATAATGTTGTAATGCCCAATCAAATCTCATAAGAGTTAAGATGATTAGTATATGCATGCATGCTCTCTCGATGTTTGTCGATTGCCCCGCTGTAATTTGTACACCCAACATGTCATCTATCTTAAGGGGAACCACCACTAGTGAACTATGGACCCTGGTCCTTTCTTTTACCGTCAATCTACAACTATTTACTGCTTTCTGTTTCCTTTATTCAAGATTTTACTTTCTTCCACACAATATGTTTAATCCTTTGTTTTTAGCAAAACCGGTGAGATTGACAACCTCACTATAAGTTGGGGGCAAATTTCTGTCGTTGTGTTGTGCAGGATTCCAAGTTGGAAAAAACACCTTGGACGTGTTTCCTTGATCCTACTGGTTCGATAATCTTGGTTTCATAACTGAGGGAAATGTTGTTGTTGTGCTCATCATACCTTCCACTTGGCGTTCCCCAACGAGCTCGACGAATTGAGCAAATATCAAGGATCCATAGGTGGTTTGTGAAAAGAACAGAAATGCAATGAACTCTGGTGGATCCATATATGGTCTGTGGAAAGAACACACATGCAATGACTCAAGTTGTGGTTTGTGAAACGAACACACATGCAATGAACTCTGGTGGATCCATATGTGGTCTGTTAAAAGAACAGGCATGCCATGAACTCTGGTGGATCCATATGTGGTCTATGAAAAGAACAGACATGCAATGACACTGGGGATCCATAGGTGGTTTGTGAAAAGAACACACATGCAATGAACTCTGGTGGATCCATATGTGGTTTGTGAAAAGACCACACATTCAATGACTCTAGTTGTGGTTTGTGAAAAGAACACACATGCAATGACACTAGGGGATCCATAGGTGGTTTGTGAAAAGAACACACATGCAATGAACTCTGGTGGATCCATATGTGGTCTATGAAAAGAACATACATGCAATGAACTCTGGTGGATCCATATGTGGTTTGTGATAAGAACACACATGCAATGAACTCTGGTGGATCCATATATGGTCTATGAAAATAACATACATGCAATAAACTCTGGTGGATCCATATATGGTTTATGAGAAGAACACACATGCAATGACACTAGTGGATCCATATGTGGTTTGTGAAAAGAACATACATGCAATGACTCTAGTTGTGCTTAATGAAAAGAACACACATGCAATGGCACTGGTGGATCCATATGTGATTTGTGAAAAGACCACACATACAATAACAATGGTGGATCCATATGTGGTTAATGAAAAGAACACACATGCAAAGAACTATGGTGGATCCATAGGTGGTTTGTGAAAAGAACACAGATGCAATGAACTCTGGTGGATCCATATGTGGTATATGAAAATAACACACATGCAATGAACTCAAGTGGATCCATATGTGGTTTCTGAAAAGAACACACATGCAATGACTCTAGTTGTGGTTTGAGAAAACAACACACAAGCATTAACACTAGGGGATCCATAGGTGGTTTGTAAAAAGAACACACATGCAATGAACTCTGGTTGATCCATATGTGGTATATGAAAATAACATATATGCAATGAACTTTGGTGGATCCATATGTTGTTTGTGAGAAGAACACACATGCAATTACACTTGTCGATCCATATGTGGTTTGTGAAAAGAACACACATGCAATGACACTAGGGATCCATAGGTGGGTTGTGAAAAGAACACACATGCAATGAACTTTGGTGGATCCATATGTGGTCTATGAAAAGAACAGACATGCAATGACAGTAGGGATCCATAGGTGGTTTGTGAAAAGAACACACATGCGATGAAATATCTTGGATCCATATGTGGTTTGTGAAAAGAACACACATGCAATGACTCTAGTTGTGGTTTGTGAAAAGAACACACACGCATTGACACTAGGGGATCCATAGGTGGTTTGTGAAAAGAACACGCATGCAATGAACCCTGGTGGATCCATATGTGGTCTATGAAAAGAACATACATGCTATGAACTCTGGTGGATCCATATGTGGTTTGTGAAAAGAACACACATGCAATGACACTGGTGGATCCATATGTGGTTTGTGAAAATAACACACATGCAATGACACTAGGGGATCCATAGGTGGTTTGTGAAAAGAACACACATGCAATGAACTCTGGTGGATCCATATGTGGTATATGAAAAGAACACACATGCAATGACACTAGGGATCCATAGGTGGTTAGTGAAAAGAACACACATGCAACGAACTCTGTTGGATCCATATATGGTTTGTGAAAAGAACACACATGCAATGACTCTAGTTGAGGTTTGTAAAAAGAACACACATGCATTGACACTAGGGGATCCATAGGTGGTTTGTTAAAAGAACACACATGCAATGAACTCTAGTGGATCCAATGTGGTCTATGAAAAGAACATACATGCAATGAACTCTAGTGGATCCATGTGTGGTCTATGAAAAGAACACACACGCAATGACACTGGTGGATCCATATGTGGTTTGTGAAAAGAACAGACATGCAATGAACTCTAGTTGTGTTTGTGAAAAGAACACACATGTAATGACACCAGGGGATCCATAGGTGGTTTGTGAAAAGAACACACATGCAATGAACTCTGGTGGATCCATATGTGGTCTATGAAAAGAACATACATGCAATGAACTCTGGTGGATCCATAGGTGGTTTGTGAGAAGAACACACATGCAATGACACTGGTGGATCCATATGTGGTTCGTGAAAAGAAGATACATGCAATGACTCTAACTATGGTTAATGAATAGAACACTCATGCAATGGCACTTGTGGATCCATATGTGGTTTGTGAAAACAACATACATGCAATGACACTGGTGGATCTGTATGTGGTTAATGAAAAGAACACACATGCAATGAACTCTGGTGGATCCATCGGTGGTCTGTGAAAAGAACACACACGCAATGAACTCTGGTGGATCCATATGTGGTCTATGAAAAGAACACACATGCAATGAACTCTGGTGGATCCATATGTGGTTTGTGAAAAGAACACACATGCAATGAACTCTAGGGGATCCATATGTGGTTTGTTTAAAGACCACACATGCAATGACTCTAGTTGTGGTTTGTGAAAAGAACACACATGCAATGACACTAGGGGATCCATAGGTGGTTTGTGAAAAGAACACACATGTAATGAACTCTGGTGGATCCATATGTGGTTTATGAAAAGAACAGACATGCAATGACACAAGGGTTCCATAAGTGGTTTGTGAAAAGAACACACATGCAATGAACTCTGTTGGTTCCATATGTGGTTTGTGAAAAGAACACACATGCAATGACTCTAGTTGTGTTTTGTGAAAAGAACACACATGTATTGACACTAGGGGATCCGTAGGTGGTTTGTGAAAAAAAACACATGCAATGAAGTCTGGTGTATCCATATGTGGTCTATGACAAGAGCATACATGCAATGAACTTTGCTGGATCCATATGTTGTTTGTTAGAAGAACACACATGCAATGACACTAGTGGATCCATATGTGGTTTGTGAAAAGAACATACATGCAATGACTCTAGCTGTGGTTAATGAAGTGAACACACATGCAATGACACTAGTGGATCCATAGGTGGTTTGTAAGAAGAACACACATGCAATGAACTCTGGTGGATCCATATGTGGGGTATGAAAAGAACAGACATGCAATGAACTCTGGTGGATCCATAGGTGGTTTGTGAAAACAACACACATGCAATGAACTCTTGTGGATCCATATGTGGTCTGTTAAAAGAACAAACATGCAATGACTCTAGTTGTGGTCTGTGAAAAGAACACACATGCAATGACACTGGTGGATCCAGAGGTGGTTTGTGAAAACAACACACATGCAATGAACTCTGGTGAATCCATATGTGGTCTATGAAAAGAACAGGCATGCAATGTACTCTGGTGGATCCATGTGTGTTCTATGAACAGAACACACACGCAATGACACTTGTGGATCCATATGTGGTTTGTGAAAAGAACAGACATGCAATGGAGTCTAGTTGTGGTTTGTGAAAAGAACACACATGCAATGACACTAGGGGATCCATAGGTGGTTTGTGAAGAGAACACACATGCAATGAAGTCTGGTGGATCTATATTTGGTCTATGAAGAAACATACATGCAATGAACTCTGGTGGATCCATATGTGGTTTGTGAGAAGAACACACATGCAATGACACTGGTGGATCCTTATGTGGTTTGTGAAAAGAACATACATGCAATGACTCTAGTTGTGCTTAATGAAAAGAACACACATGCAATTGCACTGGTGGATCCATATGTGGTATGTGAAAACAACACACATACAATGACACTGGTGGATCCTGTTGGAAATATGCCCTAGAGACAAATAGTAGTAAGGACTATTATCATATTTCATATAGTTTATGATTAAGTTTTATATCATGCTATAACTATATTGAGTGGAAACATCAATACACGTGTGATATACAAACAACTAGGGGTTCCCAGTGAAACTCTAGTCACTGGTTCATTGGCCAACAGATGATCATGTTTCCTAATCATGTGGCATTTATGCCAGTTGGAAATGAGGTCATCTCATTAAGACAATGAGATGATGAACCAATACCCAACCTAAACATCGTGACCCGATCATGTCACGAACTTCAAGTTATGATGATTAGAAATGGATGCTCGTAGACTATTCCTTAGACCGTGAGGCTATATCAATCACTGTCTTCCGAGAGTGCTTAGATAGCATCAAACGCCATCTGGTAATACGGTGGTTATAAAGGTGTGTTCAGGTCCACTCGGAGAAGTTATATGCAATAGCTGCACACCTTGTGATTTGATCACAGGGATATCACTTGTCGGAACGAGTTAAGTAGCATTGTTCAGTAACGAGATTGAACACGACATGCTGATGTCATTGATCAGATCTCGGGCAATGCAAGTATCGATTGACAAAGGGAATAAGACACGACTGTCTCGGTTCAAACGACCAAAGATCTTCGTGGAACGCACAGGGGTCACATGGCCATCCAGGTCCCTCTGTAGATCATTGGTGCGGGAGTGTCCCGACCATGTATGGAGTGTTCTCGAACCGTGGGGTATCACGCTTAAGGGCTTGATGATGCTTAGAGAGTGTTTATAGGATCGGTAGAATCACCGAAGAAAAGAAGAGAGAAAACTAGAAGGGTTTCGGTAAGTCCGGAGGATGTCCGGAGTGGAGGTGGAAGGTTTTCCATAGCCACGGAGGTTGAATAATATGTGAATGAATGTTAAATGTTGATTTAATCATTTATTGATAATTATTTAATAAAGAGAAAATCAATTAAATGTCAAAAAGGCTTAATGGGCCAATTTCCGGAGGGAGAGGGCCCATTAGGGAAAGGAGAGAGGGAGAGGGGCCAAGAGGGCTGGCCGGCTGGGCCTAGCCCCCCGCGGGGCCCACTAGGGGCTAGCCGGCGGCCTCCCACCCCCTCCTCTCCTTTAGTCCCACCCCGGGACTTTGAGGGAGGGTGTACCCCCTCCTCCCCCTATATATAGTGGGGTATTTGGCCAAGATAAATACACCAATAATAAATAAATGTCTCCCCACTTTTGGGAGGACCTCTAATTGATATTTTCTCTCTCCCCCTCTCTCTCTCTCGTGACTGTGGTCCCAAGTCTGGACTGCGTGAGCGAGAGACATCTTCATCGTGGAGCGCCGTCGCGCTGCGGGATTCGGATCCGGGACCTCTACTTCTGCAACTGCTGCTGGATCGGGGAAGCAGGAGTCATCGTCAAGCACCGAATGTGTGTAACTCCCCACGAGGTGTCGCACTTGAGGCACTCAAGTCGTTGGAGCCAGAAGGAGCGCAAGGACTTCATCACGACCTTAAGGTCGGCTTCGGCTCGTCTACATCAACCACGCTCTCTTGAGCGTTCACAACGCTTTTCGGTCTTCAAGGGTAAGTTCGCGAAATTCCCCTCCCGTTATTGTATTACTAATAGATAGGTCCTGGCAGCTTCAGGGGTTTAGGGGCGTAGGGTAAAATATTATTGTTTTCATACGCGGAACCCCTACAGTGGTATCTGAGCTAGATCTATGCGTAGTAATGCTAGTACGGGTAGAACACACAAGATGTAGCGTGTCGGCGTTGATCTTTTAGTTGTTACCCTCCCACTTGTACTTTTGTATACCGAAGTAATGCTTGATGAAGCGTCCCCCAACCAACTTTACGCGTTCATTCGCGAGACTGGTCCACGCTTGACATACGGCTTGTACCGTATAAAGTGGCTTAGGGGGTGTTTGTCTCTCTCACATTAGTTGGTATACCATTTGCAACGGAGGGCCCCAAAAGGGGTGTAGTATAGACAACTACTTGATCAATGTTGTGCTGAAAGTTTGTAGGTAAGAACGGTTCTTGTGCGAAAGCCCATTCAGCCACGTAAAACATGCAAAGATAAAGTAGAGGCGTCTAATTTTGTTTTGCAGGAGGGCGTTGATTTGTGATATGGTTGTGGCAAAGGTAAAGTGATTAACTCTTGTTACGTAGTAGTAGATAGTCACGGAGGTGACGAACTACCATGCCGGCATGACACCGGTACCCTAGTGTCTACGGTGCCGGAACCCGGTGACGGCGGATGGAGATCACGACGTGAAGGACCATATCACATAGCATTTACATTCAATGTTATTGTTTGTATGTCTTATTGTGTGCTAGTATTAGATACTCGACGGTATCCTAATAAGATGATCCCTGTTAAAATTACCAACGATTGTGTTCCCCCTTAGTGTGCACCACCAAGAAAGTTCTTCGTATGAGGCAGGCCGTGATGATCGGGTGTCAGACATATCTACGTTCACATACAGTGGGTGCAAGCCATGTTGCACAGCGAATACACTAAGGTTGAGTTAGCGAGCCTAGCATGTACAGGCATGGCCTTGGAACACGGATGGTCGAAAGATCGCGCACGAGTCGCATGAATGATGTGACCGACGTTTAGCGTCCACCCTTGAACCCACATTAATGGCCGTGATGATCGGGGGAGATGTGGCTGATAGGGGTCGTGTTATCACTAGGAACCCTTCTGGGGATAGGAGTTTCTGAGTGGAGTTATTATTAACTCATTTAATTATAAACTTAGTCTAAATTCCTTTTGCAATTATAAATGTAGATGGCTCACCGTGAAGCTTACTTTGTCATTGAGGATTGGGTAAAGGGTGAGAAATTTAGACTTGATGGATCCAACTTCCCTAGTTGGCTTGTGCGCCTAAATGATCTCCTTACTAGGAATCATGTGGTAGACTACATACGCCGCATGATGGATTTGACTGAGCTAGACTACTATGAGACCCCACAAGAGCTAGCAGACCGCTACTATCGTCAAGAGATGTCCACCTACATTCATATAATAATGTGTTACGGGATGGTGGATGAACTACATCGGATCATGGGTGATCTTGATCCATATTCGATGGTCGATCAACTGAGAGCAGAGTTCATAGGCCATGTGAGCATGTGGAAGCACGAGCTGCTTGGAGAATTCCTTTCCATACAGATGGAGGAACATACATGTCTGAAGGGTCACTTGGAGCGCATGCTTGATGCACACACAAGACTGGTTCACTTCATGGATTACTGGATGGCTGGTCCATTTGCGATAGATGTACTGCTTTGATTGTTGCCTCCCAGCTACGAAGGACATGTCCGGAGTAGCATCATGAGTGGTGATACAGAAGCATTGGATTTCCATGAGTTCATATTGCGTTTCAGGAACGTAAAGGTTGAACCAATCACCGGAGAGGTCATCGATGACAAAGGTATATATTTGATATACAGTTTTATAAATGTTATAATCTTGCAAACACATTTGCAGTGTTAAGTATATCTGATACTTGTTCTGTTTTACTGAAAACAGGTCCTTTTGCATGAGAGGTGCTTGCTAGAGAGGAGGTGACGTTGCGTGTTGATGGCGAGCATCATGATGATGGACGACGACACTCTCCCTCGACATTTATCATTTAGTTTATGTTTAGGATGATTAATGTAATCAAGAGATTGTGAACTTCCTTAGTGTGTCTTACACTTTGTGAGACGGTTATTCATATGAGTTTCTAACAAACAGTTGTTCTGCTTTTATGAATGATTTCTATTCATGTTCATATCTTGTTTGATTGTGTGTGAATTATCCTTATTGTTTGAAACTAATTGATAATGCATGAACATTTGTAAAACATTAAAATGCCTTGTTTAAAATACCCAACTTAATGATATGTTCATTAATGAATGAAAAACCATTGTTTAAATTCAAAGTTATGTGATAATGTGTGAAAGTCATTCGATTTCTTATCACATATAAATCACGCTTAAGTTCGGCAAAATAACTTGAACACCGTGTATTACTTGAATACAAAGTGTTTGATGAATTGTTAAATAGAATATATATTTGATGTATTGTGTTTTGACTTAAATGGTAATTATCATTAATTGATTGTTTAAATGTGTAAAGTAGTTTACCAAAGTAAACATGAATATGAAACTATTTAATTTGATCAAAGTGTTTCATTAACAAAGGGTATAAATGTAAAAGAGAATTTAATTACTATGATTTGATCAATAGTAATGAGGTTCGAATTTATGAGAATGGCATAAAAGAAAATTGTGGAATGCAAAGCATTTTGAAACGTCAAAGTGCAAAGCATCACAAGTTGATATTAGATATCAAAGGGGTTAATAGAAGGCACCAAATAAATCATTGTAGTATAGATGTAGAGACCATTAGCTTAGAAATAGTTAGCACTCAATTAGAATATAGTGAAACATTTGAATTCATGAAAGTTTTGGGGTTATTCGATATAACCAAAACAATAGCGAATAAGTCCTTGTAGAGTATTCATTGGAAACTTTGAATACGAAATCCATAGCTGAAACCAAAAGGAAAGCAAAACTTGTATTGCTTGGATTTTGGTGCATTCTTGAGAAAGCTTACTTTTAGTGATGTTTCTCGATTATGGAGCAAATGGAAGATAGTGAAAAACACGATGAGGGTTCATATCCTTGCATCAGAGTGTTGATAAGTGCAACGGACAATGTTCCTAAACGATTCTCTTCACAGAAGGAAAGAATCAATGATATTGATCATTGTGTTTTCCCCACTGATGTTTTCACTATATGAAGTAGGATTCAAAATGTAATCCATATCTTGTATGGAGACATTTGTGAATCACTTGTCATGATTTTTGGAATATGACATACCTATGAACTACTAAGGAAATAATGGTGTCGTGGTATTGACCAGGGCAGATGCTATAGGGTAGCTTATGTAGAGGAAAGGGCAAGGTGACGTAGGAGAATCCGGGAGCGCGATTGGCACATGATGTACCTAGGTTCACGTCCCCTCGGTGGAGGATCGCTACGTCCTGCTATCAATCCAGTATATGATCATACATTGGTTTACATGGGGTCGTCGTAGGCAGTGGGAGAGAGTAGATCTAATATGATGTGGGCGATCGTGTCCCGTGGGGGTGCCCCTGGTAGCTTTATATATGTATCCAGTTAGGGTCTACAAGTGCTAATGGGCTTTCTATTGGAGTCGTCGCCTTGGGCCTCCAGTCGGCGTGTTGTCTGGGTCTAGTATGCGCTAGTCGCTGGTTGCCGCGAGTCCACTCGCCATGGGATTAGCTTCAGTCAGCTCGATCCAGTTGTCGACTCCGCTTCATGGGTATACCCCAATTGGTATTCCCCCATTAGTAGTCCCCGAGCGCGAAGGGACTCGGCGATGACTTCAAGCCGTCGAACTGGCATAGGTGATTCCAGGGTGGAGTCGATGGGGAGTCATTGGCGAGCTCCTGAAATAGAGAAATAGCTCATGAAGTAGTCCATTCGCCTGGGCGAGTCGACGCGCCAGGCGAGTCAGTGTTGGGCAGAGTCGCCCCTTCGAGAAGTTTGACTAGAGCCTTGGTATCTTGTTGTTGTAGGAGTAGGGGCTGACGAATAGCGGACGCGTGGAGGCCACCAAATCGTCGATGATGAAGTCATCGAGTTGGTGTAGGTAATTCCGAGACAGCGAGTCGGCGATGGCGAGCCCGTGATGGCGAGTCCCCGAGCGTGGCGAGTACGTGAGGGCGAGTCCACGGTGGCGAGTCCCCGAGCGTGTTGAGTACGTGAGGGCGAGTCCGCGGTTGTGAGTCCTCGAGCGTGTTGAGTACGCGAGGGAAAATCCGCGGTGGCGAGTCCCCGAGAATGTTGAGTACACGTGGGCGAGTCCGAGGTGGCGAGTTCCCGAGAGTGGTGAGTACGTGAGGGTGAATCCGTGGTGGCGAGTCCCCAAGCGTGTTGAGTACGCGCGGGCGAATCCACGATGGTGAGTCGCCGAGCATGGCGAACCACGGTCGTGGGACCACGCGCACACGTAGTATTCCTAGGAGTAGTCCCCGAGGCTCGAGTTGGCTTGTAGAGGCGACTTGAGGCTCTTTAGAGATGTATAGTAGAGGTTGTTCTCGAGCATGGCGAGTTCGATAATTGCGAGTCCGCAAGGGGAGAGTCCCCCGAGTGTGGCGTGTCCGCGATGATTGCAACTTCGCGAGGGGAGAGTCCCCGAGTGTGGCGAGTCCACAATGATTGTGAGTCCGCGAGGGGAGAGTCCACGAGTGTGGCGAGTCCGCGATGATTGCGAGTCGGCGAGGGGAGAGTCCCCGAGTGTGGCGGGTCTGTGATGATTGCGAGTCTGTGATGATGTTGATTGCGTTGTTTTTGTTAGCGAGTCTCTCGTCTTGGCCCGGGGGGCCAGTCGCATGGCAACTCCAAAGATGGCTCTCGGCTTAGCGCTCTTCCTGGACGATCCGAGGCTCGGTTTGCAAGTCCTTGTCCGTAGTACTTGGCCGTGTGAGTCGCACTATCTAAGGTTGAGGAGGACATGGTGCTGTTTGTCTAGCATTGCCATTTGTCTTGGCCCGGAAGGCCAGTCGAGCAAGGCGACTCCAATGATGACTCTCGGTTAGCGTTTTTCGTGGACGATCCGAGGCTCGGTTTCCGAGTCCTCGTCCGTACTACTTGGCCATTGCGAGTCGCTCTTTCAAAGGTTGACAAAGGCGAATCAATTTTTCCCGGGGGGAAGAGACGCCCAGTGGTGAGTCCATGCAGCGTGGCATGTGACCCTCTCTGGCGCCTCGGGCGATGAATGTCCCTTAGTAGGCGTGGCATACGCATTCGACGTAGCGGAAGTATAGGCGCACTTTGGCGGAGTCGACGCGGCGGACGGAGGTCACGCTATGGCAAAGTCGACGCAGTGGACATGGGGTCGACACAGCGGACGTAGATCGCGCTAGGGCGATGTCGACGCGGCGTACACGGGGTCGACATGGCGGCCGGAGGTCGCGCTAGGGTGAAGTCGACGTGGCGGACACGGGGTCGACGCGACGGACAAAGGTTACGCTAGGGCGAAGTCGACGCGGCGGACGAAGGTCGCGCTAGGGCGAAGTCGACGTGGCAGACACGGGGTCGACGCGACGGAGAGAGGTCGCGCTAGGGAGAAGTCGACGCGGCGGACAATGGGTCGACGTGGCGGATGGAGGTCGCGCTATGGCGATGTCAACACGGACGACACAGGGTCGACGTGGCGGACGGGGGTCGCGCTATGGCGATATTGACACGGCGGACACATGGTCGCGCTATGGCGATGTGAGTCCCCGAGCGTGGAGAGTCAGCGAGGGCGGCGAGTCCGCAGGACGGTGTGGCGAGTCCTCGAGCATGAAGAGTCCGCGAGGACGGTGAGTCCGTGATGGCGAGTCCACGGGTGTGGCGAGTACACGAGGGCGAGTCCGCGGTGGTGAGTCCCCGAGCGGGGCGAGTCGCGGTTGTGGAACCACGCGCAAATGCAATATGCCTAGGAGTAGTCCCGAGTTGACGTGATGACATGGTGGGGTAGGCGCGCCGCACACATCCAGGCCACGAGAGCGCAATTTGCTTCTTCTGCGCACATATGGTATTCAACAAAAATATTATCAGTATACAAATAAAATATTTAAAATAAGATCGAGTGTGAGAGAATTATCGGCCATAGCCGAGTTGTCGCTGGTGGAGTTGTAGGCAGCCATGGCAAAGAAAAGCCGAAGAAATTTGCGGTAGAGCAATTGTCCAATCCTTAGAACAAGGCCGCGACAGTGCGTCCGACCGGATCTGTGCAGGTGGGAGACACGATCGCGGAGTCAATTGGGCCTGCTTTAGCGGTGTGTGCTCACGTGCGCCGCTTAAGTCGCCGAGCCTCAATTTCTAGTCGCCTCGTGCTGATGTACCGAGATCGATTTGTTCCTCGAACGTAGACCAAATAAAGCGAGGGATTAGTACGCGTGATTCATTATATGATCTTATCTAATTTAATTGATAGTAAAGTTTGATCATGTAAACGGGATGATACAAATAGGATACATATTTTATCACCGATATGCATATTCATTGCCATGATTTATGGATTGATCTAATGGCCTGATGGGCACTAGACCCAAAGTAATACAAATCGTACTAAATTAAAGAGTAGAAGATAGATGTCACCGGTGATGATTGGGGAAATCGCTGTTCTTTTTCTTGTACTACAACCGTTGTCGCTTGCGTGCGTGGCAGATTGACCAGGAAACTTGATCCAGCACATGTCCAATCGCGTCGGCAAAATCAATTGAGCTGAGTGGATTTACCGTCGCACGATCTGCTAGTTCCAGATTGCTCAAGCCCCGAGGCTCCTAGTGCTGATTACTAAAACGGCCGTCGATGAAGAAATGCAACGCTCGCGCTGATGACTAAAACGGCCGCCGATCAAGAAATCACACACGCTCGCATGGATGCTTTGATCAACTGCGATTTGACTGTGGTCGATGGTGAGGGATCCTGCCCGAATCGTCACCTCCATACGCCGCTTGCCCCACGGTGGGCGTCAACTATCGTGGTATTGAACACGACAGATGCTACATGGTAGCTTACGTAGAGGAAAGGACAAGGCGACGTAGGAGAATCCGGGAGAAAGATTGGCACACGATGTACCCAGGTTCACATCCCCTCGGTGGAGGATCGCTACGTCCTGCTATCAATCCAGTATATGATCATAGTTTGGTTTACATGGGGGTCGCCGTAGGCGGAGGGAGAGAGTAGATCTAATATGATGTGGGCGATCCTGTCCCGTGGGGTGCCCCTGGTAGCTTTATATATGTAGCCAGTTAGGGTTTACAAGTGCTAATGGGCTTTCTATTGGAGTCGTCGCCTTGGGCCTCAAGTCGGCGTGTTGTCTGGGTCTAGTATGCGCCAGTCGCTGGTTGCCGCGAGTCCACTCGCCATGGGATTGGCTTCAGTCAGCTCGATCCAGTTGTCGACTCCGCTTCATGGGTATACCCCAATTGGTATTCCCCCATAAAATGGTAAACTAGAATTATGAGCAATCCTAAAAGCAAAATTCATTTGAGATTAGAAAGCAATTGGTTGCTGAATCTCACAAGTAAAAGGGGTTACTTGGAATTTTCCCAAATGACTGCAAAGTCATAGTGGAAAAGGGGGTGAATGACAAAAGCACGATTTGTCAGGTATTGGACAAATTCAAATGAATTTGATTCAAATGTGCTAAATGTCTGGTGGATTTAAAAAACTAGTAAAGTACTAGTATCTCATAGTAAAATCTCCAAGTTTGATATTTGATCAAAGGATTTTGAAATTGTTCAAAATAGTGAATGGATATGCAATTTGCATAAAATTGAGTAGGAGCTATAAAAGTGTTCCTAAAATAATATGTGATTGACATATTTTTGAGTGGGAGCAATATAAGTCTCAAATTAAAATATGTAGGAACATATTCTGAGTGGGAGCTTATAGGAGTAATTCTTAAGTATGTTAAGAATGAAAGCGCAAATACTTATAAATAATGATTTATAAGATGTAGAAGTTGATAATAAGTGTATTATGATATTATGTAGTATTCCTTAAGGGATTCTGAAAAAGGATTTCGGAATAGAAGTTAATTAAGGAACTGGTCCTTAATAACTTAAATAAGGAATAACATTAAGTTTAAACATCAATGTTTGAAAGAAAGAAAAGGATGACCATCATCCACTATGTTGAGACATAGGTTCAATCTTAGAAAACCATGATGATAACTTAACATAATATATGATCCAATTAAGGAACGTTTAAAAGTGATTAAGTTCGAATCACAGAACGTTGAGCTAAGTTTGTCCACAGTGTCTAATATAGAACTGTAGACACGTTTTCCAAATCCATAAATGATGACATATCTTAAAGCATAAAAAGTTATGTTATAAGGGAATATGTTGGAATCTCCTGTAAATACCGATTAAAGTCAAGTAGGAAGCAAGGTGAACAAAACATCGAAAGTTGCACAGAGTGCACTAGTGTTTCGATGAATACATTTATAATAATATATAAGGATACCATCTAAAGTGTTGTATAATGTTATGGCAGGGCCAGTTCGCTTTTAATGTAGAATGATGTGTCCCAGGGCACAGTGCCCATGAGAAAGCCCTCGAGGTTGATCTAACGTCACTGTAGGCTCCTGGAATCAGGCCTCCTTCTGCTGCCATAGCAACGATGTATTCACACAGATGCTATCATGTGATGATAGAATATTAATGTCAATCAAGGTGACATTAGTAAGTTGCAAAGGATTTGGGACTGTAAAGTACATACCCAAAACTCAAACTCTTCCATGAGCAAGCATGTTCAGGGTACCGGATATATGGTGCCAATGATTGAGGACAAATGCAGCTAGTGTATTTGTACTCTAGTGCAAGTGGGAGACTGTTGGACATATGCCCTAGAGACAAATAGTAATAAGGACTATTATCATATTTTATATAGTTTATGGTTAAGTTTTATATTATGCTATAACTGTATTGAGTGGAAACATCAATACACGTGTGATATACAAACAACCAGGGGTTCCCAGTGAAACTCTAGTCACTAGTTCATTGGTCAACAAATGATCATGTTTCCTGATCATGTGGCATTTAAATAAGGAAATGCCATTGGTCAACCAGGGGTTCCCAGTGAAACTCTAGTCACTAGCCAGTTGGAAATGAGGTCATCTCATTAAGATAATGAGATGATGAACCAATACCCAACCTAAACATCGTGACCCACTCATGTCATGAAGTTCAAGTTACGATGATTAGAAATGGATCCTCGTAGATTATTCCTTAGACCGTGATGCTATATCAATAACTGTCTCTCGAGAGTGCTTAGATAGCATCAAACGCCATCTGGTAATATGGTGGTTATAAAGGTGTGTTCAGGTATTCGGAGGAAACGGTAGAGGCAATATATGTCAAGAGCGGGATTTGTCCGTCCATGTGACGGGAAGATACTCAAGGGCCCACTCGGAGAAGTTATATCCAATAGCTGCGTAGCGTGTGATTTGATCACATGGATATCACTTGTCGGAACGAGTCAAGTAGCATTGTTCAGTAACGAGATTGAACACGACATGGTGATGCCATGGATCAGATCCCGGGCAATGCAAGTATCGAGTGACAAAGGGAATAAGACACGACTGTCCCGGTTCAAACGACGAAAGATCTTCGTGGAACGCACAGGGGTCACATGGACATCCAGGTCCCTATTTAGATCATTTGTGCGGGAGTGTCTCGACCATGTCTGGAGTGTTCCCGAACCGTGGGGTATCACGCTTAAGGGCTTGATGATTCTTAGAGAGTATTTATAGGATCGGTAGAATCACCGAAGAAAAGAAGAGAGAAAATCAGAAGGGTTTCGGTAAGTCCGGAGGATGTCCGTAGTGGAGGTGGAATATGTTCCATAGCCACAGAGGTTGAATAATATGTGAATGAATGTTAAATGTTGATTTAATAATTTATTCATAATTACTTAATAAAGAGAAAATCAATTAAAGGTCAAAAAGGCTTAACGGGCCAATTTTCGAAGGGAGAGGGCCCATTAGGAAAAGGAGAGAGGGAGAAGGGCCAAGGGGGCTGGCTGGCTAGGCCTAGCCCCCTCGCGGGGCCCACTAGGGGCTGGCCGGCGGCCTCCCCACCCCTCCTCTCTCCTCCTCTCACTCTCGTGACTGTGGTCCCAAGTCTGGACAGCGCGAGCGAGAGACATCTTCACCGCGGAGCATCGTCGCGCTGCGGGATTCGGATGCGGGAGCTCTACTTCCGCAACTGCTACTGGATTAGGGAAGCGGGAGTCATCGTTAGGCATCGAACGTGTGTAACTCCCCGCGAGGTGTCGCACTTGAGGCACTCAAGTCATTGGAGCCAGAAGGAGCACAAGGACTTCATCACGACCTTGAGGTCGGCTTCGGCTCTTCTATATCAACCATGCTCTCCTGAGCGTTGACAACGCTTTTCGTTCTTCAAGGGTAAGTTCGCGAAAAGCCCCTCCCGTTACTGTATTACTAATAGATAGGTCCTGACAGCTTAAGGGGTTCAGGGGCGTAGGGTAAAATTTTATTGTTTTCATACGCGGAACCCCTACAGATCCATATGTGGTTAATGAAAAGAACACACACGCAATGAACTCTAGTGGATCCATAGGTGGTCTGTGAAAAGAACACACATGCAATGAACTCTAGTGGATCCATGTGTGGTCTATGAAAAGAACACACACGCAATGAACTCTGGTGTATCCGTATGTGGTTTGTGAAAAGAACACACATGTAATGAACTCTAGTGGATCCATATGTGGTCCATGAAAAGAAAAGACATGCAATAACACTAGGGATAATAGGTGGTTTGTGAAAAGAAAACACATGCAGTGAACTCTGTTGGATCCATACGTGGTTTGTGAAAAAAAAACACATGCAATGACTCTAGTTGTGGTTTCTGAAAATAACACGCATGCATTAACACTAGGGGATCCATAGGTGGTTTGTGAAATGAACACACATGCAATGAACTCTGGTGGATCCATATGTGGTCTATAAAAAGAAAATACATGCAATGAACTCTAGTAGATCCATATGTGGTTTGTGAGAAGAACACACATGCAATTACACTGGTGGATCCATATGTGGTTTGTGAAAAGAACATACGTGCAATGACACTAGGGGATCCATAGGTGGATTTGTGAAAAGAACACACATGCAACAAACTCTGGTGGATCCATATGTGGTCTCTGAAAAGAATAGACATGCAATAACACTAGGGATCCATAGGTGGTTTGTGAAAAGAACACACATGCAATGAACTCTTGTGGATCCATATGTGGTCTATGAAAAGAACATACATGCAATGAACTCTGGTGGATCCATATGTTGTTTGTGAGAAGAACACACATGCAATGAAACTAGTGGATCCATATGTGGTTTGTGAAAAGAACATACATGCAATGACTCTAGATGTGGTTAATGAAAAGAACACACATGCAATGACACTGGTGGATCCATAGGTGGTTTGTGAGAAAAACACACATGCAATGAACTCTGGTGGATCCATATGTGGTCTATGAAAAGAACAAACATGCAATAAACTCTGGTGGATCCATAGGTGGTTTGTGAAAAGAACACACATGCAATGAACTCTGGTGGATCCATATGTGGTCTGTTAAAAGAACGAACATGCAATGACTCTAGTTGTGGTTTGTGAAAAGAACAGACATGCAATGACACTAGTGGATCCATAGGTGGATTGTGAAAAGATCACACATGCAATGAACTCTGGTGAATCCATATGTGGTCTATGAAAAGAACAGACACGCAATGAACTCTGGTGGATCCATGTGTGGTCTATGAAAATAACACACACGTAATGACACTGGTGGATCCATATGTGGTTTGTGAAAAGAACAGACATGCAATGAACTCTAGTTGTGGTTTGTGAAAAGAACACACATGCAATTACACTGGGGGATCCATAGTTGGTTTGTGAAAAGAACACACATGCAATGAAATCTAGTGGATCCATATTTGGTCTATGAAAATAACATACATGCAATGAACTCTGGTGAATCCATATGTGGTTTATGACAAGAACACACATGCAATGAACCTGGTGGATCCATATGTGGTTTGTGAAAAGAACATACATGCAATGACTCTAGCTGTGGTTAATGAAAAGAACGCACATGCAATGGCACTGGTGGATCCATATGTGGTTTTTGAAAACAACACACGTGCAATGACACTGGTGGATCCATATGTGGTTAATGAAAAGAACACATATGCAATTAACTCTGGTGGATCCATAGGAGGTCTGTGAAAAGAACACACATCCAATGAACTCTGCTAGATCCATATGTGGCCTATGAAAAGAACACACATGCAATGAACTCTGGTGGATCCATATGTCGTTTGTGAAAAGAACACACATGCAATGAACTCTAGTGGATCCATATGTGGTTTGTTAAAAGAACACACATGCAATGACTCTAGTTGTGGTTTGTGAAAATAACACACATGCAATGACACTATGGGATCCATAGGTGGTTTGTGAAAAGAACACACATGCAATGAACTCTGGTGGATCCATATGTGGTCTATGAAAATAACAGACATGCAATGACACTAGGGATCCATAGGTGGTTTGTGAAAAGAACACACATGCAGTGAACACTGTTGGATCCATACGTGGTTTGTGAAAAGAATAGACATGCAATGACTCTAGTTGTGGTTTTTGAAAATAACGCACATGCAATGACACTAGGCGATCCATAGGTGGTTTGTGAAAAGAACACACATGCAATGACACTAGTGGATCCATAGGTGGATTGTGAAAAGAACACACATGCAATGAACTCTGGTGAATCCATATGTGGTCTATGAAAAGAACAGACATGCAATGAACTCTGGTGGATCCATGTGTGGTCTATGAAAAGAACACACACGCAATGACACTGGTGGATCCATATTTGGTTTGTGAAAAGAACAGACATGCAATGAACTCTAGTTGTGGTTTGTGAAAAGAACACACATGCAATTACACTTGGGGATCCATAGGTGGTTTGTGAAAAGAACACACATGCAATGAACTCTGGTGGATCCATATTTGTTCTATGAATATAACATACATGCAATGAACTCTGGTGGATCCATATGTGGTTTGTGAGAAGAACACAGATGCAATGACACTAGTGGATCCATATGTGGTTTGTGAAAAGAACGTACATGCAATGACTCTAGCTGTGGTTAATGAAAACAACACACATGAAATGGCACAGGTGGATCCAGATGTGGTTTGTGAAAACAACACAAATGCAATGACACTGGTGGATCCATATGTGGTTAATGAAAAGAACACACTTGCAATTAACTCCGGTGGATCCATAGGTGTTCTGTGAAAAGAACACACATGCAATGAACTCTAGTGGATGCATATGTGGTCTATGAAAGGAACACACATGCAATGAACTCTGGTGGATCCATATGTGGTTTGTGAAAAGAAAACCCATGCAATGAACTCTAGTGGATCCATATGTGGTCTGTTAAAAGATCACACATGCAATGACTCTAGTTGTGGTTTGTGAAAATTACACACATGCAATGAGACTATGGGATCCATAGGTGGTTTGTAAAAATAACACGCATGCAATGAACTCTGGTGGATCCATATGTGGTCTATGAAAAGAACCAACATGCAATGACACTAGGGATCCATAGGTGGTTTGTGAAAAGAACACACATGCAGGGAACTATGTTGGATCCATACGTGGTTTGTGAAAAGAACACACATGCAATGACTCTAGTTGTGGTTTCTGAAAATAACACACATGCAATGACACTACGGGATCCATAGGTGGTTTGTGAAAAGAACACACATGCAATGAACTCTGGTGGATCCATATGTGGTCTATGAAAAGAACATGCATGCAATGAACTCTGGTGGATCCATTTATGGTTTGTGAGAAGAACAGACATGCATGACATTGGTGGATCCATATGTGGTTTGTGAAAACAACATACGTGCAATGACTCTAGCTGTGGTTAATGAAAAGAACACACATGCAATGACACTGGTGGATCCATAGGTGGTTTGTGAGAAGAACACATGCAATGAACTCTGGTGGATCCATATGTGGTCTATGAAAAGAACAAAATGCAATGTACTCTGGTAGATCCATAAGTGGTTTGTGAAAATAAATCTGGTGAATGATAAAAGTAGTTGTATGGTCGCGACTCCATCCCGCACTCAAGTCATTACTCCGCACATGAATCAGTAAAGCACATATCCCAACACCTTCTTCTTAAGATGAACCTAATGATTGGTAACTACGAAAAAGAACACCCGAACAAGATAACGTCGAATAACAAAGAGTAAGATAGATCGCATCGGTATACAACGAATCAGAATAGATCGCATCGGTTTACAAAGGCCTGTCGGTATAGAATGTACCAACAGTTGATAACCAAAAGGCAGATAGTGATAACATTTGGATGCAACAGATAGACAAAGAATTCACACACACACACACACACTCACACACACAACCTATGGTACTACGGAACCCAGAACACGTGAATCCTAGTTTGAATTTTTAGAAGAGGATTGAAAACGTTACACTTCCTTACCAGAAAAAGGGTGGGTGGGTGGGTAAGAAGAAAAACTGAAGCAGTCCTACTCTCACATTTGTTTTTCCCTAGTATACATAGCTACCAAAAATATTTGCTAGACTGACAACGACCATTTTGGCTGAGACCCTGTAGGGCGGGATGGCTCTGATACCAATTGTAACTACCTCGGTGAATTACACTCTTAGTTGCATGCCTGGATGAGCGAAAGTGGTTAAAATAGTACGGTGGGGCCCGAGGCCACTCACGGTAGACCTTTCGGCCGTCCTAACCACTTTCAGAACATCAGGATAAGAACGAGCGGCGTAATCGGCAGGCGAAGTGATCAACTACATACACAAGTGAGTATGTATGCAAGCCACATACAACAGTTATCAGAGCCATTCCATCTAAAAGAAATAGAAATATTGCAACGCCATACGGCAAGATTCAAATATCCTAGATAGAGATAATATTTTAGGATAGCTCCTCATACATCACACATCAGAGTACCAGGCGGAAGCGGAAAACAAAGTCTGAGTACGGATAAGAAGCAAATCGGCATAAGATGCCACATGAATAAACACATCCCGCCCACAGATCTCACGGATCCCCATTCCGGGAATCTCTACACCGAATGATCGTTGCCAACATCATCTGTCTCCTCCACCCAGTATCCATGTTGCGGGTACACCTGTTCATCTGAATCAAATAATTTATCGTGTGAGACCCTAGGGGTACTCAGCAAGTCTTTATGCCTCTAAAGGGGACACAACCTGGGGTGACGCAATTGCAGCAAAAGATAATCACTAACAAGTCTATAGATACTCGCTAACCATCCGCCTAACCAATGATAGACGGATGTCCGTTAATTAAGAACAACAGTTATAACAGTATAATTAACAGATCCATCCTCCTCCTCGCTTACCAACGAGGAAGCGGACGAACAACCCCCATCCGTTGGCAGTTTTATTAACCATTCCGTGAGTATTGCGTTATTTACTAGTCAGGTACTTAGTCAATTTAAAAGCGGTACTTTAGTTAGACTTGTCTATGATCGAGAAACTGTGCTCCAAGTCGTCCATAACCGCGGACACGGCTTTCAGAAAGATTTACCCTGTAGGGGTGCACGAATAGCAACACACACTCGATCAACCTCGGAAAAACCAACTCAAAACCCGACGAGGCATTCACGACAAAGCGATCACAGGATTCAAAAATATTTCAGGGGGCCACCCCATTAAGCTACCCGCAACGAAGTTGGCCGGCTCCAAGATGGACCCAAGGTTTGCGCCAATGGCTGTAAACGACTAGGAACCCGAAAATGTGACTGGGCTTGTCGATACCGCGAAAACACTCCGCAATTCTTAAACAGTACAGGTGCTCCTCGCATAATCTTAAATAAAACAGTAATGCATGGCATAAGTACAAGATAGTAACAAAACCCCAAACTACTTTGTGGCCCCAAGAAATAAGAATGAATCAAGCTCTGGCTCAGGGGGTCCATAAGGCCTCCCGGATGTGGATAGTGCGAATAGTCAAGGAACAGGAATCAAGTACTCGGGGTCCTACGGGACACAAGTGAGCATGAAAAACCAAATAGGAGATATTGCTCACCGGTGCCTCTTTCATTAGTTATCCCATTACTACGCAGGTTAAGTAATTTAGGTACCTCATTATCCATCAGACACTCACATACCCTACACATGCTTTTCTACGACTCGCATGGCTCAAACAACTCCTGTAGTAATGGCTCATGGGATGGAGGAACAAGCTTTGGTGGGGTTTAGAAGTAAAGGCTATGCAGTACTTGGGATTCAATTTAATGCAATCGCGACTCAATGATGCAAGAATAAGATAGAGGCAATAGGTACTATATGTATGCAAGCATGTGGTAGTGCTTGCCTGGCAGCTCAGTTGAAGCGAGAGATGGATCTGGGTAGTACTCCTGTGATTCCTGGTAGTTCTCCTGCTAGGCGTCTATTCGAAGAAGAACCAAACAAACAAGGTCCAACATAAATAAGGTGCACAAGCATATGAATTAAAATGCGACAAGCAAACAAGCATGCCATGATGAATGATGCACAATTTACATGGCATTAAAGTAGCATGGCAAGGGTGAGGTGTGGGGTACAAGAATAAAGCATTTTAGTAATTATTTAGCCAAGTTTTATTGTCATAAACAGTTCTGATTTGTATTAATGACATGATGCATGCTTCAATTCAGAACAAGGAATGCATAGATAAAACGGGCTCGTCGCGCTGATCGTTTTAGACATATTATTTGCCCAATTTGGAGTTATAGATTTAAAGTTATTAATTTATTAAGAAAAGGGCATTTTATTGTAATTTTAATCATCTCGAAATTTTAAAGTGTTCAAACAATATTTTGAATAGCATATTTGAAATCCTCACATTTTTCTGATTCAAAAACATATATTATTTGTGTTATTTGGATTTATAATTTGAAAGTTATTTAAAATCTGATTTGAATTTGAATTTAAACAATTTGTGGAAAGTTTAATTAAAAACAGAAAAGCCGAAAAAAATTATACTCAGTCAGACCCAGCCCCAGTCGCTGACGGGTGGGCCAGCTGCTGATGGGGCCACACGCGCACAGGAAAAGGTTTTTCTCACCGCGGTCTGACCTAGCCTCTGCAATAGACAGGTGGGCCAGCGGCTAGAGGCCCACGTGACAGCGGCTAAGCACGCAGGGGCTGACCGGTGGAGACGTACTGGACCGCGGGTTAAGTCTGCGAAACCCAGGGTGCCTTTCTGTAAGATGTGCACAGGGGCTGACAAGTGGGGTCAAAGGGAGCGCGGGTTGAGCGGATTAAAAAGCTGGGGGGTATGGGTAAAAGGGGGCGCGGTACTGTGGATATTCTCGGTGTTCTGACGAACCTGACGGTGACAGCGGGCGCGCGGCGCGGTGGGGATTCGATCCGGGACCTGGAGCTCGCGCTCGGCGGCGGCAGCCACTGCGGTAGGCTGTGGGTGTTGACAGGAGGGAGGAGAGCGGCTTGGTGAGGCGTGGCGCGGTGCAGAGGCGACAGACGCCAACGGCCGACGGCGCACGGAGAGTGCCCGGCGAAACGCCTGACGCGGCTAGGGTTTCACCGCGAGGCCGAGGGTGCCTAGGCGGAAGAGGAACTCACCACGGGCTCGACGGAGGGCTCGGATCAGAGAGGGGAGCAGCAGATCGACGACGAGGCTAGCGAACGGCGGCGCTAGGGTTTCGGTGGTTGCGTCGGGGTGCGCCGGAAGTGGGGCTTCTCCTTCTCGCTGGCACGTCTAGGGTGAAGCAGGGGACCCTCCTCGGCCTCCTCGACCACCTCCACGTCACTCCCGCTGGCTGGAACAAGGAAGCGGCGAAGGTACTGGCGGTGACCAGCGAGAGGAGACGGTGTCGGGGGAGAAGAAGAAGGAAGAGGGCAAGGCCCTTGGGTGGATCAGGGAGAGGTAGAGGGGTCACGGGAGGGGTAGGTAATAGAGGGAGAGAGGAGATGCCGTGGGGAATCAGCAGAGAGAAGAAAGAAAAAGGTGGCTCGGTTGCCACCTTTCCTCCTTGTCCTTCTCGGGCATGGGCTCGGCGTGGGAGGCCAGGGCAGGGTATGGAAGGCTGCCAGGTGGGCTAGGGAGTGAGGGGAGCTCGGGGTGGGGCTAGCATGGTAGGAGTAGAGAGAGAGGTAGAGGTTCGGTTTAGCTAGGGTTAGCTAGAGGGGAGGCTCGGGTTAGGGCTGGTTAGATGGGGTAGCTGGAGTGTGGGACCAGGGAGAGAGGGTGGCTAGGTGGGGCCTTGCTGGCTGAGAGAGAGGGAGTGCTCGCATGGAGATCATGGGGTTAGGGTTTAGGTTAGAACTAGGGTTAGAGGGAAAAAGAGAGGTGTTAGGGTTTGAGGTAAAATAGAGAGAGAGAGGGTAGGTAGGGTAGATTAGAGGGGGTGGATAGCTGTAGGTTTGTTTCCTTTCTTTTTCATATGCTTTTTATGATTTTGATCCATCCAAAAACCCTTCAAATCAACAAAAAGGAAGAATAAAAAGATAGGGATAAAAGAGGTGCAAACCTTGCATGGGGCATGCATGCATTAAATGCCTTGATGCTAGTTGTGTAAACAACTAGTTTTTAAATGAAATTCAAGTTTAGATTAATCCCCAAATGTGGTTATGGAAGCCTTCCCACACATATGGTATAAAAGGGTGGCAAACATGCCCCCATACTCAATATTGTGAAAACAATTATAGCCCTGGTATGGAAGTGGTTAGAGAGTAGAGAGAACCATCCTCAACTTATTTATGAGCTAGATATAAATACCAAAGGAGGACATGGGCTCATATATGATTAAGGTGGTGGAGATGATGGGTGGAAACAAAAGAAAGGTGGTGGAATTCTGAGGTGGTGGCAAAGAAAGGTGGTAGAGTAGAATAAAAGATATGCCCCCAACTCAATTTGGGCATCAAGCATTTATCAAGATTCAAATACAATTTATCAATGGACAAAAACATTTACTAATGCATATGAGAGAAGAACCAAATCAAAGGGGTTTTATATGATGCTCAAATGCAAGGTGGCATGATGACATGAGCATGATATAATTATGATGCAACAATTGTATATAGGAAGTAGCCATTATATTACTAGACCAAGTAGCATTACCATTGTTAGACAATTGGGATGCTACAGGTGGATCCATATGTGGTCTATGAAAAGAACACACACACAATGACACCGGTGGATCCATATGTGCTTTGTGAAAAGAACAGACATGCAACGAAATCTAGTTGTGGTTTGTGAAAACAACACACATGCAATGACACTAGGGGATCCATAGGTGGTTTGTGAAAAGAACATACATGCAATGAACTCTGGTGGATCCATATGTGGTTTGTGAGAAGAACACACATGCAATGACACTAGTGGATCCATATGTGGTTTGCGAAAAGATCGTACATGCAATGACTCTAGCTGTGGTTAATGAAAATACCACACATGCAATGGCACTGGTGGATCCATATGTGGTTTGTGAAAACAACACACATGCAATGACACTGGTGGATCCATATGTGGTTAATGAAAAGAACACACTTGCAATTAACTCCGGTGGATCCATAGGTGTTCTGTGAAAAGAACACACATGCAATGAACTCTAGTGGATCCATATGTGGTCTATGAAAAGAACACACATGCAATGAACTCTGGTCGATCCATATGTGGTTTGTGAAAAGAAAACACATGCAATGAACTCTAGTGGATCCATATGTGTTCTGTTAAAAGATCACACATGCAATGACTCTAGTTGTGGTTTGTGAAAAGAACACACATGCAATGAGACTATGGGATCCATAGGTGGTTTGTGAAAAGAACACACATGCAATGAACTCTGGTGGATCCATATGTGGTCTATGAAAAGAACCGACATGCAATGACACTAGGGATCCATAGGTGGTTTGTGAAAAGAACACACATGCAGGGAACTCTGTTGGATCCATACGTGGTTTGTGAAAAGAACACACATGCAATGACTCTAGTTGTGGTTTGTGAAAATAACACACATGCAATGACACTACGGGATCCATAGGTGGTTTGTGAAAAGAACACACATGCAATGAACTCTGGTGGATCCATATGTGGTCTATGAAAAGAACACACATGCAATGAACTCTGCTGGATCCATTTATGGTTTGTGAGAAGAACACACATGCATGACATTGGTGGATCCATATGTGGTTTGTGAAAACAACATACGTGCAATGACTCTAGCTGTGGTTAATGAAAAGAACACACATGCAATGACATTGGTGGATCCATAGGTGGTTTGTGAGAAGAACACACATGCAATGAACTCTGGTGGATCCATATGTGGTCTATGAAAAGAACAAACATGCAATGTACTCTCGTAGATCCATATGTGGTTTGTGAAAAGAACACACATGCAATGAACTCTGGTGGATCCATATGTGGTCTGTTAAAAGAACAGACATGCAATGACTCTAGTTGTGGTTTGTGAAAAGAACACACATGCAATGACACTAGTGGATCCATAGGTGGTTTGTGAAAAGCACAAACATGCAATGAACTCTGGTGAATCCATATGTGGTCTATGAAAAGAACAAATGTGCAATAAACTCTGGTGGATCCATGTGTGGTCTATGAAAAGAACACACACACAATGACACCGGTGGATCCATATGTAGTTTGTGAAAAGAACAGACATGCAATGAAATCTAGTTGTGGTTTGTGAAAAGAACACACATGCAATGACACTAGGGGATCCATAGGTGGTTTGTGAAAAGAACAAACATGCAATGAACACGGGTGGATCCATATGTGGTCTATGAAAAGAACATACATGCAAGGAACTCTGGTGGATCCGTATGTGGTTTGTGAGAAGAACACACATGCAATGACACTAGTGGATCCATATGTGGTTTGTGAAAAGAACGTACATGCAATGACTCTAGCTGTGGTTAATGAAAATAACACACATGCAATGGCACTGGTGGATCCATATGTGGTTTGTGCAAACAACGCACATGAAATGACACTGGTGGATCCATATGTGGTTAATGAAAAGAACACACTTGCAATTAACTCCGGTGGATCCATAGGTGTTCTGTGAAAAGAACACACATGCAATGAACTCTAGTGGATCCATATGTGGTCTATGAAAAGAACACACATGCAATGAACTCTGGTGGATCCATACGTGGTTTGTGAAAAGAAAACACATGCAATGAACTCTAGTGGATCCATATGTGGTCTGTTAAAAGATCACACATGCAATGACTCTAGTTGTGGTTTGTGAAAAGAACACACATGCAATGAGACTATGGGATCCATAAGTGGCTTGTGAAAAGAACATACATGCAATGAACTCTGGTGGATCCATATGTGGTCTATGAAAAGAACCGACATGCAATGACACTAGGGATCCATAGGTGGTTTGTGAAAAGAACACACATGCAGGGAACTCTGTTGGATCCATACGTGGTTTGTGAAAAGAACACACATGCAATGACTCTAGTTGTGGTTTGTGAAAATAACACACATGCAATGACACTACGGGATCGATAGGTGGTTTGTGAAAAGAACACACATGCAATGAACTCTGGTGGATCCATATGTGGTCTATGAAAAGAACATGCATGCAATGAACTCTGGTGTGTCCATTTATGGTTTGTGAGAAGAACACACATGCATGACATTGGTGGATCCATGTGTGGTTTGTGAAAACAACATACGTGCAATGACTCTTGCTGTGGTTAATGAAAAGAACACACATGCAATGACACTGGTGGATCCATAGGTGGTTTGTGAGAAGAACAGACATGCAGTGAACTCTGGTGGATCCATATGTGGTCTATGAAAAGAACAAACATGCAATGTACTCTGGTAGATCCATATGTGGTTTGTGAAAAGAACACACATGCAATGAACTCTGGTGGATCCATACGTGGTCTGTTAAAAGAACAGACATGCAATGACTCTAGTTGTGGTTTGTGAAAAAAACACACATGCAATGACACTAGTGGATCCATAGGTGGTTTGTGAAAAGAACACACACGCAATGAACTCTGGTGAATCCATATGTGGTCTATGAAAAGAACATACATGCAATGAACTCTGGTGGATCCATGTGTGGTCTATGAAAATAACAGACACGCAATGACACTCCTAGATCCATATGTGGTTTGTGATAAGAACAGACATGCAATGAACTCTAGTTGTGGTTTGTGAAAAGAACACACATTCAATGACACTAGGGGATCCATAGGTGGTTTTTTAAAAGAAAACACATGCAAGGAACTCTGGTGGATCCATATGTGGTCAATGAAAAGAACATACATGCAATGAAGTGTGGTGGATACATAGGTGGTTTGTGAGAAGAACACACATGCAATGACACTGGTGGCTCCATATGTGGTTCGTGAAAAGAACATACATGCAATGACTCTAGCTGTGGTTAATGAAAAGAACACACATGCAATGGCTCTGGTGGATCCATATGTGGTTTGTGAAAACAACACACATGCAATGACACTAGTGGACCCATATGTGGTTAATGAAAAGAACACACATGCAATGAACTCTGGTGGATCCATAGGTGGTGTGTGAAAAGAACATACATGCAATGAACTCTGGTGGATCCATATGTGGTCTATGAAAAGAACACACATACAGTGAACACTGGTGGATCCATATGTGGTTTGTGAAAAGAACACACATACAATGAACTCTAGTGGATCCATATTTGGTTTGTTAAAAGAACACACATGCAATGACTCTAGTTGTGGTCTGTGAAAAGAACACACATGCAATGAACTCTGGTGGATCCATATGTGGTCTATGAAAAGAACACACATACAATGAACACTGGTGGATCCATATGTGGTTTGTGAAAAGAACACACATGCAATGAACTCTAGTGGATCCATATTTGGTTTGTGAAAAGAACACACATGCAATGACTCTAGTTGTGGTTTGTGAAAATAACACACATGCAATGATAGTAGGGGATCCATAGGTGGTTTGTGAGCAGAACACACATGCAATAAACTCTTGTGGATCCATACGTGGTCTATGAAAAGAACAGACATGCAATGTACTCTAGTGGATCCATATGTGGTTTGTGAAAAGAACACACATGCAATGAACTCTGGTGGATCCTTATGCGGTCTATTAAAAGAACAGACACGCAATGAACTATGGTGGATCCATATATGGTTTGTGAAAAGAACACACATGCAACGAACTCTGTTGGATCCATACGTGGTTTGTGAAAAGAACACACATGCAATGACTCTAGTTGTGGTTTGTGAAAAGAACACACTTGCAATGACACTAGTGGATCCATAGGTGGTTTGTGAAAAGAACACACATGCAAGAACTCTTGTGAATCCATATGTGGTCTATGAAAAGAACATACATGCAATGAACTCTGATGGATCCATGTGTGGTCTATGAAAAGAACACACATGCAATGACACTACTGGATACATACATGGTTTATGAAAAGAACAGGCCTGCAATGAACTCTAGTTGTGGTTTGTGAAAAGAACACACATGCAATGACACTAGGGGATCCATAGGTGGTTTGTGAAAAGAACACACATGCAATGAACTCTGGTGGATCAATATGTGGTCTATGAAAAGAACATACATGCAATGAACTCTGCTGGATCCATATGTTGTTTGTGAGAATAACACACATGCATGACACTGGTGGATCCATATGTGGTTTGTGAAAAGAACATACGTGCAATGACTCTAGCTGTGGTTAATGAAAAGAACACACATGAAATGACACTGGTGGATCCATAGGTGGTTTGTGAGAAGAACACACATGCAATAAACTCTGGTGGATCCATATGTGGTCTATGAAAAGAACAAACATGCAATGAACTCTGGTGGATCCATATGTGGTTTGTCAAAACAACACACATGCAATGAACTCTGGTGGATCCATATGTGGTCTGTTGAAAGAAAGACATACAATGACTCCAGTTGTGGAGTGTGAAAAGAACACACATGCAATGACACTAGTGGATCCATAGGTGGTTTGTGAAAAGAACACACATGCAATGAACTCTGGTGGATTCATATGTGGTCTATGAAAAGAACAGACATGCAATGAACTCTGGTGGATCCATGTGTGGTCTATGAAAAGAACACACACGCAATGACACTGGTGGATCCATATGTGGTTTTCGAAAAGAACAGAGATGCAATGAACTCTAGTTGTGGTTTGTTAAAAGAACACACATGAAATGACACTGGTGGATCCATAGGTGGTTTGTGAGAAGAACACACATGCAATGAACTCTGGTGGATCCATATGTGGTCTATGAAAAGAACAAACATGCAATGAACTCTGGTGGATCCATATGTGGTTTGTCAAAACAACACACATGCAATGAACTCTGGTGGATCCATATGTGGTCTGTTGAAAGAAAGACATGCAATGACTCCAGTTGTGGAGTGTGAAAAGAACACACATGCAATGACACTAGTGGATCCATAGGTGGTTTGTGAAAAGAACACACATGCAATGAACTCTGGTGGATTCATATGTGGTCTATGAAAAGAACAGACATGCAATGAACTCTGGTGGATCCATGTGTGGTCTATGAAAAGAACACACACGCAATGACACTGGTGGATCCATATGTGGTTTTCGAAAAGAACAGAGATGCAATGAACTCTAGTTGTGGTTTGTTAAAAGAACACACATGCAATGACACTAGGGGATCCATAGGTGGTTTGTGAATAGAGCACACATGCAATGAACTCTGGTGGATCCATATTTGGTCTATGAAAAGAACATACATGCAATGAACTCTAGCGGATCCATATGTGGTTTGTGAAAAGAACATACATGCAATGACTCTAGCTGCGGTTAATGAAAATAACACACATGCAATGGCACTGGTGGATCCATATGTGGTTTGTGAAAACAACACACATGCAATGACACTAGTGGATCCATATGTGGTTAATGAGAAGAACACACATGCAATTAACTCTGGTGGATCCATAGGTGGTCTATGAAAAGAACACACATGCAATGAACTCTGGTGGATCCATATGTTGTCTATTAAAAGGACACACATGTAAATAACTCTGGTGGATCCATATGTGGTTTGTGAAAAGAATACACATGCAATGAACTCTAGTGGATCCATATGTGGTCTGTTAAAAGAACACACATGCAATGACTCTAGTTGTGGTTTGTGAAAAGACCACACATGCAATGACACTATGGGATCCATAGGTGGTTTGTTAAAAGAACACACATGTAATGAACTCTGGTGGATCCATATGTGGTCTATGAAAAGAACAAACATGCAATGACACTAGGGATCCATAGGTGGTTTGTGAAAAGAACACACATGCAGTGAACTCTGTTGGATCCATACGTGGTTTCTGAAAAAGAACACACATGCAATGACTCTAGTTGTGGTTTGTGAAAATAACACAGATGCAATGACACTAGGGGATCCATAGGTAGTTTGTGAAAATAACACACATGCAATGAACTCTGGTGGATCCACATGTGGTCTATGAAAAGAACATACATGCAATGAACTCTACTGGATCCATATGTGGTTTGTGAGAAGAACACACAAGCATGCCACTGGTGGATCCATATGTGGTTTGTGAAAAGAACATACGTGCAATGACTCTAGATGTGGTTAATGAAAAGAACACACATGCAATGACACTGGTGGATCCATAGGTGGTTTGTGAGAAGAACACACTTGCAATAAACTCTTGTGGATCCATATGTGGTCTATGAAAAGAATAGACATGCAATGAACTCTGGTGGATCCATATGTGGTTTGTGAAAAGAACACACATGCAATTAACTCTGGTGGATCCATATGTGGTCTGTTAAAAGAACAGACATGCAATGACTCTAGTTGTGGTTTGTGAAAAGAACACACATGCAATGACACTAGTGGATCCATAGGTGGTTTTGAAAAGAACACACATGCAATGAACTCTGGTGGATCCATATGTGGTCTATGAAAAGAACAGAATGCAATGAACTCTGGTGGATCCATGTGTGGTCTATGAAAAGAACACACACGCAATGACACTGGTGGATCCATATGTGGTTTGTGAAAAGAACAGACATGCAATGAACTCTAGTAGTGGTTTGTGAAAAGAACACACATGCAAAGACACTACGAGATCCATAGGTGGTTTGTGAAAAGAACACACATGCAATGAACTCTGGTGGATCCATATTTGGTCTATGAAAATAACATACATGCAATGAACTCTGGTGGATCCATATGTCGTTTGTGAGAAGAACACACATGCAATGACACTGGTGGATCCATATGTGGTTTGTGAAAAGAACATACATGCAATGACTCTAGCTGTGGTTAATGAAAAGAACACACATGCAATGGCACTGGTGGATCCATATGTGGTTTGTGAAAGCAACACACATGCAATGACACTAGTGGATCCATATGTGGTTAATGGAAAGAACATACATGCAATTAACTCTGGTGGATCCATAGGTGGTCTATGAAAAGAACACACATGCAATGAACTCTGGTCGATCCATATGTTGTCTATGAAAAGAACACACATGCAATGAACTTTGGTGGATCCATATGTGGTTTGTGCAAAGAACAGACATACAATGAACTCTAGTGGATCCATAAGTGGTCTATTAAAACAACACACATGCAATGACTATAGTTGTGGTTTGTGAAAAGAACATACATGCCATGACACTATGGGATCCATAGGTGGTTTGTGAAAACAACACACATGCAATGAAGTCTAGTGGATCCATATGTGGTCTATGAAAAAAACAGACATGCAATGTACTCTAGTGGATCCATATGTTGTTTTTGTAAAGAACACACATGCAATGAATTCTGGTGGATCCATATGTGGTCTGTTAAAAGAATAGACATGCAATGACTCTAGTTGTGGTTTGTGAAAAGAACACACATGCAATGACACTAGTGGATCCATAGGTGTTTTGTGAAAAGAACACACATGCAAGAACTCTCGTGAATCCATATGTGGTCTATGAAAAGAACAGACATGCAATGAACTCTGGTGGATCCATGTGTGGTCTATTAAAATAACAAACACGCAATGACACTGGTGGATCCATATGTGGTTTGTGACAAGAACAGACATGCAATGAACTCTAGTTGTGGTTTGTGAAAAGAACACACATGTAATGACACTAGGGGATCCATAGGTGGTTTGTGAAAAGAACACACATGCAATGAACTCTAGTGGATCCATATGTGGTCTATGAAAAGAAAATACATGCAATGAACTCTGGTGGATGCATAGGTGGTTTGTGAGAAGAACACGCATGCAATAACACTGGTGGATCCATATGTGGTTCGTGAAAAGAACATACATGCAATGACTCTAGCTGTGGTTAATGAAAAGAACACACATGCAATGACACTGGTGGATCCATATGTCGTTTGTGAAAACAACACACATGCAATGACACTTGTAGATCCATATGTGGTTAATGAAAAGAGCACACATGCAATGAACCGTGGTGGATCCATAGGTGGTCTGTGAAAAGAACACACATGCAATGAACTCTGCTGGATCCATATTTAGTCTATGAAAAGAACAGACATGCAATGAACTCTGGTGGATCCATATGTGGTTTGTGAAAAGAACACACATCCAATGAACTCTAGTGGATCCATATGTGGTCTGTTAAAAGAACACACATGCAATGACTCTAGTTGTGGTTTGTGAAAAGAACACACATGCAATGACACTAGTGGATCCATAGGTGGTTTATGAAAATAAAACACATGCAAGAACTCTCGTGAATCCATATGTGGTCCATGAAAAGAACAGACATGCAATGTACTCTGGTGGATCCATATGTGGTTTGTGAAAAGAACACACATGCAATGACACTGGTGGATCCATATGTGGTTTGTGAAAAGAACAGACATGCAATGAACTCTAGTTGTGGTTTGTGAAAAGAACACACATGCAATGACACTAGGGGATCCATAGGTGGTTTGTGATAAGAATACACATGCAATGAACTCGGGTGGATCCATAGGTGGTCTATGAAAAGAACACACATGCAATGAACTCTGGTGGATTCATATGTGGTTGGTGAGAAGAACACACATGCATGACACTGGTGGAAACATATGTGGTTTGTGAAAAGAACATACATGCAATGACTCTAGCTGTGGTTAATGAAAAGAACACACATCCAATGACACTGGTGGATCCATAGGTGCTATGTGAGAAGAACACACATGCAATGAACTCTAGTGGATCCATATGTGGTCTATGAAAAGAACAGACATGCAATGTACTCTGGTGTATCCATATGTGGTTTGTGAAAAGAACACACATGCAATGAACTCTGGTGAACCCTTATGTGGTCTAATAAAATAAGAGACATGCAATGACTCTAGTTGTGGTTTGTGAAAAGAACACACATGCCATGACACTAGTGGATCCATATGTGGTTTGTGAAAAGAAAAGACATGCAAGAACTCTCGTGAATCCATATGTGGTCTATGAAAAGAACAAACATGCAATGAACTCTAGTGGATCCATGTGTGGTCTATGAAAAGAACACACACGCAATGACAATGGTGGATCCATATGTGGTTTTTGAAAAGAACAGACATGCAATGAACTCTAGTTGTGGTTCGTGAAAACAACACACATGCAATGACACTAGGGGATCCATAGGTGGTTTGTGAAAAGAACACACATGCAATGAAATCTGGTGGATCCATATGTTGTCTATGAAAATAAAATACATGCAATGAACTCTGGTGGATCCATAGGTGGTTTGTTAGAAGAACACACATGCAATGACACTAGTGGATCCATATGTGGTTCGTGAAAACAACATACATGCAATGACTCTAGCTGTGGTTAATGAGAAGAACACACATGCAATGTCACTGGTGGATCCATATGTCGTTTGTGAAAACAACACACATGCAATGACACTTGTGGATCCATATGTGGTTAATGAAAAGAACACACATGCACTGAATTCTTGTGGATCCATAGGTGGTCTATGAAAAGAACACACATGCAATGAACTCTGATGGATCCATATGTGGTCTATGAAAAGAACACACATGCAATGAACTCTGGTGGATCCATATGTGGTTTGTGAAAAGAACACACATGCTACGAACTCTAGTGGATCCATATGTGGTCTGTGAAAAGAACACACATGCAAAGACTCTAGTTGTGGTTTGTGAAAAGAACACACATGCAATGACACTATTGGATCCATAGTTGGTTTGTGATAAGAACACACATGCAAAGAACTCTGGTGGATCCATATGTGGTCTATGAAAAGAACAAACATGCAATGACACTAGGGATCCATAGGTGGTTTGTGAAAAGACCACACATGCAGTGAACTCTGTTGGATCCATACGTTGTTTGTGAAAAGAACACACATGCAATGACTCTAGTTGTGGTTTGTGAAAAGAACACACATGCAATGACACTAGGGGATCCATAGGTGGTTTGTGAAAAGATCACACATGCAATGAACTCTGGTGGATACATATGTGGTCTATGAAAAGAACATACATGCAATGAACTCTGCTGGATCCATATGTGGTTTGTGAGAAGAACACACATGCATGACACTGGTGGATCCATGTGTGGTTTGTGAAAAGAACATACGTGCAATGACTCCAGCTGTGGTTAATGAAAAGAACACACATGCAATGACACTGGTGGATCCATAGGTGGTTTGTGAGAAGAACACACATGTAATGAACTCTGGTGGATCCATATGTGGTCTATGAAAAGAACAAAGATGCAATGTACTCTGGTGGATCCATATGTGGTTTGTGAAAAGAACACACATGCAATGAACTCTGGTGGATCCTTATGTGGTCTGTTAAAAGAACAGACATGCAATGACTCTAGTTGTGGTTTGTGAAAATAACACACATGCTATGACACTAGTGGATCCATAAGTGGTTTGTGAAAAGAACACACATGCAAGAACTCTCGTGAATCCATATGTGGTCTATGAAAATAACATACATGCAATGAACTCTGGTGGATCCATGTGTGGTCTATGAAAAGAACACACACGCAATGACACTGGTGGATCCATATGTGTTTTGTGAAAAGAACATACATGCAATGAACTCTAGTTGTGGTTTGTGAAAAGAACACAGATGCAATGACACTAGGGGATCCATAGGTGGTTTGTGAAAAGCACACACATGCAATAAACTCTGGTGGATCCATATGTGGTCTATGAAAAGAAAATAAATGTAACGAACTCTAGTGGATCCATAGGTGGTTTGTGAGAACAACACACATGCAATGACAATGGTGGATCCATATGTGGTTCGTCAAAAGAACATACATGCAATGACTCTAACTGTGGTTAATGAAAAGGACACACATGCAATGGCACTAGTGGATCCATATGTGGTATGTGAAAACAACACACATGTAATGACACTGGTGGATCCATAAGTGGTCTGTGAAAAGAACACACATGCAATGAACTCTGATGGATCCATATGTCGTATATGAAAATAACACACATGCAATGAACTCTGGTGGATCCATATGTGGTTTGTGAAAAGAACACACATGCAATGAACTCTGGTGGATCCATATGTGGTCTGTTAAAAGAACACACATGCAATGACTCTAGTTGTGGTTTGTGAAAAGAACACACATGCAATGACACTATGGGATCCATAGGTGGTTTGTGAAAAGAACACACATGCAATGAACTCTGGTGGATCCATATGTGGTCTATGAAAAGAACAGAATGCAATGAACTCTGGTGGATCCATGTGTGGTCTATGAAAGAACACACACGCAATGACACTGGTGGATCCATATGTGGTTTGTGAAAAGAACAGACATGCAATGACTCTAGCTGTGGTTAATGAGAAGAAAACACATGCAATAACACGGGTGGATCCATAGGTGGTTTGCGAGAAGAACACACATGCAATGAAATCTGGTGGATCCATATGTGGTCTATGAAAAGAAAATACATGCAATGAACTCTGGTGGATCCATAGGTGGTTTGTTAAAAGAACACACATGCAATGACACTGGTGGATCCATATGTGGTTCGTGAAAACAACATACATGCAATGACTCCAGCTGTGGTTAATGAAAAGAACACACATGCAATGTCACTAGTGGATCCATATGTCGTTTGTGAAAACAACACACATGCAATGACACTTGTGGATCCATATGTGGTTAATGAAAAGAACACACATGCAATGAACTCTGGTGGATCCATAGGTGGTCTATGAAAATAACACACATGCAATGAACTCTGATGGATACATATGTGGTCTATGAAAAGAACACACATGCAATGAACTCCGGTGGATCCATATGTGGTTTGTGAAAAGAACACACATGCTACGAACTCTAGTGGATCCATATGTGGTCTGTTAAAATAACACACATGCAATGACTCTGGTTGTGGTTTGTGAAAAGAACACACATGCAATGACACTATCGGATCCATAGTTGGTTTATGATAAGAACACACATGCAATGAACTCTGGTGGATACATATGTGGTCTATGAAAAGAACAAACATGCAATGACAATAGGGATACATAGGTGGTTTGTGAAAAGAACACACATGCAGTGAACTCTGTTGGATCCATACGTTGTTTGTGAAAAGAACACACATGCAATGACTCTAGTTGTGGTTTGTGAAAATAACACAAATGCAATGACACTAGGGGATCCATAGGTGGTTTGTGAAAAGATCACACATGCAATGAACTCTGGTGGATACATATGTGGTCTATGAAAAGAACATACATGCAATGAACTCTGCTGGATCCATATGTGGTTTGTGAGAAGAACACACATGCATGACACTGGTGGATCCATGTGTGGTTTGTGAAAAGAACATACGTGCAATGACTCCAGCTGTGGTTAATGAAAATAACACACATGCAATGACACTGGTGGATCCATAGGTGGTTTGTGAGAAGAACACACATGTAATGAACTCTGGTGGATCCATATGTGGTCTATGAAAAGAACAGAGATGCAATGTACTCTGGTGGATCCATATGTGGTTTGTGAAAAGAACACACATGCAATGAACTCTGGTGGATCCTTATGTGGTCTGTTAAAAGAACAGACCTGCAATGACTCTAGTTGTGGTTTGTGAAAAGAACACACATGCAATGACACTAGTGGATCCATAGGTGGTTTGTGAAAAGAACACACATGCAAAGAACTCTGGTGGATCCATATGTGGTCTATGAAAATAACATACATGCAATGAACTCTGGTGGATCCATGTGTGGTCTACGAAAATAACACACACGCAATGACACTGCTAGATCGATATGTGGTTTGTGATAAGAACAGACATGCAATGAACTCTAGTTGTGGTTTGTGAAAAGAACACACATGCAATGAACTCTGGTGGATCCATATGTGGTCTGTTAAAAGAACAGACATGCAATGACTCTAGTTGTGGTTTGTGAAAAGAACACACTTGCAATGACACTAGTGGATCCATAGGTGGTTTGTGAAAAGAACACACATGCAAGAACTCTTGTGAATCCATATGTGGTCTATGAAAAGAACAAACATGCAATGAACTCTGGTGGATCCATGTGTGGTCTATGAAAAGAACACACACACAATGTCACCGGTGGATCCATATGTGGTTGTGAAAATAACAGACATGCAATGAAATCTAGTTGTGGTTTGTAAAAAGAACACACGTGCAATGACACTAGGGGATCCATAGGTGGTTTGTGAAAAGAACACACATGCAATGAACTCGGGTGGATCCATATGTGGTCTATGAAAAGAACAAACATGCAATGAACTCTGGTCGATCCGTGTGTGGTCTATGAAAAGAACACACACACAATGACACCGGTGGATCCATATGTGGTTTGTGAAAAGAACATACATGCAATGACTCTAGCTGTGGTTAATGAAAAGAACACACATGCAATGGCACTGGTGGATACATATGTGGTTTGTGAAAACAACACACATGCAATGACACTGGTGGTTCCATATGTGGTTAATGAAAAGAACACACTTGCAATTAACTCAGGTGGATCCATAGGTGTTCTGTGAAAAGAACACACATGCAATGAACTCTAGTGGATCCATATGTGGTCTATGGAAAGAAAACACATGCAATGAACTCTGGTGGATCCATATGTGGTTTGTGAAAAGAAAACACATGCAATGAACTCTGGTGGATCCATATGTGGTCTGTTAAAGATCACATATGCAATGACTCTAGTTGTGGTTTGTGAAAAGAACACACATGAATTGAGACTATGGGATCCATAGGTGGTTTGTGAAAAGAACACACATGCAATGAACTCTGGTGGATCCATATGTGGTCTATGAAAAGAACCGACATGCAATGACACTAGGGATCCATAGGTGGTTTGTGAAAAGAACACACATATGCAGGGAACTCTTTGGATCCATACGAGGTTTCGGAAAAGAACACACATGCAATGACTCTAGTTGTGGTTTGTGAAAATAACACACATGCAATGACACTACTGGATCCATAGGTGGTTTGTGAAAAGAACACACATGCAATGAACTCTGGTGGATCCATATGTGGTCTATGAATAGAACATGCATGCAATGAACTCTGGTGGATCCATTTATGGTTTGTGAGAAGAACACACATGCATGACATTGGTGGATCCATATGTGGTTTGTGAAAACAACATACGTGCAATGACTCTAGCTGTGGTTAATGAAAAGAACACACATGGAATGACAATGGTGGATCCATAGGTGGTTTGTGAGAAGAACACACATGCAATGAACTCTGGTGGATCCATATGTGGTCTATGAAAAGAACAAACATGCAATGTACCCTGGTAGATCCATATGTGGTTTGTGAAAAGAACACACATGCAATGAACTCTGGTGGATCCCTATGTGGTCTGTTAAAAGAACAGACATGCAATAACTCTAATTGTGGTTTGTGAAAAGAACACACATGCAATGACACTAGTGGATCCATAGGTGGTTTGTGAAAAGAACACACATGCAATGAACTCTGGTGAATCCATATGTGGTCTATGAAAAGAACATACATGCAATGAACTCTGGTGGATCCATGTGTGGTCTATGAAAATAACACACACGCAGTGACACTCCTAGATCCATATGTGGTTTGTGATAAGAACAGACATGCAATGAACTCTAGTTGTGGTTTGTGAAAAGAACACACATTCAATGACACTAGGGGATCCATAGGTGGTTTTTTAAAAGAACACACATGCAAGGAACTCTGGTGGATCCATATGTGGTCAATGAAAAGAACATACATGCAATGAAGTGTGGTGGATACATAGGTGGTTTGTGAGAAGAACACACATGCAATGACACTCGTGGCTCCATATGTGGTTCGTAAAAAGAACATACATGCAATGACTCTAGCTGTGGTTAATGAAAAGAACACACATGCAATGGCACTGGTGGATCCATATGTGGTTTGTGAAAACAACACACATGCAATGACACTAGTGGACCCATATGTGGTTAATGAAAAGAACACACATGCAATGAACTTTGGTGGATTCATAGGTGGTCTGTGAAAAGAACATACATGCAATGAACTCTGGTGGATCCATATGTGGTCTATGAAAAGAACACACATACAATGAACACAGGTGGATCCATATGTGGTTTGTGAAAAGAACACACATGCAATGAACTCTAGTGGATCCATATTTGGTTTGTTAAAAGAACACACATGCAATGACTCTAGTTGTGGTCTGTGAAAAGAACACACATGCAATGAACTCTGGTGGATCCATATGTGGTCTATGAAAAGAACACACATACAATGAACACTGGTGGATCCATATGTTGTTTGTGAAAAGAACACACATGCAATGAACACTAGTGGATCCATATTTGGTTTGTGAAAAGAACACACATGCAATGACTCTAGTTGTGGTTTGTGAAAATAACACACATGCAATGACAGTAGGGGATCCATAGGTGGTTTGTGAGCAGAACACACATGCAATAAACTCTTGTGGATCCATACGTGGTCTATGAAAAGAACAGACATGCAATGTACTCTGGTGGATCCATATGTGGTTTGTGAAAAGAACACACATGCAATGAACTCTGGTGGATCCTTATGCGGTCTATTAAAAGAACAGAAATGCAATGAACTCTGGTGGATCCATATATGGTTTGTGAAAAGAACACACATGCAACGAACTCTGTTGGATCCATACGTGGTTTGTGAAAAGAACACACATGCAATGACTCTAGTTGTGGTTTGTGAAAAGAACACACTTGCAATGACACTAGTCGATCCATAGGTGGTTTGTGAAAAGAACACACATGCAAGAACTCTTGTGAATCCATATGTGGTCTATGAAAAGAACAAACATGCAATGAACTCTAGTGGATCCATGTGTGGTCTATGAAAAGAACACACACACAATGTCACCGGTGGATCCATATGTGGTTTGTGAAAATAACAGACATGCAATGAAATCTAGTTGTGGTTTGTAAAAAGAACACACGTGCAATGACACTAGGGGATCCATAGGTGGTTTGTGAAAAGAACACACATGCAATGAACTCGGGTGGATCCATCTGTGGTCTATGAAAAGAACAGACATGCAATGAACTCTGTTGGATCCATACGTGGTTTATGAAAAGAACACACATGCAATGACTCTAGTTGTGGTTTGTGAAAATAACACACATGCAATGACACTAGGGGATCCATAGGTGGTTTGTGAAAAGAACACACATGCAGTGAACTTTGTTGGATCCATACGTGGTTTGTGAAAAGAACACACATGCAATGACTCTAGTTATGGTTTATTAAAATAACACACATGCAATGACACTAGGGGATCCATAGGTGGTTTGTGAAAAGAACACACATGCAATGAAATCTGGTGGATCCATATGTGGTCTATGAAAAGAACATACATGCAATGAACTTTGCTGGATCCATATGTGGTTTGTGAGAAGAACACACATGCATGACACTAGTGGATCCATATGTGGTTTCTGAAAAAAACATACGTGCAATGACTCTAGCTGTGGTTAATGAAAAGAACACACATGCAATGACACTGGTGGATCCATAGGTGGTTTGTGAGAAGAACACACATGCAATGAACTGTAGTGGATCCATATGTGGTCTATGAAAAGAACAGACATGCAATGTACTCTGGTGGATCCATATGTGGTTTGTGAAAAGAACACACATGCAATGAATTCTGGTGGATCCATATGTGGTCTGTTAAAAGAACAGACATGCAATGACTCTAGTTGTGGTTTGTGAAAAGAACACACATGCAATGACACTAGTGGATCCATAGGTGGTTTATGAAAAGAAAACACATGCAAGAACTCTCATGAATCCATATGTGGTCCATGAAAAGAACAGACATGCAATGAACTCTGGTGGATCCATGTGTGGTCTATGAAAAGAACACACACGCAATCACACCGGTGGATCCATATGTGGTTTGTGAAAAGAATAGACATGCAATGAACTCTAGTTGTGGTTTGTGAAAAGAACACACATGCAATGACACTAGGGGATCCATAGGTGGTTTGTGAAAAGAACACACATGCAATGAACTCTGGTGGATCCATATGTGGTCTATGAAAAGAAAATAAATGTAATGAACTCTGGTGGATCCATAGGTGGTTTGTGAGAAGAACACACATGCAATGAAACTGGTGGATCCATATGTGGTTCGTGAAAAGAACATACATGCAATGATTCTAGCTGTGGTTAATGAAAAGAACACACATGCAATGGCACTGGTGGATCCATATGTGGTCTGTGAAAACAACACACATGCAATGACACTGGTGGATCCATATGTGGTGAATGAAAAGAACACACATGCAATGAACTCTGTGTTGGAGATATGCCCAAGAGGCAATAATAAAAGTGGTTATTATTATATCTTTGTGTTTATGATGAATGTTTACATCCCATGCTATAATTGTGTCATTGGGAAACACTGATACATGTGTGTTTTGTAAACATATAAGAGTCCCTAGTAAGCCTCTTGTTGAACTAGCTTGTTGATTAATTGATGATCATGGTTTCCTGATCATGGACATTAGGATGTGATTAATAACAGGGTCATATCATTAGGAGAATGATGTGATGGACACACACCCATAGTAAGTGTAACATAAGATCAAGTCATTAAGTTCGTATTGCTGTAAGCTTTCAATCACATAGTAACCTATTCCTTTGACCATGAGGTTATGTTAATCACCATCACCGGATGAATACTTTGATGACATCAAACGCCGCTTCGTAACTGGGTGGTTATAAAAGTGTCATTGGGTATTCTGAAAGTATGTGTTGAAGCGCATGAACCAAGATTGGGACTTGTCCATCCATATGACGGATAGATATGCTCTGGGCCCTCTTGGTGGAATGTCATCTAGTTAGCTTGCAAGCATGTGACTAGGTCACAAGGGATGACATATCACAAAACGAGTAAAGAGTACTTATCAGTAACGAGGTAGAACTAGGTATGGAGATACCAACGATCAAACCTCGGATAAGTATAGTATCGTGAGACAAAGGGAATTAGTTTCGTATGTAAATGGTTCAATCGATAGCGAAGTCATCGTTGAGTATGTGGGAGCCATTATGGATCTCCAGGTCCCGCTGATGGTTATTGATATGAGATATGTCTCTATCATGTCTACATATTCGCGAACCGTAGGTTGACACACTTAAGGTTCGAAGTTGTTTTAAGTAGATATGGAATGTGCGTTGGAGACCGAATGTTGTTCGGAGTCTCGGATTGGATTCGGGACATCACGAGGAGATCCGGAATGGTCCGGAGAATAAGATTCATATATAGGAGATCATTTTATGAGATAGGAAATGTTCCGGAGTGTTTGTATGAGGATTCTAGAAGGATTCGGGATGTTCCGGAAGGTTCTGGAAGATATGAGTTTGCTTGAAAATCAAGATAGGGATCAAGGAGTCCTGGTGGGTCAAGATACGGATTCGTGGGGGAGGAGGACTCCTCCCCCCCACCTCCAATCCGCCGGCCTAGGGAGGAGAGGAGTCCTACAAGGACTCCCCTCCCCATGGCGCCATCCCCTCTTTAAATAGAGGGGCAGGGGGCGCCCCCTCCTCCCTGGCTCTTATAATCCCCAATCTCTGCCGCCTCTCTCCTCCACCATCTTCTGCATAGGCATAGGCGAAGCCCTGCAGAATTCTCTACTCCACCACCACCACCACGCCGTCGTGCTGCTGGGATTCCGTGGAGAAGATCTACTACCTCCGCTGCTCGCTAGAACGGGGAGAGGAAGGTCTGCTTTGACTCCGCACGTGTGACCGACTGCGGAAGCGCTGCCGAATTGTGGCGCCGGAAGGATCGTCAACTTGACCAAGGGCGGAAGCGCTGCTGGAACGCAACGCCGGAAGGATCGTCTACTTGACCGCGGGCGGAAGCGCTGCTGGAATGCGACGCTGGAAGGATCGTCCACACGATCTTGAGATCGGCAAGTGATCGACTACATCAACCACGAGATCTAATCTCGTTAACGCTTTCGGATCTACGAGGGTTAGTTCCCATCTATCTCGTTGCTCATGTCTAATAGATTAGATCTTGGCTTTTATCTAGATTAGATCTAGGTTTTGTTCGTTCTTGCGGTAGAAATTTTTTGTTTTCCATGCTACGAACCCATCAGTGGTATCAGAGCCGTATCTATGCGTAGATCTGTTGCACGAGTAGAACACAATGTTTTGTGGGCGTTGATGCTTTTGTTGTCGGTGTCTTAGCGTGTACTTTGCATCTTGCGGCATGGTGGGATGAAGCGGCTCGGGCTAACATTACATGTCATCGCACATGAGACTTGCTCCACGCTTGACGAGCAACTTGCTTTGCACAAGTGGCTTTGCGGGTGTCTGTCTCTCCCACCATAGTTAAGATTCAATTTACAATGAGCATCTTGACAACACTTGTATCAACGTTGTGGTCCTTGTTCGTAGGTAAGATCGGTCTTATGCGAAAGCCCCAAACCACGTAAAACTTGCAAAGAAAATTAGAGGCATCTAACTTGTTTTTGCAGGGGTTTTGTGATGTGATATGGCCAACATGTGATTGTGATTGTATTTGATGTATGCAATGATCCTTGTTGTAATATGGCAACCGGCAGGAGCCTAATGGTTGTCTTTAATTCTGTTAAGACCTGCGTGTCTATTCATCTTGTAATAGCTTTATTCCAAGTAGTTGTAATAGTTGCTGGTGATGATGGACAACCATGAAGCGGCGCCACTGACCTTGACGCAATGCTGGTGATGATGGAGATCATGTTCGTGCTTTGGAGATGGAGATCAAAGGCGCAAGAAGAAAAGGCCATATCATATCACACTAATTATGAATTGCCTGTGATGTTAATCCTTTATGCATCTTGTATTGCTTAGATCGCGACGGTAGCACTATAAGATGATCACTCTCACTGAATATCAAGTAATAAAGTGTTCACCCTTAGTTGGCACCGTTGCTAAGACTCATCGTTTCGAAGCATATCGTGATGATCGGATGTGATAGATTCTACGTGTGCATACAACGGGTGCAAGCCAGATTTGCACATGCGGAAACTAAGGTTGTCTTGACGAGCCTAGCATGTACAGACATGGTCTCGGAACACGGAATACCGAAAGGTAGAGCATGAGTCATATAATTGATATGATGAACATGAAGATTGTTCGCCAATGAAACTACATCTTCTCTCGTGAAGATCGGACTTGGTGTAGTGGACTTGGTTCGTGTAATCACTAAGACAATGTGAGGGATGTTTTTTTGAGTGGGAGTTCACCTAGTTAGTTTAATAATTAAATTTGAAATCAATTTGTCATAAACTTAGTCTAAACTACTTGCAAATTGTTGTAGATTATGGCGACCCCCTCCATCAATTTCAATGCGTTCCTAGAGAAAGAAAAGCTTAAAAATAATGGAAGCAATTTCACGGACTGGTTCCGTGGACTGAAGATCGTCCTCAGGGCTGGTCAGTTGACCTATGTGCTCGATGCACCGCTAGGTGACCCACCTGCAGATAATGCCACCGATGTCGAAAAGAATGTTTTCGCCACTCGGAAGAATCATTACTCCACAGTTCAGTGTGCCATCCTGTACGGTTTAGAAGCCGAGCTCCAACAGCGTTTTGAGCACCACGACCCGTTCGAGATCATTAAGGAGCTCAGGCTAATTTTTGAGACTCGCGCGGCCATGGAGAGCTATGAGGCCTCCGAGAAATTCTTTAACTGTAAGATGGAAGAAGGAAGCTCCGTTAGCGAGCACGTGCTCACCATGTCTGGGTACGCTAAGAAGCTCCAAGAGTTGGGAATATCGATTCCTAATGAATTGGGGATTCACCGTCTCCTTCAATCACTGCCACCAAGTTATAAGAACTTTGTGATGAACTACAACATGCACTGCATGAACAAGACGTTGCCTGAACTGTCGTCCATGCTGAAAACTGCTGAAGTGGAGATCAAGAAGGAGCAACAAGTGTTGATGGTCAATAAGACCACCAATTTCAAGAAACAGGGTAAGCCTAAGAACAAGGGAAACTTCAAGAAGGACGGCAAGAAAGTTGCCGCACCTGCTAAGAAGCCTAAGGCTGGTCCTAAACCTGAAACTGAGTGCTTCTACTGCAAGGGAGCTGGTCACTAGAAGCGTAACTGCCCCAAGTACCTGGCGGATCTGAAGAACGGCAACATCAAGAAGAAAGGTATATTTGATATATGTGTTATAGATGTGTATCTTACTAGTAATCGTAGTAGTGCCTGGGTATTTGATACTGGTTCGGTTGCTCATATATGTAACTCGAAACAGGAGCTGCGGAATAAACGAAGACTGGCAAGAGATGAGGTGACGATGCGCGTTGGAAATGGCTCCAAGGTTGATGTGATCGCCGTCGGCACGCTCCCTCTACATCTACCTTCGGGATTAGTTTTAAATTTAAATAATTGTTATTTGGTGCATGCGTTAAGCATGAACATTATATCTGGATCCTGTTTATTGCGAGACGGTTACTCTTTTAAGTCTGAGAATAAAGGTTGTTCGATTTATATGAGTAATATCTTTTATGGTAATGCACCTGAGATGAATGGTTTATTCTTACTGAATCTCGATAGTAGTGATACACATGTTCACAACATAGATGCTAAACGAATTAAATTGAATGATAATTCTACATACATGTGGCACTGTCGTCTTGGTCACATTGGAGTGAAGCGTATGAAGAAACTCCATTCAGATGGACTTCTTGAATCACTTGATTTTGAATCACTTGAAAGATGCGAAGCATGTCTAATGGGAAAAATGACTAAGACTCCATTCTCTGGTACAATGGAGCGAGCTACAGACTTATTGGAAATAATACATACCGATGTGTGCGGTCCAATGAGTGTAGCATCGCGTGGTGGATATCGTTATGTTCTCACTTTCACGGATGACTTGAGTAGATATGGGTATGTCTATTTCATGAAACATAAGTCCGAAACTTTCGAGAAGTTTAAGGAATTTCAAAGTGAAGTGGAGAATCATCGTAACAAGAAGATTAAATTTCTGCGTTCTGATCGCGGGGGTGAATATCTAAGTTACGAGTTTGGCATGCATTTAAAGAAATGTGGAATACTTTCACAGTTGACACCGCCGGGAACACCACAGCGTAATGGTGTGTCCGAACGTCATAATCGAACTCTCTTAGATAGGGTTCGGTCTATGATGTCTCTTACAGATTTACCGTTATCATTTTGGGGCTATGCATTAGAGACAGCCGCATTCACTTTAAATAGGGCACCATCTAAATCCGTTGAAACGACACCGTACGAATTGTGGTTTGGTAAGAAACCTAAGTTGTCATTCCTTAAAGTTTGGGGTTGCGAAGCATACGTAAAGAAGTTACAACCTGATAAGCTAGAACCCAAAGCGGAGAAATGCGTCTTCATAGGATACCCTAAAGAAACAATTGGGTATACCTTCTATCATAGATCCGAAGGCAAAGTTTTTGTTGCAAAGAATGGATCCTTTCTTGAGAAGGAGTTTCTCTCGAAAGAAGTGACTGGAAGGAAAGTAGAACTCGATGAGGTTATTGAACCTTCTCTCGGATTTGAGAGTAGCGCAGCACCGGAAGATGTTTTGCTGCCGCCTGCACCAATTGAAGAGGAAGCTAATGATAATGATCATGAAACTTCGAACGAAGTTACTACTGAACCTCGTAGGTCAACGAGGGTTCGTACCACTCCTGATTGGTATGACTCTGCCTTGAACGTCATGTTGGTGGACAACGATGATGACCCTGCGACGTATGAAGAAGCTATGGTGAGCCCAGATTCCGACAAATGGCTAGAAGCCATGAAATCCGAAATGGGATCCATGTACGAAAACCAAGTGTGGACTTTGGTGGACTTACCGGATGGCCGTAAGGCTGTCGAGAACAAATGGATTTTCAAGAGAAAAATAGATGCTGATGGTAATGTTACCGTCTATAAAGCTCGACTTGTCGCGAAAGGGTTCCGACAAATTCAAGGAGTTGACTATGATGAGACATTCTCACCAGTAGCGAAGCTGAAATCTGTGAGGATTTTGTTAGCAATTGCTGCACATTTCGATTATGAGATTTGGCAGATGGATGTCAAAACGGCGTTCCTTAATGGTGACATTGAGGAAGAGTTGTATATGGTACAACCCAAAGGTTTTGTCGATCCTAAAGATGCTGACAAGGTATGCAAACTTCAGCGCTCCATTTATGGACTGAAGCAAGCATCCCGTAGTTGGAATCAACGTTTTGATAAAGTAATCAAAAACTTTGGATTTATACAAACTTATGGAGAAGCTTGTATTTACAAGAAAGTGAGTGGGAGCTCTGTAGCATTCCTAGTACTGTATGTAGATGACATATTGTTGATTGGGAATGATATAGAACTTCTTAATAGCGTCAAAACCTATTTGAATAATAGTTTTTCAATGAAGGATCTTGGCGAAGCGGCATATATTCTAGGCATCAAGATTTATAGAGATAGATCAAGACGCCTAATAGGGCTTTCACAAAGTACATACTTGGACAAAGTTCTAAAGAAGTTTAGAATGGAAGATAGCAAGAAAGGGTTCGTGCCCATGTTGTCAGGTAAGACCTTGAGTAAAACTCAAAGTCCAGCTACGGCAGAAGATAGAGAGAAAATGAATAAAATTCCCTATGCCTCGGCCATAGGTTCTATCATGTATGCCATGCTGTGTACAAGACTGGATATAGCACATGCTGTTAGTTTGACTAGCAGATATCAAAGTGATCCTGGAGAGGAACACTGGACAGCGGTCAAGAATATCCTAAAGTACCTAAATAGGACTAAGGATATGGTTCTTTCTTATGGAGGTGATGAACAGCTTGTTGTAAATGGTTACACCGATGCTAGTTGGAACACCGATCCGGATGACTCAAAGTCACAGTCGGGTTACGTATTTATTTTGAATGGTGCTGCAGTGAGCTGGAGGAGTGCGAAGCAAAGCGTTGTGGCGAAGTCTTCAACTGAATCGGAATACATAGCTGCTTCGGAGGCTGCACAAGAAGCCGTTTGGATGAAGGAATTCATTACTGAACTCGGCGTGGTTCCCAGTGCGTTGGACCCGATGGCCATCTACTGTGACAACACAGGTGCCATAGCTAATGCGCAGGAGCCAAGGTCACATAGCAAGCTGAACCACATCAAGCTACGTTTCCACGCTATTCGCGAGTATGTCCGAGATGGTGACATAAAGATTTGCAAAGTACACACTGATCTGAATGTGGCAGATCCGTTGACTAAACCTCTCCCTAGGGCAAAGCATGACCAACACCAGAACGCCATGGGTGTTCGGTATATTAACATGTAATCTAGATTATTGACTCTAGTGCAAGTGGGAGACTGTTGGAGATATGCCCAAGAGGCAATAATAAAAGTGGTTATTATTATATCTTTGTGTTTATGATGAATGTTTACATCCCATGCTATAATTGTATCATTAGGAAACACTGATACATGTGTGTTTTGTAAACATATAAGAGTCCCTAGTAAGCCTCTTGTTGAACTAGCTTGTTGATTAATTGATGATCATGGTTTCCTGATCATGGACATTAGGATGTGATTAATAACAGGGTCATATCATTACGAGAATGATGTGATGGACACACACCCATAGTAAGCGTAGCATAAGATCAAGTCATTAAGTTCGTATTGCTGTAAGCTTTCAATCACATAGTAACCTATTCCTTCGACCATGAGGTTATGTTAATCACCATCACCGGATGAATACTTTGATGACCTCAAACGCCGCTTCGTAACTGGGTGGTTATAAAAGTGTCATTGGGTATTCTGAAAGTATGTGTTGAAGCGCATGAACCAAGATTGGGACTTGTCCATCCATATGACGGATAGATATGCTCTGGGCCCTCTTGGTGGAATGTCATCTAGTTAGCTTGCAAGCATGTGACTAGGTCACAAGGGATGACATATCACGGAACGAGTAAAGAGTACTTATCAGTAACGAGGTAGAACTAGGTATGGAGATACCGACGATCAAACCTCGGATAAGTATAGTATCGCGAGACAAAGGGAATTAGTTTCGTATGTAAATGGTTCAATCGATCGCGAAGTCATCGTTGAGTATGTGGGAGCCATTATGGATCTCCAGGTCCCGCTGATGGTTATTGATATGAGATATGTCTCTATCATGTCTACATATTCGCGAACCGTAGGGTGACACACTTAAGGTTCGAAGTTGTTTTAAGTAGATATGGAATGTGCGTTGGAGACCGAATGTTGTTTGGACTCTCGGATTGGATTCGGGACATCACGAGGAGATCCGGAATGGTCCGGAGAATAAGATTCATATATAGGAGATCATTTTATGAGATAGGAAATGTTCCGGAGTGTTTGTATGAGGATTCTAGAAGGTTTTGGGATGTTCCGGAAGGTTCTGGAAGATATGAGTTTGCTTGAAAATCAAGATAGGGATCAAGGAGTCCTGGTGGGTCAAGATACGGATTCGTGGGGGAGGAGGACTCCTCCCCCCACCTCCAATCCGCCGGCCTAGGGAGGAGAGGAGTCCTACAAGGACTCCCCTCCCCATGGCGCCATCCCCTCTTTAAATAGAGGGGCAGGGGGCGCCCCCTCCTCCCTGGCTCTTATAATCCCCAATCTCTGCCGCCTCTCTCCTCCACCATCTTCTGCATAGGCATAGGCGAAGCCCTGCAGAATTCTCTACTCCACCACCACCACCACGCCGTCGTGCTGCTGGGATTCCGTGGAGAAGATCTACTACCTCCGCTGCTCGCTGGAACGGGGAGAGGAAGGTCTGCTTCGACTCCGCACGTGTGACCGACTGCGGAAGCGCTGCCGAATTGTGGCGCCGGAAGGATCGTCAACTTGACCAACGGCGGAAGCGCTTCTGGAACGCAACGCCGGAAGGATCGTCTACTTGACCGCGGGCGGCAGCGCTGCTGGAACGCGACGCCGGAAGGATCGTCCACACGATCTTGAGATCGGCAAGTGATCGACTACATCAACCACGAGATCTAATCTCGTTAACACTTTAGGATCTACGAGGGTTAGTTCCCATCTATCTCGTTGCTCATGTCTAATAGATTAGATCTTGGCTTTTATCTAGATTAGATCTAGGTTTTGTTCGTTCTTGCGGTAGAAAATTTTTGTTTTCCATGCTACGAACCCATCACTCTGGTGGATCCATAGGTGGTCTGTGAAAAGAACACACATGCAATGAACTCTGGTGGATCCATATGTGGTGTATGAAAAGAACACACATGCAATGAACTCTGGTGGATCCATATGTGGTTCGTGAAAAGAACACACATGCAATGAACTCTAGTGGATCCATATTTAGTCTGGCTAAAGAACACACATGCAGTGAAATCTGTTGGATCCATACGTGGTTTGTGAAAAGAACACACATGCAATGACTCTTGTTATGGTTTGTGAAAATAACACACATGCAATGACGCTAGGGGATCCAAGGTGGTTTGTGAAAAGAACACACATGCAATGAACTCTGGTGGATCCATATGCGGTATATGAAAAGAACATACATGCAATGTACTCTAGTGGGTCAATATATGGTTTGTGAAAAGAACATACGTGCAATGACACTGGTGGATTCATATGTGGTTTGTGAAAACAACATACATGCAATGACTCTAGCTGTGGTTAATGAAAAGAACACACATGCAATGACACTGGTGGATCCATATGTGGTTTGTGAGAAGAACACACATGGAATAACATTGGTGGACCAATATGTGGTTAATGAAAAGAACACACATACAATGAACTCTGGTGGATCCATATGTGGTCTGTTAAAAGAACAGACATGCAATGAACTCTGGTGGATCCAGATGTGGTCTATGAAAAGAACAGACATGCAATGAACTCTGGTGGATCCATATGTGGTCTATGAAAAGAACAGACATGCAATGAACTCTGTTGGATCCATATGTGGTTTGTGAAAAGAACACACATGCAATGACTCTAGTTGTGGTTTGTGAAAAGAACAGACATGCAATGACACTAGGGGATCCATAGGTGGTTTGTGAAAAGAACACACATGCAATGAACTCTGGTGGATCCATATGTGGTCTATGAAAAGAACATACATGCAATGAACTCTGGTGGATCCATAGGTGGTTTCTGAGAAGAACACACATGCAATGACACTGGTGGATCCATATGTGGTTTGTGCAAAGAATATACATGCGATGACTCTAGTTGTGGTTAGTGAAAAGAACACACATGCAATGACACTGGTGGATCCATATGTGGTTTGTGAGAAGAACACACATGCAATGACAATGGTGGATTCATATGTGGTTTGTGAAAAGAACAGACATGCAATGTACTCTGGTTGATCCATGTGGTTTAGTACGAAACATGCGTTTTCTATTTCTTAAAGGAACACACATGCCTACTCTTTCTATTTTCCATTTGAATCCCTTATTCTGTCTTGCCCTTGGTTTTTTGATACTATTTCGATTTGCCCTCTCTCTCGATCACAAATCTCACAAAATCCCAAATGTGTTCTCACTCTGGGTGCTATGCACTGGTTGGCTGACACATATGTCACGCGGATCGTCTCCACCAACCGTTGATCCTGTGTGATCCAACGGGCGGGATAACCCCTCCCTTCTCCACTTTTTTTATGTAGGTTCTATCCGTTCCACCTCTCTATCCTTGCCACCGATACTTTACCTCCATAAACAAGTGAAAATCCCTCTAAATAAAATAAATAATCATATTTCGAAGAAGTCGTCTTTGTCTTCCGGTTAATTCTCGTCTTTGTCAACGCCATGGTCCTTGCCATCGCCACCGTCGCTGTCCTCCTCTGATGACTCGACACCACCCCCTTCCTCGTATAAGCGCGCTATATCCTCGTCGGAGTCCTCCTCCTCTTCGTAGTCCCACGGGTCCATGTCACTCTCCTCCGCTTCTGCCTCCAACTGATCGATGAACGCCTCCTCGTTGGCCTAGTCGGACTTGTCCGTACTCGCCGGTGCAACACGTGCCCCTGTCCTGGCTGCTGCTTTGCACTCGTCCGTTGCTGCAGGTACCCCACGCTCCTCCTGCGCGGCCAGTACGAGCTTCGACGTTGCGGTGTCCTCGAGTGCCGATGTCGATGGATCGTGGCGCGGTCTGACACGACGTGCTGCCTCAGTAGGCGACTCGCGAGCGTGAACGATGCAGCGAAGAGCAGGGGACGTAGGACGGTCAGTGGACGGCTTGGACCTACCATTGCCACGGTGAGGGGGCATCGTGCTCGAGGAAGTTGTTCGGAATGGTCGATGGCGGGTACACAGAGTTGGGTGCTGATCTGATCAAGGACGAGCAGCTGTTTCATGTGTCGTCTTGTCGATTATCAAAAAAACGTAATATCTCGCGTACTGAACATAATTTGATAACAACAAAGTGGCACAGCGTATTCTAGACTCGTAAATATCCCGTGCATGCCTGTCGACATGGAGTTCAATGGAGTTCGACACGCCGACATGATCATGCAGCAGTTCTGCGTGTCATTGCCCCATCAACACGTGAAACATGCATGCGGGACGTGCACACCGATGCACGTGATTACCACCCGGCTCACACTCCTCTTATTATATACTGGATTTTAGGCGGCGTCGAAGACCATTGAACCGTCCATCGCAATAAAGACAACTCCCATCGATTCCCTATCCCTGCCTTCCTGGCTTCTTGAGAAGGTAGATCGTACATGATGGTCTTGTATAATAGTAGTAGTAGTACTAGACCACGTCCTGTACACTTTGACTCTTCTCCCACACTAATCACTATCTTCTTCCTCCTGCCGCCACCTCCCTCTCACCTGCAAGCCATGGCTCCCCTGAGGAGAGGCGGGTCGACCATACTCACGAAGAAAAGGAAGAGATCTCGCCGCAAGTCATTTCTTGCTCTACCAGCCCCTCTAGCCCCCTCTCACTGAGGCCCAATCTCTCCCAACGATGGCGACGAATGTTCTAGCAGGCGAGGGCTCCTCCCGGTACGGTCTTCTTGTTCTACGTATTCTCCATCTCTCTCTCCATCATGATCTTATTCAGCTTCTTCTTGTTTTTCTTCTTCTTTCTCTTCCTCTTCTACGTATTACAGGCCGGCCGTGGAGCCAGAATCCACCACGACGGAGGCGTTGCAGGACCCGCTCGGTCCAGTTCCACGTCTCAGCGAGGTAGCAAATCTCCACACTGTTATTTCTCTGAGTTGTGATGTGGATTTCTTAGATCGTGTCCGCCCCGCATTGGTTTTTTCTTCTTCTTTTGCGAGTTGTATTAGTTTCCATGATTATGACTGGATCTCTTGGTCTTTCCTTAATACCATGGTTCATAGATTCAATATGGATTTTTTGTGATTAGGATTAGTTTATCGTGATTATGAATAGATCTCTAGGTCCATTTTTTAACACTGCTGCCCATAGATTAAACGGGGATTTTGGATCTGTATTACTAGTATTCACCTGGAACCTGGAGTGTAATTATAGAATTTCTATTTCAATTAACATTAATGATGCAACAATTGAAGGCCGAGTATCGGTGACAAGGTGGCCATGATCAGTGCCAAGATTGACAACCAACATGAGCTTGCACGCTCCCTCACCCAAGCTAATGAGAGCCTATGCAAGCAATTATCTGTGCAGAAGGAGATCTTGCTAGATTTTGCACGTAACGTCGTGAGGGTGTAGAAAGTGCTCGACCGTAACTTGAACATGCAAGAACATGCCATCAAGATAATCAATGAGCTCATGGAGGAGAAGAATAATCTCGTGGAAAGGTGCACCCTCCTGCAGGACGAAGTCACCGAGGCACTCAGAGGACGCGTTGAGGAAACCAAGGCTGCCATCCGAGACTACCATGACAGGAACCATTGCCTGGATGCAGTGAAAGAGATGAAGGAGGACATGAGCAGAGGGATAACCCTACTCGAGGGTGTTCGGAAAGAGAATGAGGAGCTATGGGCTTGTCTAGAGGCGTATCATAGCAATGCCCAAGTCTGATTCCCATTAGAGGGGGCACGAATATCAGTTCTTGCTCCACTCCTTTTGTAATATTTAGGGTTCAGGGAGCAATGCCCAAGTCTGCTTCCCATTATAGGGTGCAATAAGAATCCTAGGGCAACTACTTATCTATCTGGACATATGTAGGTGTTCATGTTCATGAATGGACACCATGCGCTCTTTCCATTATGTATCTGGACATGGGTTTCTACATTATGAGTTTGCCACTAGCCCACTACTATTTGGTGACATTGGAAAAAATCCACAACACACTAAACTGCAGATAAACCTTATTTGTCTTTGAAATTGAAATTATGACAGTGCAACTAGTCGATTCATAAAATGTTGATTAGTCTTAGATTGATTCTTCCTTGAAATTATGACAGTGCCACTAGTCGATTCAATTAATTATGGAAACTAACCAGCTTGTCCTGGTGAACTGAACAAACCATACTATGTATTTTTTTTGCAGGGTAAGAGGCTAAAGCTCAACCAGGACCTGGCGACCTGGCTAAATGACAAGATAGCCATCCAAAGGGAGACGCAGAATTCCCAGAAACTGACCTTTGACCACCTGCTCGTTGAAGTCACGGTCCTTTTTAACAAGTGCTAGGAACTGAAGGAGGTAAACGACGGCTGGGTGAAGCTTCACAGGGAAGGTCGCACCTCGGCTAGGAAGCAGATGAAGATCATGAAAGGGATCTTGAAGGAAAATCGTATGGCTATGGACCAACTTCTCGAATCCATGACAGACCACTAGAACCTGCAACTAGCGCACGACAAAGTACTGAAGGAGCTGGCCGATATTAGGGAGGAAAACAAGCAGCTCCGAGCCAGGCTCGCTTGAACCCAACATATGTCTATCTAGTACTGAACTGCCTAGTTTATCCTCTACAGTGGTGATTTTGTAAACGTGAATTTAACTCTATGCACGATATGTGTGTTCTCTTGAAATTAATTTGCTCGAGGATAGTGTTTGGCTTAGTTAAGAAAGCGCAACTGCAAGTCTTACAGTTAACTAGTTTCAGGCATTGGCACAACATAAATTATTCATCTCGAATTTCCTTTATCCTCTGTAGTCTGTCCTTGTTCACCCTCACGTGCCTTCTTCAGTTCCTTCAACAGATCCGCAATGCAGTACTCTAGCTTCTTCTTGTCTTCCCTGAGCTGATCCCTCTCCTTTTCTGCATTATGAACCAGCAATCTATGACTATCTTGAAGCTTCTTTGCAGTTCCAACAACCAAGCTCCCATTGATTCTGCCACTTAGTTCTGACTACAAATTCTCGATTTCTTGTTCTAGCTCCTTATTTCGTACCGACAGCTTGTAATTTTTTCAGCTGCATCACAAGCATCAGTAAATCTCCCCGACCTTTCCAACTCATATATCTCCCATAATGGTCCCAAACATTTGTTAAGTGCATCTGGCCACTCAAGATCCACCCACTCCACTACTTTACACACCGGGCCAACCTAAAAAAACACACATTATAGTGTTATGAACATACACGATACATTTTTCTTCATGTCACCGTTGCACATAATGTAAACAAACCTGATTTTTACAACCCAAAAACCTTCTCCTAGTGTTACTACCTTCGAATGCAACATATCTCCTCAGTTTTAGCCCATGGTCACATGGTACTTCTCCATCGAGATCTAGGCCCTCCCATTCAGAGTCGTAGATCGTCTGTGGTACCTATAGGTAAACACAAAGCTGGAATTGAACATGATTGCATGCACATATGGAGCTCAGATCGACGGATTTACCAATGCCTAACCCTAGCCCGAGAAAACAGAGGAACTCACATCATGGAAGGAATACTCTATGTCGGAGAGAAGGCTGTCGCTGCTCGACTGGTCGTCCTCGTCGTTCCAGTACAGCATGGCGAATGAGTCGTTGTCGGTGACAGCGTCGGCGTCGGTGAGGAGAGAAGAGAGCAGCCCTTCTACCACTGCAACAATGACTAAATTGGCATGTTACAATAGTTTAATGGATACCATGCCCTTTCCCTAGATTACTGTCTCCTGCCTAATATGGTTTCTCTTCATACATTCTTATTTCAAATATTAAACCTGTACTCCCTCCATCCCAATTTCAAATATCAAAACATACCAGTATATTACATCATCTAAAGAAACAAAATCATGTCAACTACAAGGTGCTTATGCATTACTTGTTCAGTCATGGTTTCACAAAACATTACATTACAATCTCTCAACAAACATAATCACATAACCAAGTATATTACATCATCTAAAGAAACAAAATCATGTCAACTATAATGTATTTATGCATCATTTGTTTAGTCATGGTTTCACCAAAAATTACATTACAATCTCTCAATAAACATAATCACAGAACCAAGTATATTAAATCATCTAAAGAAACAAAATCATGTCAACTACAAGGTACTTATGCATCACTTGTTCAGTCATGGTTTCATAAAACATTACAGTACAATCTCTCAACAAACATAATCACAGAACCAAGTATATTACATCATCTAAAGAAACAAAATCATGTCAACTACAAGGTACTTATGCATCCCTTGTTCAGTCATGGTTTCACAAAACATTACATTACAATCTCTCAACAAACGTAATCACAGAAACAAGTATATTACATCATCTAAAGAAACAAAATCATGTCGACTACAAGGTACTTACGCATCACTTGTCCAGTCATGGTTTCACAAAACATTACATTACAATCTCTCAACAAAAATAATAATAGAAATAAGTACAGTACATCATCTCAAGAAACATAATCATATCAACTACAAGGTACTTATGTATCACTTGTTCAGTCATGGTTTCACAAAACATTACATTATAATCTCTCAACAAACATAATAAAAGAAACAAGTATAGGACATCATCTCAAGAACATAATAATGTCAACTACAATGTACTTATGTCTTATTACAACAACGATGGTTTCAGTGAGTGACATGTCCTAAAATCTCAACAGCTCGCACAACATTATATCGCAATCTCTCAAGAAACATAATCATAGAAACACTGTCTAAATGCAACAGCAATCAATCTTACAAATACAGGCAGGGGAACCCCGCGGTCCATATGACAAGCCTAGGGTAGCAGCTCTCATCAGAGCTCATCAACGTCGATCACCTCATTAGTTCAGCCACTACAGGAGCCTCTACATCCACTACAACCTATTCAACAACATTAGAAATGGTACCAAGGAAGAACACCTTCCTAGTTCGCTTCTTTCGTGGCATAATCTGAATAAGATCTTTAGTATCCAAAACATCCATGAATTGTTGCTTCTTATGATGCCACCACCGGATTTGTGCCATCTGCTTAGGGCCAATACTGATTTCCTTACTGATCATCTCTCTCATTTCATCAAGAGTTATGTTTTTGGAATCGACAAGTGATCTCCACAGTACATGACGAAACTGGCTTATTAAGTCCCTCATCAAGTTTTGCCATGTATGAATCCACCTCTAAGCATATACTAAACTTATCTAGATCAGCATCTATTGGTCCGTAGTCTCTAGGAGCCGAAGCTCTGGCAGCAAGATCTCCAGCATCTACATACATATCATCAATCACCGCTTCAACTTTCACCTTACAATCAGCTGCACAACACTCCCAAACCATCTGGAGGTCATGGGAGTGCTCAATTTGCTGATAGGTATCATTCATGTTGCGCCACACCAATTTTGTCCTCTATCTAGAACCCTAGGGAATCCTAGCGGCAAGCATATCTACCAGCTGTGAAACAGACACAACCTCTTGCAATTCACAGCAGATCCACATCTTACCCAAACACAACCCTCTCACAACCAAAATCAAGTTTTGTAGTGTACTGGCGAACGTGAACTGTGAAATCATATAGGTCCTTGTATCAAAGCTGCGCCTAATTTGATTAAAAAGGGAAACTTTTCAGCTCATTCGATTCTATTATGCCGCTAACTATCTACTTATAAGATAAGGCACAAAAAAATTCACCTCTTGCTCTTCTCCCCGTTTTTTCTTCGAGATCTAGGTGCCGCATCCGCCCAACGAAGCCGAACAATCTGCCACCGGTCTTGCTTTTCTCTTCAACCCGCCTGTCGTAGGTACCTTGTGAGCAGAATCCTTGCTGACCTCCTCACTAACCGGGGCTGAAGACCTAGCCGCTGCTTCGTGTTGAGCCCTAGACTCTGGTCTCGATGGACCCGAATCAGTTGGCGACGTAGCCTACAACCTTCGCCTTATAAGACATGTTGGGTCGCCGCCGTCAGATTTAGTGTCAGGGGAGGGAGAAAAAGGTCCTCCGCCGCCGGCAGATTCAGGGTCGGGGAAGGGAAGAAAGAAAAAGGACCACCACCGCTGCAGCCAGATTCATGTCGAGAGTTAGGAAAAGTACAGTAATGGATTTGCCCCTACAACACGTGTAGGGTGGCTAAAAAGAGTGACCGGCGAAGAAGGACACAGTAGGAACTAGTGTAATGAATATCCTGACTTAACGGGCGCGGTTTGAAAATATTGGGTTTGACCATCATTCACTCAAAACACCCCTCTCAGCAATTGGCGTCCCAACTTTTCAAATCGCGGTGATTAAAATCAACTTGGGTAGCGTGTTTCCTAGGCACCTCAACTTTTGGGCCACAAAATGATATTATCTCGAGGACCCCTCCTCTCGGCGTACATGTCTTCAATCCAACGACAGTGTTGGTACGTCTCAGCCACCTCCTCCGCCACATAAGGATGAATATGGTGACGAAACTGATGACTTTGTCAAAGCTTTATAGAGGAAGAGAGTAGAATTGTTCTCCTAGGAAGATACAAAACATACTGGGTCTACCACCCCTCCTACATGTGGCACAAACAACAACTATCTACAACCTTGATTGGGAGCACATCGCTGGATCTTGGTGCTAGTGGACATGCCACGTATGCTGAGAAAATAGGTGCATGTCTAGATTCATTGCTAGTGAACCAGTACGATTGAAAGTTCTTGGAAGATCCCTCGGTTTAAGAGCATTTGGCAGCTGAGGACAACACCAAACATGTGTCACTAGACTCATCCTCCTCTCCACCTGGCTAGCCACGAAGTATGTTCCACCAACGGAGGAGCTCTGTCTAGATCTAAAGTGCCCACACCCCTTAGCTCCTATGCAAGCTGACAATAATCAAGATTTTGATTCCGACTCCTCTGCCTCTTCCGTGTGGCACACTATTGGCAAGGAACAACTCCTATCTTTGGCTAATAAGATCGATATTGGTCTGATTCTAGCTTTGTCGGCCTCAATAGGCCCAAGGAATGGTCCCGTGGAGCCTTAGTCTGAGCACAGTGGTGGCCTTCTCGCAACCCGCGAGCCTTAACATCCATTGTTTAGGACCAAACGAAGGGTATAATAGGATTTTGTGAATTTGCATGCATGCAACTTAAAAACTTGGTAATTTTTTTTGCAATACTAAAAGTTAGAGGGATCAAAGTTCTCTTACTTTGATGGATTACATTTTAAATCATTTGAGTAAGTATTATGGATTCTAACATGTTCTCTAGGAATTTCTTGTGTTTTTGGGAGAAATAATCCAAACTTGTTTTGAATTCTCGCGTCAACGGAATCCACCACATGGCCCTCGTTGCGAGGATATGCGCGCCTCCACAACATGGAGGCGCCAAGACAAACCCAAACCGAGACCAACTGATGTCTACGCAACTTCTATTCTTGTAGACAATTGTTGGGCCTCCAAGTGTAGAGGTTTGTAGAACGCAGCAAGTTTTTCCCTTAAGTGGATCACCCAAGGTTTATCGAACTCAGGGAGGAAGTGGTCAAAGGTATTCCCTCTCAAGCAATCCTGCAATCAAGATACAAGAAGTCTCTTGTGTCCCCAACACCACCTAATACACTTGTTAGGTGTATAGGTGCACTAGTTTGGCGAAGAGATAGTGAAATAAAATTGGTATGGATATAAGATAACGGTGCTAGAAAATAACTTGATGGCGTGGAGAAAGATAAGGGCAAACTAAATAAAGATGGAAGCAAGCAAACCTGTAACATATCTAGTAGCAAACAGGTATCAATGCTAAGAAACAAGGCCTAGGGATCATACTTTCGCTTAGTGAACACTCTCATATAAATATCTTATCTTTATGATACTACTCTTAACTACTCTCCGGTTGGACACTCTATCGTTGGTAGGCCTATAACAGCACACCTCAAAGTAAGACTTTCCCATCTAGAAAACCCCACACTGTCACCTTGAGTATTAGATGGTTCCAACAAACACCACAATTTCATAGAGACATCCAACTCCAATATAACTCATAACAAGTATTTGTAAACTCTAGCCTAAGTTCCACCATGGTTTGCACGCAGTCACTTTCACACGCATGGGGAGAGCAGAGATTCATTAAGCACTTCAGTAGCAAGGTAGATCTACTTGATACAAAGCTCATGACCCCAACAAGATCATGCATAGATAGAGAGATGAACACATAGGCTACCGGTAGAACCCTTAGCCTCGAGAGAGAACTACTCCCTCCTCATCATGGGAATCAGCAATGGTGATGGAGATGGTGGTGGAGATCGATGGAGATGGTTCTGGGGGCACTTCCCCGTCCCGACAGGGTGCCGGAACAGAGACTTTCTGTCCCCCGAATCTCCCCTTCGGTGGCGGCGGCGCTGCGGAACTTTTCGTGGCTAGAGGCTTGACGTTTTAGGGTTTTGGTATGGGAGGCTCTTATAGGCGAGAGGGGAGACCGAGGGGGTGCCAAGGGGCCCCACACCACCTGGTGGCGCGGGTAAGGCTAGCCCGCGCCTGGGGGTGTGGCCAGGCCCTGGCCCTCCTCCGTCTCGTGTTCTGGCTCCGTGAGTCTTCCGGTTAAAATAGGAACTTTGGCTTTTGTCCCGTCCAATTCCGAGAATATTGATTTTCTGACTTCCTGGAACCAAAAACAGCAGAAAATAGGCAACTGGCACTGTGGCATCTTGTTAATAGGTTAGTCCAAGAAATCATATGAAAAGTACTCCAAAGTGTGGACAAAACATAAGAAAGTAGATAAAACCAAGCATGGAACATCAAAATTATAGATACAATTGCAATGTATCAACATCCCCAAGCTTAACTCCTGCTCGTCCTCGAGTAGGTAAGTGATAAGAAGAAAGAATAATTTTTGAGGTGACATGCACCATCATAAACTTGATCAAAGTATTTGTAAAACATTCAAAGCTGGGATCATAGTACTTCAATTATAGCATGAAAGACAAAGTTCTAGCAATAAGACAAAGAAACTATGATGCAACATGAAAATGCACAAACAAAGATTCATGAATAACAATGCTTTGCAAGACGTTTGTTTGTTTCACATAAATAAAACATAGCATAATGGCATTCAGCTTGTCCCTCATAGAGTAGCAAGTATAAATGCATAGGACACCTTCAAAGTTCATAAGAGTGACTAGATACAAATAGTTTTAAAACAAGCAATATCAAGTTATGCATCAATCAACTAGTCCTGGGACAATGCACATAGAACTAAGAATGGCCACTATGCTCTCAAAGTAGGTGCATAAAGATAGAAGGTGGAGACTCAATATAATGGTGGAAGAAAGGCCTTTTGTAAAAGGAAATAGGGATTCAAGTCTCATAAAGAGCTTCCAAAAATTATGGTACTTGTAGTTTCAGCTCTCATTGCCCCTATCATAAGTATCTTGAAAGTGATTAAGGTTAAAGTGAACAAAGTATGGTGTACATGCTTGACGAAGTATAAGTCAGAAATCTCATGTCGAGGGCTGCTCCTCATGCTACTCAACTTTAGTCACCGGTAAGTTCTTGTCATCGTAAGTACATGTGTATCATAGAGAACCGCCAACGGGGTACCCCTTGCCGATGATACGGAAGAATCCCCATATCAAAATGACAAGGCAAGCAGACAACGAGCATCTCAGCATTCTTCTTATTTACCATGGGAATATGGTGCTTTTTTCTCCTTTCCTCTTTTCATAGCATCTCTCTTTTTTTCTTTTTTTCTCTTTTTCCTCCATATAGGACTTTTTTTTATAAGAAGAATGCTTCATAGACAGCTCATTATGGTTACGCTGCAGGTTTCCACCATGTCAGCATGGATTAGAGCCAGCGGCCATGCGTTTCTCTAACACATATACATAACTCCATGGACTTACAAGCTCCCCTTTCATTTCACACTGACGACATCCATATACAAAAGAGCATGATATCTAGCTCTCATTGCCCTATCATAAGCATCTTGAAAGTTATTAAGATTAAAGTGAACAAACTATGGTGTACATGCTTGACGAAGTATAAGTCAGAAATCTCATGTCGAGGGCTGCTCCTCATGCTACTCAACTTTAGTCACCGGTAAGTTCTTGTCATCGTAAGTACATGTGTATCATAGAGAACCGCCAACGGGACCCCTTGCCCGATGATATGGAAGAATCCCCATATCAAAATGACAAGGCAAGCAGACAACGAGCATCTCAGCATTCTTCTTATTTACCATGGGAATATGGTGCTTTTTCTCTCTTTCCTCTTTTCATAGAATCTCTTTTTTTTTCTTTTTCTCTTTTTTCTCAATATAGGACTCTTTTTTTTATAAGAAGAATGCTTCATAGACAGCTCATTATGGTTACGCTGCAGGTTTCCACCATGTCAGCATGGATTAGACCAGCGGCCCATGCGTTCTCTAACACATATACATAACTCATGGACTTACAATCTCCCCTTTCATCACACCGATGACATCCATATACAAAAGAGCATGATATCAACTAGGTACAAGTACCAAGTGCAATGTTGAAAGTGTTACCCATGAAAGCATGGTTCTGCTAATTCCCGACAAATAAGTGCAAGCATATACAACATAGACGACACAATGGTTCAAGTTTATTAAGGGCAAGAAAAGTAAAGTGTGCCATCAAGTTCGTGAGAGCTTTAATCACTAGTTTTCTCATAATAAGTGGAAGGTAAACAAAAGCATGAATATACTTGGAATAGCATAAGCTAGTAGGTAGGTATGGTGGACTCTTTGGAATAACTTCGTTTAGGGAGTGGATGCATGAGTGGAACTCATACTTTGTTACGGAGGCTAGCAAAAGACTGGGAGCGACAAACTAAGAGAGCAATAATGGCCATAATCATGCAGAGCGACAAAAAACTCATTGATCAAAGCATAAAGTGATACTACAAGTTGAAAACTAAAGGATCATAAAGGCTATGGTGACTTTGGATAGTCATAACATGGTGAGCATGCGCCAAGTCAACCCAAATAAAGCATCAAAGCAGAATACCACTATACTATGCTTTAATATGCTAAAACAACGCATGATTCATCCAAGGCACATTAAGCAATCTCAATTGTTTATAACAAGTCATGATATAGCAAAGAATTCCTAAGCATAAAGCCAAAACAATATCAAGCATGGCATGACAAAGCATAGTCCATAGTCAAAAACAAACCCTTTACCACTTAAGCATGAGCTTTCCTACTCTTTTCCAACCAAACCAAACTATTTGCAAACCAATGTATGAAAGAGGGGGTCCAACCAATTTATTCAGAAAAACTAATCAAACCAATCAAACAAAAACCAAAATGAAAACGAAAAAGAAGACGCTCCAAGAAAAACACAACTGTGCATGAAACAATAAAAATGAAGCGTTGGAAGAAACCTGGGATTTTTATTGATGAAGAAGGGGATGCCTGGGAATCCCCAAGCTTTGACGCTTGTACTTCTTGGATATTTCTTGGGGTGACACGCGTGGCATCCCCAAGCTTGAGCTTTAGTCCATCCTTCATCTCATTACTCATTCCTTCCACACACCTGAAATTTTTCTTCATACAAAACTTCACACAATCTCATTAGCAACATTAGTGTACTCAAGATAAATAAGTCTCAAGGTTAAGTTATAACACCAATAAAACTTCCATTAAAACACAAGCTACTGTAGCACTCCCTCAAAAATCTTAATTCCCCAAAAGAACTCAAAAGGAACCAACAAGAAGCAAATGCAGAAAATGGTAGAAATCTGTCAAAACAGAACAATAGGTAAAGTCAAATTTTTCCGAAGACCTTATGTTGCTCAAATCAAAAAGTGTTGAACTAATGAAAGTAGATAACAACCTGGGGCAGAAGCACAAAAATTCACGCCTCAAAAGGACATACAGAGATTTTACACGAATTTTTACGGTGAAGCATAGAAATCTGTTCCGGGACATCAACTTTCCCAATCATTACTTCTCTGTCATTAGAGGTTACTCTTGGCACAAAAAAGCAAATAAAAAGAACTTTTGGGTTATCTCCCAATAAGTACTTTTCTTTAACGCCTTTAAGTTATTCTTGATAGTTTGAGAAGATGCTCACATAAGAAATATGAATTGAAGTAAAAGAGAGCATCAAGAAGCAAATTCAAAACAAAATTAAGTCTAACCCACTTCCTATGCATAGGAATCTTGTAAAGAAACAAGTCATGAAAGCACAAAGCAACAAGCATAGTAAAGCAAAAACAAGTGTAACTTCAAGACTTTCAACATAAAGAGGGGAAACTTAATATTGTTGAGACACATAAAACCATGTTTCCCTCTCCCATAATAACTTTCAGTAGCATCATGGATAAAAGTAAAATATAACTATCACAAGAAGCATTCTTATCATGAGCCACATGCATAAAAGAATAATACTCCCCACATAAACATAGTCATTCTTATTAATGTGGTGGGAGAAAATTCAACAAAATAGCTATCATTATTATTCTCATCACCATAATCATCAAATATAGGAGGCATATTGTAATCATAATTAATTTCCTCCTCAATAGTAGGTGGACTGAAATATCATAATCATCATTGTAATCATCATATATTGGAGGGGTTTGGTATCATCATAAGCAATAGAATAGCTATCTTCCAAAGTGGGGGAACTAAAAAGATCATTTTCATAAAAACTAGCTTCCCCAAGCTTAGACTTTTCCATAGCATTAGCAATAATGGTGTCCAAAGAATTCATACTAACAACATTGCTATTAGCATGCAAATAAAGTTCCATAGGTTTTTTAATTTTCTCTTCAAACACTTCATGTCCTAACTCAAGATAAATACTATAAAGCTCTCTAATTTTTTTGTTGTTTTCCATTAAGCCTAACTAGTGAAAACAAGAAACAAAAAGACAAAATGCAGAATCTAAAGGAAATAACTTCGAGCACTCACACCGAAGGATCTGAGTACCTTTTACCTTACCTCCCCGGCAACGCCAGCCAGAAAATAGGCGTTTGCCGTGGGAGGTTCTTCTTCTTTAATCCTCCGGTGTGAATACCTTTACCTTACCTCCCCGGCAACGGCGCCAGAAAATAGCTTGATGTCTACTATTCTTGTAGACAGTTGTTGGGCCTCCAAGTGCAGAGGTTTGTAGAACAGCAGCAAGTTTTCCCTTAGGTGGATCAGCCAAAGGTTTATCGAACTCAGGGAGGAAGTGGTCAAAGGTATTCCCTCTCAAGCAATCCTGCAATCAAGATACAAGAAGTCTCTTGTGTCCCCAACACACCTAATACACTTGTCAGGTGTATAGGTGCACTAGTTTGGCAAAGAAATAGTGAAATAAAAGTGGTATGGATATAAGATAACGGTGCTAGAAAATAACTTGATGGCGTGGAAAATACTAAGGGCAAAACTGAAATAAAGATGGAAGCAAGCAAAACATGTAACAGATCTAGTAGCAAACGGTGTATCAATGCTAAGAAACAAGGCCTAGGGATCATACTTTCGCTAGTGAACACTCTCATAAAATCTTATCTTTATGATACTACTCTTAACTACTCTTCGGTTGGACACTCTAATCGTTGGTAGGGCTATAACATCACACCTCAAAGTAAGCCTTTCCCATCTAGAAAACCCCACACTGTCACCTTGAGTATTAGATGGTTCCAACAAACACCACATTTCATAGAGACATCCAACTCCAAATATAACTCATAACAAGTATTTGTAAACTCTAGCCTAAGTGCCACCATGGTGTGCACGCTGTCACTTTCACACACATGGGGAGAGCAGAGATTCATTAAAGCACTTCAGTAGCAAGGTAGATCTACTTGATTATAAAGCTCATGACCACAACAAGATCATGCATAGATAGAGAGATGAACACATAGCTACCGGTAGAGAACCCTTAGACTCGAGAGAGAACTACTCCCTCCTCATCATGGGAATCAGCAATGGTGATGGAGATGGTGGTGGAGATCGATGGAGATGGTTCTAGGGGCACTTCCCGTCCTGGCAGGGTGCCGGAAAAGAGACTTTCTGTCCCCGAATCTCCCTTTGGTGGCGGCGGCGCTGCGGAACTTTTCGTGGCTAGAGTCTTGACGTTTTAGGGTTTTGGTATCGGGAGGCTCTTATAGGCGAGAGGGGAGTCCGAGGGGGTGCTAGGGGGCCCATACCACCTGGTGGCGTGGGTAAGGCTAGCCCACGCCTGGGGGGTGTGGCCAGGCCCTGGCCCTCCTCCGTCTCGTATTATGGCTCCGTGAGTTTCGGTTAAAATAGGAACTTTGGCTTTTGTCCCGTCCAATTCCGAGAATATTGATTTTCTGACTTCTTGGAACCAAAAACAGCAGAAAAAGGCAACTGGCACTGTGGAATCTTGTTAATAGGTTAGTCAAGAAATCATATGAAAGGTACTCCAAAGTGTGGACAAAACATAAGAAAGTAGATAAAACCAAGCATGGAACATCAAAAATTATAGATACAATTGCAATGTATCACCAACCAATCAGACAACAGGGGTTTCCACTGCCAACATGGCCTTCGAGCGCGAGAACCCATGGACGTCGAGAGGTCCTTTTGCCATATGGTTTGCTGACCGTGAGAAACCCGCAGCCGGCGCGGGTCTCCGCTGCCACATCATCTCTCGGGCGAGAAAACCGCATAGGGCGAGGGTTCTTGCTGCAACATCGGTTACCTTGGCCCCACGTCCCGGTGGGTGCAAAACGCCTGTCTCCCTGCATGCGCATCTCACGCGGTGCGCCTTCACGCGTGGGACAGGAGACGGCACACACCCACCATCAAGCGACACATGGTAGGAAAGGGTGCGCGACCTCTCCATGGTAGAGAATCTCGGGCCTTGGGACCCGCCTCCCTGAGAGAGCCAGGCTCCATGGCAATGTTGACGCATATCGTACTCGTCGTTCATCCCACAACTAGAATAAAATCGGGGAGACGTGGATAGCAGATTCAACCAAACTTTCAGGCGCTATTATTCTGATAGGAACAATGGACCTAGGTTCATGGATTCACTCATCCTCTCTCTCCATCTATGGGAATTATCATGTATAGATGATAAAAGTACACCCAGTTATCATGCTTTAATGATAATTTTATGACAACTAGATGTCCTAAACACACTGTTGAAAGAACCTATATGTGTCAATGTGTCACCCTCATAAGGGCCAGTGTGTGATTATTTCATGCCACCACATAACACTTCTCCATTTTTACCCCCTAATAAAGGATGTTTGGATGCATCGTTGTTGTCACTCGATGCATATGCCATCTGTCACCTGGCCAACCTCATCTACATACATCATAATCCTTTATGGCAAACACTCTAAACACAAGTGCAAGGATTTATAAATTGTTTCTTTCGCATCTCTCCCATCTACCTACACTTGGCGTGGTCAAACACCTCATGACATGGGTAAACAAGGCATATGCATAGATCAAGCCATTATATGTATCATAGATGTATTCC